>QTSX02004323.1:184906-397250 GCA_014839935.2 Entomophthora muscae | reverse complement strand
TCCCCATCAATCTCAAGCACAGCCCTCTACACCGCCATCAGCCTATGGGAGATACCAATGCACCAGGGGATTCCCCATCCTTTTCCTGCAGGGGCTTATTTATCTCCTATATCTTCAGCTTAAATGCAAATGTATTACAAGGTATTCTTACACCCATTACTATGCAAAAGCTGTAATTTCTTTTGGCCTGTTTGTTGCTTTAGATGTGGGATGTTTAGCTGCCCATCAGATATCCCACCCAGTTGCCAGCCCAATCCCTGCCCTTAAAGGCTGCCCACCCACTTTGGCTGATGCCATGGGGCCTGCTACACCCAATCCCCACCCTTTCAACCCTCCTGGATCTGAGACCAGGTAGCCAGTAGTGTCTGGATCTCCATTGCTTTTGTATCTTTTATACCCTGTTCATCTGAAAGCCATGTCTTTAATGCTATGCCCTTGGTCCAGTTGCCATGGGATTTCTTTATGGGGTTAGTGTAGATTGCTAGCTCTGGTATGGCCAAGTACCTAATGATGGCTCATCACTATGTCTGATGGTTAAGATAGGGGATACTTCTGAGATCTTCTGGTTAGGGAACGGTTCTTGAATTGAGTATAGGAAGGCTAACAGGGTGAACTTTTCTGGTGAAAGCATTACAGGTATTGCTGTCATCAACATGTTTACAAGCAGGCTAAACAGATGAACCTACCCAGGGATGGGGAGAGGGGGTTGGTTCAACCATGCACCCCTGTACAGGCCAAGATATACCAGGGGGTGTCCCAGTAAATTTCATTATTCCAGGAATTATTTGACCAAGTGAGAAGGCTCAAAAAGCCAGAAAACTTTTTACAAAATTGACCAATTTAACAGATTTAAATCAAACAGTTGATTGAAAATGGGGTACGGCTGCTCCAGTTTGCCAGTTGAGTCTGAATTCCCCTTGTAAGCTGATGTTGATAAATTGACATAATTTGAGGGTCACCTTATATGATCTTATTTATCAGCAGGGTCATCAGAAGTTGATCACTCACGGGTTCTTTGCAACCTGGACTAGATACTCACTTGACAATGCAGAAGGAATAGGAGCTAAGGATCCAGGCAGTATTGCTTAGTCAAATTTTGATATATATTAAATGATTTTCACTGTTTCAACTCTTAAGAGTTGAGTCCTCCCAAAATTTTACTCAATAAAAGTCAATTATCTCCTAGTCTAACTTTTATTTGAAATGCATCTGGTAGTTGGCCTGCTGCGCTAAATTCCCTACAATTTAATTCTTATTAGAATCATTACAAGAAGATGGGGCCCCGCTGCTGGCACTTTGTTGGTACCTCTGCCCAATGTCAATCTGATGCCTGTCAAACTTGGAGTTGTCCTCCTACCGTCAAAGCTGAAACTCTGGTGCTATCTCAATGTCCTGAATTTTATGATGAAGACACTCTGATTCTCTTGCAAGCCATTTATCTTGGGCTCTTTTGGTTAGGGTTAAGCATTTTACTTAACCCTAGTATCTCATTTGGAAGTTTCACAAAACAGTATCTGAAGTTGTGTTGGTGGTTAATCATTAACTCCATGTGGATTCAGGCAGTAATTCCCCACCACTTGGAGACAGCTTTTTATTATCCATCAATTTCTTTCACAGTCATGAAGGACCTATTAAAACATCACACACCCCTCACTCTCAGCCTAGAAGAACTAGTTCCACTGTCCAAAGACCTCAGCATGAACCAAGAGAATGCCAGTCCAGCCCAGCATTGCCAAACCCAAATCCTCACGCCTCATAGAGAGGGAATGTCCCCTGAAGAACTCCAGAGACACTATAGAGAAGGACTCTGCTTCCACTGACACAAAGTGGGTCACTTGACCAGAGCCTGCTCAAAGAAAAATGCTACAACCATTTCCTTGGCCCAAATAAATGCTTCTTCCCAGTCTTATAAGTTTATCCTTTTATCAGTTAACGTCAATTGAACACTCTGAAGACTGAAGGCTTTAATTGACACAGGGGCTGATAAAGGCTTTATTGATGCCAACTTAGCTCAAGAACTAGGCCTGACTGCATCAGGGAACTGCCTACAGATCATCTTGGGGAACAGTACCAAGGACAAGAGTTACAAATGTGAACAATAACTACCCCTAATTATAGGGAAAAAGGCATACCCTACGTCCCTTATCCTGCTAAAGGGCTTGCTGCACCCCCTCATCCTTGGAGATTCCTGGTTGGACAGACATGGCCTCATCCTGAACTACTGGGAGCAGACCGTCACCCTGGGGGACAAAGGGAACCTTGACACTGTATCTGGTTTGTACCAATCCAGAAGAATTCACCCAAGTACTCATGACCATAAAGATAGAGCCTATTGTTGGGATACTGCCTACCCCCTACAGAGATGGAACCATGTGTTTAGTGAAGAAGCAGCCACAAAACTACCCAGCCATTAAATCTACGACAACGCCATAGACCTGTTACCAGGGACCCAACCGCATCACAGCCCCATCTACAGCTGTAACCACCACAAGCAAGTAGCCTTGAAATCATACCTTGAGGATATGACAAAAAAAGGGTTCATCCGAGTGTCAAAAGCCCCCTGCTTATCACTCATGCTGTTTGTAGGAAAAAAAGATGATGGGATATGTCCATGAGTAAATTACCAAAAAAGGAACAACATTACAGTGAAGAACCGCTATCCCATCCCCAATGCTGACAACCTCTGTGATGTACTGACTGGAGCCCAGGTGTACTCAAAAATTGACCTTAGAGATGTGTTCAACCAGATCCAAATCAAGGATGGAGACAAGTACAAGACATCCTTCAAACCTGATATGGGTTATACAATTACCTTGTAATGCCCTTTGGTCTCTGCAATGCCCCTAGCACTTTCCAAAGGATGATTAACACCGTCCTAGGAGAGTCCCTTGACTGTTTTTGTATTGTACATTTGGACAACATCCTCATATACAGCAAGTCACACAAAAATTATCTCAACCACCTGAACCTTATACTGGAAAAACTCTCTCAGGCCAACTTATACGCCAAGCTTAAGAAATGGGAATTCTTTTAGCCTGAGGTTGAATTTCTGGGATACATAGTGAAGACTGGTGGCTTTTCCATGGTAAAGGATAAATTAGAAGCAATAACATCTTGGCCAGTGCCCAAAAGCAGGAAAGATGTGAGAAGTTTTTTGGGCCTGGCAAATTATTGCAAGGATTTCATCCAAAAATTTCTCACATTACCCTCCCCCTGACCCGCCTTTGCTCTGAAAAGGTCACCTTTGCCTGGACTCTGGAATGTAACACCACCTTTGAAGCCTTGAAGCTTGCTTTCACCTCTGCCCCTGTCTTGGCCATGCCGGATCCATCCAATCCATTCATATTGGAAACCAATGCGTCCAACTTTACAATAGGTGGGGTCCTTCTTCAGGAAGGAGGGGATAGTATGCTACATACTGTAGCATATTACTCCAAGAAGATGCTTCCATCCAAAGTAAACTACCCAATCTACAATAAGAAGATGCTCACAATAATGAAGACCCTGAAACATTGGCGCTGGTAGCTATGTGGCTCTGAATTTCTAGTAAAGGTCCTAACCAATCATAAGAACTTAGTTTACTTCTTCAAACCCAGACAGCTGAACCATAGACAGGCCAGGTGGGACTTGGAACTGGCTGGCTACATTCTCACATTGACTAAAAACCTGGGAAGGTCAATGTGGTCCTGATGCCCTAGTAAAAGAACCAATCTGGTGCCTACCCATACAGAAACTTGCCACCACAACACCCAAGTTCTCTTGGGCCCAGTGAGCCTGGGCATCCACCTGGGATTGATGAAAGTTATAGTCAGCAAACTGGAAGTACTAAAAACGCAAACACTTGACAAATTCACCAAAATCATGATCTCTGACCTCACCAAATCCTTGGACAGCACCCACTACCAAAAAGGCTACTCATTGAAAGGAATGACGCTGATGCTCCACAACATAATTTTTGTACCTGAAGGAGTCATCAGAACCAAACTCTTGAGATAATATCACAATTCCAAAATGGCTGGACACCCAGGGAGACTCAAAACACTCTGGAGTATCATAAGAAACTTTGCTTGGCCTAAGATGGACCAAGAAGTAAGTGTGTACCTGAAGAGATGTGAGACCTGTGAACGTATCAAAACTTGCAGGAACAAACCTGAAGGACTGTTAAGACCCCTGAATATACCTCATAGACCCTGGAGATCTGTTTCCATGGACTACATTGTGGATCTGCCTCTATCTCTCCCATTTAATGCAATTCTGGACATGGTAGACCGCTTCACCAAGATGGCTGGCTTTGTACCAACCACCACCTATTACATGGCAGCAGAGACAGCTCAACACTTCCATGACTGTATTCTCACCCAACATGGAACAACCAAAGAGGTCATCACAGATAGAGGTCCCCAATTTAACTCTAACTACTAGACCCAAGTGATGAAGGACTTGGGAATTAAGCGCTGTGTACCAACCTCCTACCACCCACAGACCAACAGACAGACAAAAAAAGTGAACCAGATTCTTGAGCAATACCTTTGATGCTATGACAACGCCAATCAGGATAATTGGGCCAAAATGCTCCCCATGGCCCAGTTTGCCTATAACAGTAAAGACCACACCTCCACTTGTATGTTCCTGTTCAAAGCCAACTATGGGTTTGATCCCACCTGGGACCCCAAGATTGGCAAGAAGGAAACTAACACTACTGGAGGCTCCTGGATTAAATAGATCCATGACACAAAAAAACATGCCTAACCAACCTGAAGCATGCAATGCAAACATCCAAAGCCTTTTCCAACCGCAAAGAAACTCCTGGAAACCCCTTGCAAGTGGGGGATGAAGTATACCTAGACTCCCAAAATGTACCCCTACACGTGCCTTGTAGGAAATTGGCTCACAAAAGAAGTGGCCCCCACAAAATCACCAAGCTAGTGGGAGAAGTTGCCTTCAAACTGGACCTACCTCCTCCTGGAAGATCTATAATGTGTTCCACTGCTCCCTGCTGTTCAAAAAAGATGGGAAGTCACTTCCCCACCAACAACTCAAGACAGCCCCCCTCTCATCCAAATAGGCCGCTCTGAAGAATATGAAGTTGAATACATACACATTAACAGAACCCATTAACAAAAACCCCAGTACTATGTCAAGTGAAAAGAATACCCACTAGAGGAAAGAACCTTGGAACCGCTGAGTAACCTAGCTAATGCCCAAGAAGCTTTCTAACTCTACCTGGACAAGAAAAACCTGAAGGAGGGGCTTTCAGGGGAAGAAGGGGATGGTGTCAGAATTGAATATTTCTTTCCCCTTAAAACCCAGGCCTGAGGGTGGGATTCAACCCCTGACCCTGAATCCCCACAGACCGCTGTCCCTAAGAACTAAGGGGCCACTAGCCCGTGTTTTCCTTGGGTTGAGCCCCCACAAGCTGAAGCCAAGAATGATGGCCCAAATGATGAAGCAAGCCTAAACAAAGGAATCATTGCATCAAATAAGGGAACAATCAAGGCGCCTAATGGAGGCAACAAATTTCCACCATTAGCTTCATGAGTTTGAAGGCTACACCAGCAGCCAATCAAGAGTCACCCCCAGGAGAAGGCACGGGCCTGCGGCCTGACCCCATGACCAAAACTCTAGAGCAAGATAATCAAGTAGCTAATTTGAGATCTTTGACTAATGAAATAACTCCCAGCCTGGGTGCCATTTTGCTGCCTTTGAACCTGAGCACCCAGATCCCCTGGGCCCACATTTCCCAATGCCCTGATGATCCCTCCATGGAAAATGTTGAATTTGGAGGTGGGATACTATATAGATCCAAGGACTCCGCACTCCAAACTTATTGCCATTTTTGAATAAAGGCTATGTTATTTTGGCTTACACAGCTACTGCATTATTTTGTCTTTGTCATCTATCAAATCAGTACAAGATCATCTGGCCCCTCTGCCTGAAGATTCCTGTCCTCTAGGTGTTCACTTTGGTTCTTTCCACTTCACAGAGTACTCTCTGAAACCTGAATATAAGGATTACACCCTGGAAAAGATCCTTGAACTAGATCCATTGGCCCGCATACAATCTGCAGTTAGATACAACCGTTAATGCCCCTGGATATTATCAACACCCAAGTTGTTTAGAGGCAAATTCAACTACCTGCCTGCCTGTCTACAAACACCACATGGAACTACCTGTGACCCCCAAACCAATACCTGCCTCCTCACCCAACTTCCCAACCAATCACACTGGCAAGCTGTTTGGGATTGTGTACATCACCCTCACAGGGTTGATTGACACTATAATCCCAGCCACCAGCCCATGGTCCTGGGTAGGGAAGTCCTTCTCCTACCTTTTTGAGTTATATCTTCTCTTGTGGTGGGCTTTACCCACAAAAAACCTGGCCCAAGTGATTTCCAAAACTGACAGGCCGCCCGCCCAAGACTGAATCCCTGACAAAATATGCCATCTTGAATTAAATTTGAGATGGCGTTTTTTAGTGCTTTTGAATCACAAAGAAAAGAAAATAAATAATAGAAATAATTAAACTTTACTTATGATTTATAATGTTGTATCTCAGAAGTAAGCCATCTCAATTGTTTCATTTTGAGTCAAATAATGCAACCTTATTCTTCTTACTTTTATCTATATACAGAAACACTTAATATGGGACATGTTTACATAGTCACAAATCTACACCATCTTAATTTACGCCATTTATCTTAAACTAAAATAAGCTTATACCCAAACTAAAATAAAGCCTGTGGTATAGTGCCAGAAGATGTTCCTATAGTATTAATCTAAGACACTTATAATAAGAACAACCTAAATAGACGCCACTATGATAGTCCTTCTAGTGATTGTCATTGCTGGGTAAAAAAAACCAGTTTTGTTATATGTAATTTATAACTTTATTATACATGGATACTTGATAAGGGATCTCTTAAAAAAATATTTTAATAGTGATTTTAATATGAAAGGGGGTGATTATGCCATTTTGATTTACATCACTTTGAATTCCACCAAGTTTCATATCACTCAATTGATTCAATGTGCACAATGAATAGGGGAAAATAAGGGGAAATTACATATGATGCCAGGCTACGCTATATTGATTCCCCCACTGCAATTCTTGCTTTCCACTTTTCAAAAGTATAGTTTCACATCTAAAACCACTTAAGCAAAAAATGTAAGAAAACATATGAAACTTTGCAAATATATATTTTTTGGTTTTCTCTAAACAACTGGGTACTTTTTAATCCCAGTTGTATAAGCTAGATTTTTAAATTTTTTAAGTTTTACTCTTTGGCCCAGTTGAGGTAGCTCTATCAGAACTTTGTTAATTTAATATAAAAAATGGTCAAAAACGCTATGTTTTTGAGCTATGCCATCCTAATTAAGTCACTTCAAAAACGCCATTTTGACTGCAAGTTTTCAGTCAAAACTCAAAGTTTTTCATACTTGTGTTACTAATAAAAATTTTATTTTACAAAACAAAATATATTAAAAGTTTGATATTATATATTTTTTGATTTCCTCTACAATTCTATGTAAAAAAACATAACTACATTCATATTAAAAACATTCTAATTTTTCTCTTTAAAAAATTCTCTAAATTGCTCATATTTTGATACTAATTCACTTTTAGATGCCTCCCAAGCCTACCACTAAAGCTGCAATCAAGGCCTCCAAGGCCTCAAAGTCCAAGATTCCTCCTCCCAAGGCCAAGAAGGCCAAGACTACCCCAAAGAAGCAGCCTACTAAGGCCAAAGCTCCCCCCCAAGACCCCAACTCCATCACCTGAACCAGAGGGAAACAGTCCTACCCCTTCCCACTCTCCATCTGTGTACTCCCCCTCAGACCCCCAAGAGAAATTATTCAACTTCAATTGCCACTCTGATCCTACCTCAGAGCCTGAAGAGGAAGAAGAGCAGGAGCCAGGTGCCAGGTGCTCCTGCAGATGAGCAAATTGAGCTCTGGGATCTTAACACCATCCACAATATATGCAATTAAAATGGCATTTTTGCTATTCTCACAACATATCCAGCCAGCTACCCCCTCATGGCTAAGAAAGGAGGTGCTAGTTTTGTCTAAAAGGGGTACAGCTTCAGCTGTAATGACAAGCAGAACCCCATCTGCCAACATCACTATAAATGTGATAATTTGGGTTCCCAGCAAGGCTCAACACTTATGGGTTCACTAGATTTAAAGTCCTAACTGTCAACCATGACTGCTCCAAGCCTTTCAACCCACTTTATAAACTTATCTGCTGGTTTCTTTTCCAGGTGGTCCCAACCACCGAGGATCAAACTGACACTGAGGTTTTCAATGATGCCCTCCTTAATTTAAATGATACCCAACTTGCCACTCTTGATGGCGCCTCAAAATTGCAGAGATATCTCACTGATCAGAGATATGCTCTGAGCACTGAAGGTGTCAGTGCAAGCTCCATTGACCAATTGATCATTACTGAGGAACAAAAACTATCTTGCCATGAGGAGAGATTCCTTCTCCACAACAATGGCCAACATGCGCCTGAGCGCATTATTTGCTTTGCCACCTCACAGGATCTGTGTAGCCTGTTAAAATACAAGACCTGGCTTGCAGATGGCACTTACTCCACCTGCCCAAAGCTATTTAACCAGCTTTGGAATATCCATGGGCAGTTTGGTAATCTAGTTCTTCCCCTGGTCTTCTTTTTCCTTCCCAACAAGAAACAGGAAACATATGTCTGTGCACTCACAATTTTGAAGGCCAAGTTGGATGAAATCCTCCCAACCATTGAAAAGGAGCCCAAGAAGACCAGAGGGCGCAAGAAGAAGGCCCAGTCAGAGTAAGCCACCCCAACCAGGAAGCAGCCATAAATTCTTCCCTATCACAAATATCTGGTAGCAGATTTTGAACAGGCTCAGGAAAATGCCCTCATTTGAGTCTTCAAGAGCTCCCCTCAGGGATACTACTTCCACTTCTGGCAGGCACTCTGCTGCCTCCTCCAAAATGTGCTCTGAACTTCATGAGCTGGTCAACTCTGAAGGCACTAAAGAAGCCAAGGAAGTTTTTAATTGCTTTGTTGCCCTTGCCCTTGTGATAAAGGAGGAGACAAATGCCTTTTATGACGCCCTCCTCTGCCATCCTTATATCCTTGCCAACCAGGCAGCCTTTGCTCCATTCATAGAGTATTATCAAACTCAATGGATTGGAGTGTTTCAAGGAGCACACCGCATCAGAAAGGGCAGTGACTCAATCACCTGGAACTGCTTCAAGCAGGTCAAAGACAGGTTAATCAAGACCACCTCTTCCCTTGAAGGGTGGCATAGCCAGTTTGCCACAAGAGTCTGGGTTCATAAGCTCAAATTCAATAAGATGATGGTGCACTTAAAACCCCAGCAGGCCATCTCTGCCTGCCTCTTTAAGACTGGGATGAAGACCAAGGGTGATCCCCTTAAGCAAACCAAGGCAGTGTAAAAGTATACTGAAATCAGAAAGGTGATCCTTGCCTACTATCCTAAGGATAGAAAGCTTGAGCATCTCCAAGCTATCTCAAGTGCTCTTTCTACCAATGTTTGAGCCATTTTCCAATAAACACCACACTATCTTCTCTCTTCTTTCCTTTACTTTTATCATTATTTTAATTTTATTTGGTATTTGGTACAATTATATGCTTATTTAAAAAATATTTTATAGTTAAAATAGATGAAAATAGTTGTTTTGGGGATTATTTTAACTTTTGGGCTTTACACAACTATGTTGCTACTAATTGACCCCATTTTTTATTGCAGATTTGAGATTTTCTGAGGCTTTTTTAAACCCCAGAAATTTTTTTTGAATTTTATTTTTTGAGAATTTTTTGGGTTATTTTTGGAGTTCAAAAAATCTAAAAATTTAAAACTTGTTTTTCTTATTTGCAATGCTGTAAATCAAAATGGTGTTTTTACTATAAAATTGAGATAGCGTAAATTGAGACAGCGTAAATCAAGATGGCGTAAATTGAAGTGCCATTTTCAAAATGATGTGTCTTACCACCCTGAGACCAGATGTGGTCAGGATGACAACTTGATTTCCTATTGCCTGTGCAATTGGATTTGAAACCAACCAATTGGATACTAGTGCATAAATATCAGAAAATGCATAATTGCCACAGCAAAGAAAATCAGCCAATTAATGACAATAAATAGTACTCTTTAACACATTACATTATTATTACCTTGCAAAATCCAACTAAAAAGTTTATATAATTATTACCAATAGGTAAATATACAGGCTGTAAAATGCACTATGTATCAATATTTATACTAATTGTTAATGGCTCCCAAATATAAACACAGTCCATTTATATAAATTACAATTAAAAAGGCTTTGTTTACAATGAAATTTATTATACAGGATGCATTGAGTTATGCACATAATATCTAAATATCAGGATTTAATGCATACCTGCAATATTCTAATATAACTTTATATCTGTGGTTCTCAATTTATTATTGATAATGAAATATTATTGATGCGTTGAAGGTAGTACTATAAAAACCAGTTTTTTGATGTAAATCAAAAAAATTTCAAATATCTACAGCCTTATCAACAAATTAGAGTCAGCCCTCTAAAAGGTTGTTGAGCTTGAACATAACATAAGGGAAATTGTAGTAAATCAGCTGGAAAATGAGGGAAGGGCTTTGGTCCAGCAAAAAGAAACTGCAAAAAATAGCCTGGGAACAATAGTCAACAAAGAACACAAGGAAATAGTTTTAAATCAACAAAAGGAAATACTCAAGTGTTTATATTTCAAAAATGAAAGTTACAACTTGTGAGAGTTTGCAAAAAACAACAGAAGGAATACTCAAAAAGTCAATTGATTTAAGGAAAAGAAATCTTAAAGGAAATTAACACTAATGAAGAGGAAACTAATCAAATGAAAACAGATGAAAACAAAGCACATCAAGAAGCAGAAGTGCCTTGAGAAACAATGAAAATTCAACAAACAAAAATCAAGAGGAAACACAAGTAGCCCAGAAAATAAGGAAGATCAAGCTCAGAAAAACAAATGAAGAGCAGCCAACGCTTATGAAGTTCACTGAAGGGGCGCCTGTGGCTGAGGGGGCCGCAGGAGAAACAATCAATAAGTTTTTTAATGTTTTACTTATATTTACTTTAATTATAACTAGGAATGGGGACAAGGTAGCTGAAATGGTGGCATTCACACTGAGTTGGTTTTACAGGGGTTACCAATCACTGGTAGCCCCTGTAAAGCAAATAAATAAAAATGAAATAAATAAAATAATTCAAACAAATATGAATAATTTTTCAAATAATGAAGCAAAAGCCAAGGAATATTTACCACCCGTGGGATGCTTGCCGTGGATTAGGGAAGCATACAAAATAGGAGCAAATATCAACTTCAAAGAGATGACTGAAATTTGCAGAGACATCAAAATAAACTTTGATGAATATATTTATGAAAGTATTCAATGCTTTCCCTTTTCAAACATCAATGAATACAAAAAAATCTAATAAAAATTGACTTTAAAATAGGAACTGAATATCTTAAAACTGATCTTTTCAATAAGGTATTCAAAGCATTATTAAATAAAGTTGGGGATGCAGTCCTCGTGAATACTTTTAAACCTTTATTTATTTTGTTTGCAGAGGCATGTGGGGTGGATACAAGTCAGGTGCCCTCTGGAACCATCTTCAAATTCAGCAACACATCCTATATCAACAGATTAGTTCAAATATATAAGAAATTATGAATGTTCTCTGAAAAATATACCTTGCAAAGGATTCATGTTGTAGTATACCTAGGAATCCTACTACATTGCATGTTAAAGACTAACGTCAAAAAATTAGAGAATATACCTATACAACTTGATATATGCCAATTAGCACTTGAGCACCAGAAGACAACACATGGGTATAGGACAGTCAAGCATGTCCTGTACAGCTTCTTTGCACTGACATTGCTGTATGGGTACTACATGCCTCCCAAAAAGAACCTGTTAATCAATTTGCTTACCCCACTCCCTTTTATTAAGTGTTTGGCAACCACCGGGGTACAGGGCGCCACCCCTCTTGTAATTGCATACAGGGTTGTCTACCACGTACAGAAGAGTACATGGATTCAATTAGATGCATAGCTGAAAATTTGATTTTGGGTTATAATTCCCCAGAATACTGTAAATTCAGAACCTGAATGTAAAAATGCGGGATTTTCAAATCCTTGGTCCAAATTTTGAATCACTTTTGCAGGCAACTCAGCTAAGTGAAAATTAAAATATTTAATAAAAGCAACCATTTAATTTGACTTTTTTGGTTTATGTAAATTGGCAAATTTCAAATCCCTTGAGCAGATAACTCAACTAACAAAAGACAAAACACAACAAAAAAATGTGGGATACATGAATCATAAATGCAGGATTCTAATGTACAATTTGAGGTTTCCTGTATTTCAAACAAATCATAGACATCATGTAAAAATTAATGAATCTGAAATTGCAGGATTTTCAAATCCAAGAACCAAGTTTCAAATCATAATTGCAAGGAATTTGAAATAAATATAATTTATGGGCATCTCAAAAAGAATGCTAAGGATATAGAGTGGATTTGTGCTAATTCTTTTAGGAATAATAGGCATTCTCAAAAATCACCCTATTCCAATTTAGGATAGCTAAAATTTAGATCCTACTATTCACCAACTTAACATACTTAACAATAAAATAGACTAAAACATACATGTCTCTTTTTGAGTTTAAAATTTTTTAATAAAAATTTATTATGTCTTCTTTCAACAACAACCAAGTCAACAAGCTGTTCCCTGGCCTTGACAAAATCATGCAGGGCTACGCTGGGTCTCTTAACAGTGAAGCCTCCCTCTATGGCCACTCCCAACCCGCAGGCCCCTCTGCAAGCACTCCCCAGGAGTGTGTTCTTTCTCCTGCAACTTTCACCATGGCCCTGTTTGCCCATCATGCACAGGCAGCTGCCAACCCAAATCCTGTATCAACAATGGCATCTGGAACCAGCCATTTGAGCCATGGGGTCACTCAGAGAGCCCAGAACCCCAAAACAGCCAATCAGATGGCATTGACAAGTTCCCAGGATAGACACATTCCTCCCCCAGCCAATCAGCCTTCAAGATGCAGAAAAAAAATTAATCACTCTGGAGATTGTTCTTGAAATGGTTAAAATGCAAGGAAAGCTTATGTCCCTTGGGGAAATTGTGGCCGTGATGGGGTTTTCAAAGTCCACTGTGGCTGCAACCCTGTGAGCCCATGTCAACTGTGGCCCCCTACCAAGAAGACCTCAACTGGTGCCTGTACTTCAACCAAAGGTGACACAGCCCATCCTCTTATGATGGCCATTATGGAACGTGACCTGTGGATGCCCCTGGTCCAGGTACGTCTCCAGTTGGGACTCCACAGCATCTTCACCAACAAAAAACAGTGAATTTGTGGATGCACAGAGTTGTGGTTGCTGCTAGAATCTTGTCCAATCAAGTTCTCAGTGGTCCCATTTTGGTGGATATCAATCCCTACAATTCAACTATTATTAATTTTATCAAAGGAAGGGCAATGAGGGCCCGTAATGACGTCATCTTTCTATTGTATGCTAAGATATCTGCAAGTATTCAAGACTATGGAGAAAAGTGTATCCAGTCTGACATGTACAAGCGCAGCCCAATCTTGTATTGTTTTTTCAGGGTTTTATTGGAAGTTTCCCCATTGGGCATCAATTATTACTCTGCAATATTGAACACCGCAGATGGGTATGCCTACCAGACAGAGCTCAAGGCCATGCTGGAGGAGTGGGCCACACAAAACGCTGTGCACACAGTTGTACAGAGTGCAGAGATGGAGCAGCGGGAATGGGCTACCCAAGAAACCAGGGCTGTGGGGCATACTTGTTGGTCCTACCCCATCAACTACGCTGACATGCATCTTGCAGATGTATGTCTCTACAATTTTGGTTCTGCCCTCAGGCGCTTAAAGCCTGCCACCTACAACAAACTATGCACCCAAATTGATAAGGGGTATGAGTTTTTCCCTTCTGTGTCTGTCCAGGACTTATTTGATCTGATCATCTTCTATGCAAGTGATAGTGATAAGTTCAGAAAGGACCCCACCTCCCCCCATGCCAGTCCATCTGTTTTGTCAAGCCAGTATATGTGACAGAAGAAGAATTTGAGCAATTGAAGCAATCAGCTTTTGCTGTCCCTTCCCAGTCAACAAACCCTGCCTCTCCAACCCCCCCATCAAGCCACCTGCCTTCCAACCCTGACTCCCAAACCACCACCCATTCCCTCACCACTATCTCTGATGCTGCCTCTTTCATAGGCGCAGATGAAGACAATGTTCATTCCGCCCATTCCCTCCCCTTTCTGTCCTTTGATTAGTAAATAAATCATTTCTTTGTGACAACTTATTAAAATTGATATCTCTCTTTCAATTCATAATTAATAATATTTTCTTTTTACATTATCAACATTGCTCATAATTAATACAATGTTGTATATTTTAAAAATAGCTTAAAATTATGAGCATACATATTTTTCATCATCATTAATAAATTAAAGACAATAAATGTAAATATTGCATTAAAATGTTGCAATTAGACGTCAACTCTTGATATTTAGAAATTATGTGCATAACTCAAAGCATTTTGTTTAATGAATGTCACTGTAAACTAAGCCTTTTTCATTGTAATTTATCTAAATGGACTGTGTTTATATTAGAGAGCCATTAACACTTAGTACAAATATTGATACATAGTGCATTTTACAGCCTGTATATTTACCTATTGGTAATAATTATATAAACTTTTTAGTTGGATTTTGTGAGGTAATAATAATGTAATGTGTTAAAGAGTACTATTTATTGTCATTAATTGGCTGATTTTCTTTGCTGTGGCAATTGTTCATTTTCTGATATTTATGCACTAGTATCCAATTGGTTGGTTTCACATCCAATTGCACAGGTAATAGGAAATCAAGCCGCCACCCCAACCACATCCGGTCTCGGGGTGGCAGCTTGTTTTCTTATTGCCTGTGCAATTGGATGTGAAGCCAACCAATTGGATACTAGTGTGTAAATATCATAAAATGCATAATTGCCATAGCAAAGAAAATCAGCCAATTAATGACAATAAATAGTACTCTTTAACACATTACATTATTATTACCTTGCAAAATCCAACTAAAAAGTTTATATAATTATTACCAATAGGTAAATATACAGGCTGTAAAATGCACTATGTATCAATATTTTTACTAAGCGTTAATGGCTCTCTAATATAAACACAATTTGTTTTAATAAATTACAATGAAAAAGGCCAAGTTTACAATGAATTTTATTAATCAAAATGCATTGATTTATGCACATAAGCTCTAAATATCAAGAGTTGATGTCTAATTGTAATATTCTAATATAACTTTATATCTGTGGTTCTCAATTTATTATTGATAATGAAATATTATTGATGCGTTGAAGGTAGTACTATAAAAACCCGTTTTTTGATATAATTCAAACCAAATGTCAAATATCTATAACTTAATTAACAAATTAGAAGTACACCTGGAAAAGTTTGTTGAAATAGAAAAAAATATCAGGGAAATAGTGACAGGAAAGCTGGGTGACAAGGGCCAGCCACTAATCCAGTCAAAAGAAAAATGCTATGAACAAACTAGGAAATATTATAGACAAAAAGAATAAAGAAGCATTACTAAATCTCCAGAGAACAATTCTATCAAGTCTGAAGTTCAACAATGTGGCCTACAATTTGTGGAAGTTCTGGCAGGGGGCCAAAGAAAATAATAAAATCAAACTAATTGAAGGAAACAAAGTTTCAAAGAAAATTAACACCAATGAAGAGGAAAATAATCAAATGGAAACAGACAAAAACAAAACACAAGCAAGAAGCAGGAGCGCTTCACAAAATACAGAAACTTTATCAAATGAAAATCAAGAAAAAGCACAAGTTGCAAGAAAAATAAGAAAAAATTAAGCCCAGGAAAATTAATGAAGAGCAGTCAACGCTCATGAAGTTTGCCAAAGTGGTGCCTGTGGCTGAGGGGGCCACAGGTGAAACAATTAGTAAGTCCTTTTATGTTTCACTTATATTTATTTTAGTCATCACCAGGAATGAGGATAAGGTTGGGGAAGTGGCAGCTTATACACCGAGTTGGTTTTACGGGGGTTACCAGTCACTGGTAGCCCCTGTAAAACAAATAAATAAAAACCAAATAAATAAAATAATTCAACAGAATATGTTTATTTTTTCAAGTAGTGAAGCTAAAAATAGGGAATATTTACCACTCGCGGGGTGCTTGCTGTGGTTGAGGGAAGCATATGAAATAGGATCAAGTATCAACTTCAAAGAAATGAATGAGATTTGTGGGGATATCAAATTAAACTTTGATGAATATATATACAAAAGCATTCAAAGATTCCCCTTCACATAAATCAACAAATATGAAAAGAATTTAATAAAAAACTGACTTTCAAATTGGAACTGAATATTTAAAAACTGCAATTTTTAATGAAGTATTTAAGGTACTGTCAAATAAAGTTGGGGATGCAGTCCTCATGAATAATTTTAAGCCTTTATTAATATAGTTTGCCAAGGCCTGGGGGGCTGATTCAAGTCAGGCGTCCCCCCGGAACCCTCTTCAAGTTCAACCAAACATCCTATATCAATAGGTTAGTTCAAACATTCAAAAAATTACGCATGTTCTCAGAAAAGTATACCTTGCAAAGAATCCACGTTGCAGTATACCTGGGAACCCTCCTCCGCTGCATATTAAAAACCAACGTCAAAAAGTTGGAGGATGTACCTATTCAAATGAATATTTGCCGTGTAGCCCTCAACCGCCATAAGACACTGCAGGGATATAGGACAGTTGAGCACGTCCTGTATGACTCATTTGCATTGGCAACGTTATACAGGTACTATGTGCCCCCCAAAAAAAACCTACTAGTCAATTCACTCACCTGCCTTCCTTTTATCAAACAATCAACAACCACTGGGGTACAGGGCGCCACCCCTCTAGAAATTGCATCCAGGGTTGTCCACCACGTACAGAAAAGTATGTGGATCCAATTAGACGCATTAGCTGAAAATTTCATTTTGGGGTATAATTCTCCAGAATAATAACATTCCCTTTGCAATCAACATCCCCCCAATAAATATTTTCCACTTGCAAATTAAATTTTATTTTTTTAAACTTTTTATATTTTAATACTAAAATTTTAATATTGAACTATGCAATATTAAAATTTCACTATAAGAATTTTAATATTACATATTTCAATATTAAAATTTCAGTATCTAAAAGTTAATATTAAAATTTTAATAATACATATCATAATACTTAAATTTTTAATATCAAATATTTCAATATTGAATAAATCATGATTTAATAAAAATAGTTAAATTTTGAATATTTAAACTTTAATATTTAAATTTTAAGATTTATAATTATAATTTTACTTTTAATTTTTAATTTTTAAATAATAATAGTAATATATAATTAGGTTGATAACAATAAAAGGACAGTTTAATAAAGTGAACATGTGTAATAATAATTTATGATTTATAAATTTGTTTATTTACTAGCGCATCAAGTACGGCTTCATTTATTACATAAACAAACAACGAGAATTAAATTTATCTGCATCATGCGGCCTGCTCCACTTATATTCTAAACAAATGATTGTTTAGGACTCAAATTACCTTTCCCTTATAATATGATTTGATAAACATATTCAATATGCTTGACCTGTGTTCTAAGTACTAATTAGTAAGTAATATATGAAAATCATTGGTTTCTGTGTTGTGTGGCTATAGTGGCACTGAAATAACAAGGATCAGATGATGACCTGCAAGGTCTAATTTGTGGCTTAGACAAGCCAAAGAACCAACAAGGATTCACAATTATTTAAATTAACTAATTTATTTCTATCTTTTTTTAATTTATTTATTTGTTAGTGCAAAAGCCAATA
The DNA here is from genome assembly GCA_014839935.2 of Entomophthora muscae. Taxonomy (NCBI): domain Eukaryota; kingdom Fungi; phylum Entomophthoromycota; class Entomophthoromycetes; order Entomophthorales; family Entomophthoraceae; genus Entomophthora; species Entomophthora muscae. The sequence goes on along the minus strand of QTSX02004323.1, from coordinate 379,287 downwards.
ATAATATTCAGTGCATTATAATAAAAATATGTGTCTCTATATCTAGTATAATTAATTTTACTTACCTTTTCCATGTATTCTCATATGTCTATAATACAATCAAACGTCACATTATTATATATAAATAATAATTTTTGAGTCCTAATAAAAACAAACTAAATAAAAAAGAAAACAAATAAAACCCAGAGCACTCATTTATCTGATTGGCTTGGAGGCCAGGGCTTTAGGGAGGAAGGATTCTGAGTGCTCATAGAAAGCTGCCACCACATTGGGTGGCATTGCAAATTAGCTGATCTCAAGAATGTTGAAGAGATCCTCAGTGTCCTGAGGGAGGCCCTGTTTCACCTTATTCTTGATCCAACCAAACACCTCCTCAATTGGATTCAGGAATGGGGAATATGGCGGGAGGAAAAGAAGTCTCATTGGACAATCAGTAAGCTGGTGGCTGGAGGTGTGGCTGTTTTTGTTGATGGGGGGAACTTGGACACAACCAGATCCACCTTGTGGAGCCTGACATTATCAAGCACAACAACGTTGGTTGTGTTGCTGTAATTTATTTGAAGGTACTCCTTGACAGCTCAGAGAAAATCAAGAAATGTTCTGCTGTTATGGGAGGCCTTAATCATTTGATATTGGTCCAACCCGCAAGGACCAAGAAGCGCAACCATTTAATAGGTCTGGGAACAGACAGCTGCAAAATGGGCTACACCGTCCTTGGACCCATTCTCAACTCACCCATGCCTAGACCTGAGTGAGGAGGAAAACAAAAATCATTGATATAGAAGAACTGGACATTCCCAGTCTTCTTTAGTGTCAGATATGTCTTGGCATAAATGTGTCAATCCTTGATGGTCTTTTCACTGTTTCTATTATACAGCAAAACTCCCAGTACTTTTGAGGAGAAGCCCAAATCAACCATTGTTTTGTAGACAAGGGTTTTGGAAACAGAAAGCCTGAACTCCGTGGCAAGCATTGATTGGACAGCAAGTGTGTCCAGGTGGCAATCCTTGGCTACCCACTGCTTGATTGCATCAATGTGAATAGGCTGAAGAAGTTTGGGCTGTCTTTTTGCCTTGATGGATTAGGCAATTCTCCTAGTATTGCCATACTTATTGCTGATGTTGTCAATATATCTTGTGTGACACCAAATCAGGACGTAATATCCCAAACTGTCATTTCTCTGTTCAAGCAGTTGAGAAGAGCTTCACACTCACTATCTGTCAACTGACGTCGGCCCTTGGCAGGTACCACGACATCCTGGCTACCAGGCTCAATACAGGGGATGGGGACCTTTGTGTAGAAGGTTGGATCATGCTTGCTTGCTTGCTTGGCGCCGTCAATGATGGCATAAGACACAGGCACAGATGGCTCCTCAGTTGTGGCCAATGGTTGATAGGTGGTGTCAAAGACGCAGGAGCAGGAAGTAGCAACTCTTGGATCAAGAGTGTGGGGCCAGGTGACAACTGGGTATATGGTAGAGGTGTATGTAACCTCATTATTCCCGGTGACCCTGGTATAGAAGACTTTTGTGACAGGCCTTAAGAGTGACTTCTGTCTAGGATTTAAGCTGATTGTTCTGACTTGTGGCGCAGGAGGTGGTTGGCTGGCAATGACATCTTGGGAGGCCTGTGTGTTGGCATGACTCCCCTCAATTTGTGTTCTGGGTCTGTTCTTGAACTCTCTGGGACACCCTCATGAACAGGCTGTCCCGTGGGCTGGTGCAGGAGCTGGTTGGAAATGTGATTGGTGGTCCATAAAAAAAATAAAAATATGTATTTTAGCTGAAATATGTATTTATTTTGATTTTTGGTTTAGTTCTGAGTAGTTATTTTCTTTTGATTTAGCCTTAAATAGCAACAAAATTTCTATATCTGTGATTTGAAGTGTATAATATTGTATACTTTCCTGGTTTAGATAATTTTAAAGTTTAATCACTTTTTATGTCTAAACATGGTTATTGATATTGAATTTTTAGTTTTATTTTAGTTGTGGTAAAGCTTCTTGATTTGGGTTGATGTTTTCTAGTGTACTTACTGTACATTAAATTTGGATTTCAGTTTTTGCAATTAATATCTGAGTTTACTAGTGACATTCAAAAGTGATTTGAAATTTGGTTCTTGGATTTGACAATCTCTCAATTTCAAAAAACATAGTAAACTTAATGAAAATGGCTGATGGATTTGAACACTTCAAAACTGATTCCAGTTAATTCATTTTGTCTATTGGAAATATGCAGTTCAACTTGAACTTTGCAAAGTGTCTATGAGTTCCCACATTTTTAAAAATTTGAATAAATATACAAAAAATTAATTTAATTAAAAAAGGCCATCCCACAAAAGTGATTCAAAATTTGGACCAAGGATTTGACAATCCTGCATTTTTACGTTCAGGTTCTGAATGTACAGTAAATTGTGTAAGTGTAGATAACCTACTTGTGCTATCAGTGTCATGAATATACTTCTTAGAAGTATATAAAATAAAATAAAAGATAAAATTAAGAAAAGAATGATACTTTATTGATATGATTGTTAGGAATTATATAGTATCATAAGAAGTCACATACTGTTCATTGTGATAGTGCCATCAGTTTCAGACTTATTTACATGCAAATGCAAATAAGCGGCTCCTTTAAAGCCCAAACTTCACCCCTTTCCTGCCATGCAGATATGGCATATTTCTCTATTACCCATTTCACTATATAAGCCAAGTTTTATCAAATATTCAAATATCAATAAATCATTTCCTCAAAACTACTCTTTCAAAGCTCTTTGCTAGCTAAACCAAATTATCAGAATTAATTCTCTTGGTTTACACATGATGATCTTGCTCAAATCTAGCTAGCACAAGTTCAAGTTCAAGTCCAAGCCCAAGTCACAAGTTACAAGTCCAAGTCAAGTCAAGTCACAAGTCCTAGTCCTCGTCACAAGTTACAAGTTCAACTCCAAGTCAAGTCACAAGTTCAAGTTGAGTCCTAGTCCAAGTTACAAGTTACAAGTTACAAGTCAAGTCAAGTCCAAGTCAGTCAAAATGAGTCAGGCTAATATAGCATATGTTTTTTCTCAGTCTGTGGAGGGAAAGAGATTGGTTTCCACATCTGAAGGTATCCTGGTAGCCCACTCAATGGCCTGTCATAACTTTTCAAAGTTTTCAGGAAAAAATATCAAATGGTGGATTACACAGTATGAGAAGTTCTGTGTACAGTATTTTATTCAACAAGAAGATATGATTTTTAATGTCCGTCAATTTCTCTCTGAGAAGCCAGCCAAATGGCATGACATGGTCCTAGAGTTTGATAGCTGGGATGGATGGAAATCAATGGCTATTAAGCATTTTGGAAATACACATATGGACATTGTAAAAAAATTAGAGATGATTCATATCCAAGACTATGAAACTATTGAGAAGTTCATTGATGCCTACCATGCTCTTGCACGCCTATTAATCCAACAAAAAGTTCAAAAAAGACACCAAAGCAGCAAATCTGATATTGAGCATGATTTCAACTCTGGTATTGGTTTGACCTTCTTTAAGCGCACAGTCCCTCTTGTATACTGTATGGCCATTGAAGAAAGAGATATTGAGAACCTCTCAGAAGCTTATGACTTAGTTGAAAAGCTCTTTTGCATCAAAGTTGAAAATTTTACAGATAAAAAGGCCAGACAAGAATCAGAATGAAACACATTCAGAAGCACACCAGGTCCTCTGGCTAAGACAAATGACTTGGCCTTTCAGCTGGCTGAAACCTTAACAGCATTTATGATATCAGGAAAGGCAGCCTCACAATATAACAATAGCTTATGTTTCAATTTTGGTGCTTCAGAACACTGTACATCTGAATGTCCTGATCTATATTAAGTCAAATGCCTTATTTAGAGAGGGCAATGTGATGATGCCATCAGTTTCAGACTTTTTTACATGCAAATGCAAATAAGCGGCTCCGTTAAAGCACAAACTTCACTCATTTCCTGCCATGCAGATATGGCATATTTCTCAATTAGCCCATTTCACTATATAAACCAAGTTTTATCAAATATTCAAATATCAATAAATCATTTACTCAAAACTACTCTTTCAAGTGCTTTGCTAGCTAAACCAAATTACCAGGATTAATCCTTTTGGTTTACACCATGTATGTCATGAAGCTTGTCCAGATAGTATTTCATTTAGGAGCCAAAAGGTTTGATCCCAGTGGCTGATGGTTTCTTATTTTCTGAGCCTTGATGTGATCAATGTTTGGAACCTTAGAGTTGCATGAGAATTGAAGCTGTTGTTTTGGGGCTGTTTGGGTGGTTGTAGCTTTTGAGCAAGTGCAATGGAATTGGCAGTTGAGAAATTATAATTTATGTTACAAGTTTTAATATGAAAATTAAAGTATTTATTTTATACTCTAAAATGTTATTTATAAATTTAAGAGTGATGTTTTAGAATTAAAAGGGATAGCTTGGTTTATCTTTCAATTCGAAAATTAAAGTATTACTCCAAAAACAATGTGATAAATTTAAGAGTAATGCTTTTGAAGAAAGAAATGATAAAACCGAGTATGTTTTAATGAATATTAAAGCATGATTTCAGATCCTAAAATGTGATTTATAAATTTAATAGTAATGTTTTGGAAGTTAAAAAGGAAGATTGGATTCTCTTATTTCGGATTTTTTTAAATACTATGAAAATTTAATTATTACTTCGAATAACAAAATAAATGTAAAAATGTAGAAGTAATGCTTTGGAAATTTGAAATGACAAGCCGAGCTTTTTTGAATGAACTTTAAAGTATTATTTCATATTCTAAATTATGATTTATAGTTTTAATAGTAAAGCTTTGGAATTTAAAAAGAAAAGTTGGATTCTGTTAATACGAAAATTTAATTTTTAAATATTGCAAAAGTTTAATTATTTCAAATAACAAAATAAGTGTAAAAATGTTAAAGTTTTGCTTTGGAAGTTTGAAATGATAAACCGAGCATTTTATATAGTTAAGTATTATTTCATATTCTAAATTAGTGATTTTTAAATTTAATAATAATGCTTTTGATTAAAAAAGGATAGCTTTGATTCTATATTTTTATTGTGTTGGCAAAAGGAGGTGTGAATAAAAAGCATCTCTCATTTGAAAGGAAATGTGAGGGTTAGAGGTTAAATACGGCAGTTGGTGTCAAACAAAAGAGAAAGTTCATCTAAGCCGAGAGGATTAGGCGCAAGAGTAGCTCGGGCAGAGCGGAACCCCATATTGCAGGCTTGAGAGCTATTTTTTTAGGGATTTCACTGGGGGGAAGTTCAAAGTCTGTAAAGAAGGTACCGACAAACATTAATTCGTCAGAATTCTCTGGAAGCATAGGAAGGGTTGCAGTGATTCAATTGAAGCAAGCCTTATCTGTGGAAGACGACCGACGAGACGAGAAGCTGTAGAAGCACGCATTGGCCACTACTTGGAAGGGTTTAATGGCGGTGGCAAGGGCATTGAGAGGCATCCAAGGGAGCAACTTTGAGCCAACATTTAGGCAGGCATTGATAGCAGATGAATAAATCATTTGAATAGACATTTTGTTTATGCTGCTGGCCACTGATCCTTTTTATACACACTTTTCTTGAATCTAATCTCCCCATGACATCATCTTTTACAATAGTAGAGTGCATGTATTCAGATGAAGTGGCCTGAAACCAAGGTTTTAGGTCAAGTGGTTTACAACCAATCACAAACTTCAAGTAACTTGATCTAAGCCACAAACAAATCTCTTAACCCACCTATGCAAATATCGACAAACCTAATCAAAAAGTAATTCCTTAACAACTAATGACAATTTTGTGATAAACATAGTGCTTCCATTCATAGTCCTATTTAGACTTTACTAACAGTGACTCATATATCTAATTCAAATAATAACTAACTCAATATATGGGTCATTATTTTTTTGTTATGCCTAGGTGCCAGATTAAATATTTTATAACTTAATTACATTATTTTATCTTTAAATTATTCAAAACATATCAATTATGATCAAATTTTTAGGCTTCAAATAATCTTTGAATTATATGAAATTTTTTAAAATTTATTATCATATGGGATTAAAATTGCAACCTTTGATATTACTGAGAATATCTTAAGTAAATCATACTGTAAATCCAGAACCTAAACGTAAAAATGTGGGATTATCAAATCCTTGGTCCAAATTTCAAATCACATTTGCAGGATGATCTTTTTTAATTAAATTGAATTCTTTGCATTTTTATTTGAATTTTTAAAAAATGCAAAAACTCATAGACACTTTGCAAATTTCAAGCCAAGCTGCATATTTCTGTCAAGGATTCACTCACAAGCGTGATGTGATGGATGTGATGCCAAAAGAACAAAGCTGGGCTACGCCCGCTTTGCTCTTTTACGGCATCCCGCCTGGGTACACGTCTAGGTATCCAAGCTGAAAACCTTTTTTTGTTTTTTAAATCAGTGGCCTTCTAAAATCTTTATCTTATACTCTAGTTGGTAAAAGGAAAAATGTTTCAGGCTGGCTGCCAAAAGAGCAAAGTTGTGCTACACTTAGCTTCACTCTTTTACGGTAGCCCGCTGGTATGTGTATTCAGTTATAGCTGGTAAAAAATGTTTGATGATGGTTGCTGGTATGTGTTTCTAGTCTATAGCTGGTAAAAGGAAAGATGTGTCAGGCAGGCTGCCAAAAAAGAAAAGCTGTGCTACGCTCAGCTTCACTTTTTTACGGCAGCCCGCTGGTATGTGTTTCCAGTTATAGCTGGTAAAAAGCGTTTGATGATGATTGCTGGTATGTGTTTCTAGTCTATAGCTGGTAAAAGTAAAGATGTTTCAGGCTGGCTGCCAAAAGAGCAAAGCTGTGCTACGCTCAGCTTCACTCTTTTACAGCAGCCCGCTGGTTGTGTTTCCAGTTTTTAGCTAATAATTAGCTTTATTTGATTTAGATATAATTATATATTGTTACAATGTTTTAGCCGTGGTTAAAAGCTTAGCAGAAACTAATGCGTATAAAGTCATGAGTGGTGGGTAGGGTACCAAAAGAGAACAGTTGTGCCACACTTAGTGTTCTTTTGTACAGCTGCTCTCTGGTATCTTTCTGTTATCCTAGCATAAATGTGTTTTTATTAGTTCAGTAAAAAATCTAATTTTGTTCATTATTCTAGGTTTTCAAGATGATTTAGTGGCACAAAAATTAATAGTTATATTAATAAAAATGATAGTTGTTTTGTTTTTACAGCTTACATTAGAAATATAAGGAGATGCTATGCAACTATCTCTATTAAACTATCAGTAAGGACCTATTTTTTATTTTTATTATGGATAACACATTTGATATAAGAGATGGGAGATTGGATGATTCTTACATTATCCTGAAACTACAATTCTTTTGAAATAATTTGGTAGGACACACCATTTCAAAAACAGCATCTCAAAAAACGCCATCTCAAAATACACCATCTCAAATTTCTGCTATCTTGATTTATTAGTAAAAACGCCATTTTGATTTACAGCATTTTGACTAAGAAAAACAGGTTTTAAAATTTTAGATTTTTTGGACTCCAAAAAATACCAAATAATTCCCAAAATAAAGATTCAAATTTTTTTTCTAGGCTTAAAAAGCCTCAGAATTCCAAATCTGCAATAAAAAATGGGAGTAATTAGTAGCAACATAGTTGCGTAAAGCCCAAAAGTTAAAATAATCCCAAAAACAACTATTTTCATCTATTTTAACTACAAACTATACTTTACTTTTATCATTATTTTAGTTTTATTTAGTATTTGGTAAAATTATATGCTTATTTTAAAGGAAATAAGAGAGCAAATAAAGGAGTGTTTATTGCAAATAGGCACAAACATTGATAGAAAGAGCAACTGAGATAGCTTGGAGATGCTCAAGCTTGCTATCCTTGGTATAGTAGGCAAGGACCACCTTGCTGATTTCAGTATACTTTTTCACTGCTTTGGTCATCTTGGGAGGATCACCCTTGGTTTTAATGCCAGTCTTAAAGAGGCAGGCAGAGATGGCTTGTTGGGTTTTGAGGTGGACTATGATCTTATTGAATTTGGGCTTATAAACCCTAACCCTTGTAGCAAACTGGCTATGCCACCCTTCAAGGGAAGAGGTGACCTTGATCAAACCTGTCTTTGACCTGCTTATAGCAGTTTCAGGTGATTGAGTCACCGCCTTTTCTAATGTGGTGTGCTCCTTGGAAGATGCCAACCCATTGAGTCTCAAAATACTCAATAAAGGGCACAAAGGCTGCCTGGTTGGCTATGATATAGGGATGGTGGAGGAGGGCATCATAAAAGGCATTGGTATCCTCTATTTGCACAAGGGAAAGGGCAGCAAAGCAATTAAAAAGGTCCTTTGCTTCTTTGGTGCCTTCAGTGTAGACCAGCTCATGAAGGTCTGAGTACTTTTGGAGATGGCAACAGAGTGCCTGCCTGAAGTGGAAGTAGCATCCCTGAGGAGAGCTCTTAAAGACCCAAATAAAGGCATTTGCCTGAGCCTGTTCAAAATCCACTACCAGATATTCATGATAGGGAAGGCTTTCAGGCTTTTTCTTGGTTGGGGTGGGAGCGTCTTCTTCTTGGGAGATGGATTTTTTCTTGCACCCTCTAGTCTTCTTGGGCTCCTTTTCAATTGGTGGGAGGATTTCATCCAGTTTGGCCTTTAAAATTGTGAGTGCCCGGACATAGGTTTCCTGCTTCTTATTTGGGAGGAAAAAAAGACAAGGGGAAGAACCAGATTTCCAACCTGCCCATGGATATTCCAAAGCTGGCTAAAGAGCTTTGGGAAGGAGGAAAAAGTGCCATCTTCAAGCCAGGTCTTGCACTTGAGGAGGTTGCGCAAATCCTGGCTTGTTGCAAAGCAGATGATACACTCTGGGGCATGTTGACCATCATCATGGAGGAGGAATCTCTCTTCATGGTGAGATATTTTTTGCTCCTCAGTAATGATCAATTGATCAATAGAGCTTGCACTGACGCCTTCAGTGCTCAGAGCATATCTTTGATCAGTAATGTTGTGAATACCGCTATTCATCATGTTTCAATTTTGCCTTCAGTGGGCCATTTCAAAGAAGAATCCCTCGCTTTTGCTTTTGCTTCTTGAAATGAGTTGATGTCTGAATCAGGAAGTACAATTGCTCAGTTTCTTGATCCTGTGCAACTCACTTGCCCCATTCATGCTGATGGCAAGTGATCCTACCGTCCAGGTAGTGTTTTGTGGTATTCCTCACCACTATATATTCCATTTTATATTCACCAATAAAAATTAAGTTCTATTCACATTTTTATCTTTGTGTCTTCTGTACTTCCACGCCTCTCTCTAGCCATGACTAGTAGAGATTATTCTTCCAGGGCTGCAAGGTAAACACATTTGCCTTCCCTGTCATCTAACCAAGACTTAGTACAAATCCAATCCTAAGGTTAGGATTCCCCATTGTGTGTCTGTGCCGCGCCTCAGAACACAACAAAAATGGTGCTCACTACAAGGGCTGTAAGCCCCTTGGTTATCCCTTTTGCATCCATATTTTCAGGTCCTTTGCCTCTGCCTATACACAAGCCAACTTCACCTGAAATAACCAGTCCTCCTATTAAGGAAGATATTGCCAACCAGCCTATTACTCCCACTATACTGAACCTTGGAAATGGTCCCCGCCTAGTTACCTACCCCATGGGTACTCCTGATTTGGAACAAGTCATGTTGGTAGCCCTTGGGATAGCCCAGTAAGGAGCCATCCCAAGCCTTCAGTTGCAGTTCAGTTGGGCTGAATACTACAAATTAATTGTGGCCCCTCAATTTCCACAACATCTCCTCTCAGCAGCTGTCTCCACTGAGCACTTACTATTGTCCTTTGTGCAGCCTGCCTTGGCCCACCATCAAATAGTATTGGGGCTCCACGTCCAAGAAATCTCGTCTCTGTAAGCAGCAGTTATTCATCACTGGGACCAGTTTGCTGCCTACCAACAGTGGATTCATTCCCTGTTTTCCTTGGTATCTGACAATCAGCGCAACTCTGTCACTTCCCAGATCCACCTGGTTAATTCTATCAAACAAATGCGCCAGTCCATCCCTGAATATGTGAGAGAACGTCTACACAAGTTTCACCAGCTAGAACAACCCTGGCAAACTCAAGTGGATTCCACTTTAAACGCTTATCTCACCGACTTCAAACAACTCATGCAACAGCTCAATGAATTCAGCATGTATTCCTTTGAGCAACTACAGCAGGTAGTGGACTTTGCTGCTAGTGGCCTTAATTAACTCAGTACAGCATTTGAGCAAGAAAGAGCTGCCACTGCTGCTACTATAGCCAAACTCCAGAGTCAAGTGAATGAACTATCTACACCCAAGCCAGATGTTCCACCCTCTCCCCCTTCTGATGAATTGTTGGATAGGGAGCAGAGAATATGGGATTCCATTCAAGAGTTACGTACAACTACTTGCAGTCAGGGACGTCCTGCTGAAGCTCCTCAGCCTGACGCACAGGTGTTTGCATTGACTGCTCAAGTTGCGGAGCTACAGCAAGAACTTGCCGCCCTACGTGAAATGATGGCAACTGCTGCTAGTCCAGTTTGGGTTGTTGATGAAGATGGTTGCTACCCTGGCTTACCAGGAGCTCCTTGAATCCAATGCTCTAGGGAATTAATTGCCCTAGCTAACAAAGTGGATAAATTAAAGCAGGACCATACTGAACTGGATAGAGACGTACAAGAGATGAATGACATAATTGATTCTGTGAATGATAGGTTTGCCCCTTGCCTCTGAATGGGGTCATCCCTTACTTTGCAACTGGCTGAACTCTCCACAATAGTGACCACCCAGGGTCAACGCTTAGATACTACTGCACAACAGACCACTCAATCTGTCAATACAGGTTCTTGTGCTGTTGAGGCTCTTACTACCCTTGAAGAAAGTGTTTGTCAACTATGGGCTAGGCAGCCCCCCTTGGAATCCAAGGCAGAGTTTTCCCTACGTATAAACGTACTCAATAGCAACAATGGTGGTATAACCCCCAAAGCACACTTCAAGCCTATCTTTAAGCAAGTCTTTGATCCTAAAACCTCAACCATTGCAGCTTTCCTAACTATCTATGAAACTGCCATGAGACAGCTTTAGACAAAGTTAAAAAAGAACATATTCTGACCTGTCTACATCCAACTTGCCAGGAGGAGGTGATGCCTGAGCTCCCCTCATTGAGATGTGGGAAGATATGAAGCAGCTTCTGATTGATGAGTTTGGTGGTGACCTTAGCCTGGAAGTAAAGAAGGACACCTTCATGCATATTGCTTTCAAACCAAAGGAGACCTTAGCCAAGAGTGCAGACAGATTCTACATGGAAGGACAGCAACTGATCATAAGCAGACAGTTGATAGCCCATGAAGCCTACACGGCTTGCGCTCAAGCCCTCAAGGTTAACCAACTTCTGTGCCTTCACTTCAAAGCCCATAAGGCTATGCTTTCCTCCATGAAGAGCATAAAGACGTTGTTGCAGGATATGCACCTTACCCACTCTGGCGCAGTTGTTAGAGAAGGTTGAGCTACTTCTAACTCTGGTTCATCTTCCTGTGGTCCTTGCATTCTTACCATGAACTCGCAAAATCCTCCTCAACGCCAAGGTTGCCACAACTGTGGTAAGATAGGTCATTATTCTTGAGTCTGCACCAACCTGCGGGTTGAAGGAGCTGATCTGAAAGAGCAGGCGGGAAAAGAGCAGTCAACCTAAAGCAGAGACGCTCTCGGTCAACAATTCTTCCCAGTCTCTTTCAATCCCTCCCTCTATAACTGACTCTGAGCCCGCTGATAGTGAAGCTCCTCCTATCCTCCTCTTGTTTCACAATATCTCTGATGATTCTGATTTGGATGACTCTGACACTGATGACGCTGATGCATATGGGTACTCTGTTCTGGCTGTTCCTGAAACCATTACAGTCTTCTATAAATTACGCTCAGGAAAGACTACCACTATTGCTAAGCCTTTGCCTGAAGCCAAAGAAATTGTCTCTTGCCCTTACCTCACTCAGGCCAAGAGGTCCCCCGTGCTAGTGGAGCTGTCAGAAGAAGCTGCCAAGGTTGCTGACGCTGTCTTCAAGAATGTATCTGTTTTGCTCCCCCTCCAGACTGTTTATAAGGAGTTCCCGGGATTAAGATGCATGATTGAGAAGTGGGATAAGGAACTAGCAGAGGCTCAAGATATCCTGGCTGTTCTTCCCCCCTTTGGTTGCACTACCACTCAAGTAAAGATATTCATTCAAAAAGTGAAGATCAAGGCTGTTCTAGATACTGGCTTGCCAGTCAATGTTGTCTTCTCTAAGCTTGTGAAGAAACTCAAACTTGCCCCTGACCTTAATTATCACTAGTCCTATGGCACAGTTGGGCTGTCTATGACCTGCGCCATAAGGGCGTACTCTGCTCTATCCATGCAGTTTGGAAAACTTCTTCTAGCTGTGCCAGCAGTTGTCTTGGAAAATAAGAGTTACGATCTCTTAGTTGGCACCCAGTCCCTTAGGTAATATAATGGGATAATCAACTTGAAAGATGGCTACCTCTCTATCCTAGGCTATGAAGTCCCCTTGATCTTTGAAGAGCCAGTTAAAGTTCCTGGGAAGTGCCTCAAGACATGTCCCTTGGAATATCCCACTGGGGTTTTCAACCTCAAATATTGCACCCACTCCTCAAAAATGAAATGTCCACCCATGGCTTGTCCTGCGTCTGAGGGGATCCCTCTCCTAGCCATGTCTGCTGTCACCATCCCTCCTGGCTCCCAGGCCATCCTAGACTCCCAGATATCATATGAACTACTTGAACAAACCTTCTTGGAGTTGTACTCTCTCCCCTTGCTAGGACGCAACAAACCTTATCTCTGTCCTGGAATCCTAGATGTCTCCCATAAGGACCCTGTTCAATTTTTGGTAGCCAACCTGACTGCAATCCCCATGACTGTGTCTAGGGGGCAGGTTGTTGGATATGGCAAGTTATTGAGCGCTCCTGATGTCCTGTCTCTTCATCCCTTTGGCACGTTTCAAGACTTTAACCTATCTGAGGATGAGCCTCAAGTCCTATCCTTGTTCACTGCGCAAGACTTCTCACAACTGTCCCCGGTTTAACAGAAAGAGGTGCTAGATTTACTAGACCAGTTTTCTGCATCTTTGCAAAGGACAGTACCAATTATAGGTTAGCCAAAGGTGTTATCCATCAGATTGACACTGGCAACACCCCCCCTTCTGTGCTAAACCATATCACTGCAGCTGTGTAGAAGACGCCCAGGTATCTAAAGAGCTCAAACAACTGTTAGACGCTGGGCTGCTGGCACCTTCCCAAAGTCCTTGGGCATCCCCGCTACTCATCTTAAAAAAAGAAAGATGGGGGTCATCTTATTGTGATGGACTATTGCCAATTGAACTCTTTGACCAAGAAGGACTTGTACCCCTTACTGTGTATTGATGATGCCCTCTGATGTCTCAGAGGCTCTAAATTCTTCTCTGCAATGGATCTGGAATCTGGATACTGGCAAGTTGATCTGTTGCCTGAGGATTTTCAGAAAGCCGCACTCATTACCTCTGAAGGGCTTTTTGAGCCTACTCACATGCTGCAGGGACTCTGCAACGCCCCAGCCACCTTCCAAAGGGCCATAGACTCCATCCTCTGTGACTTGAAGTTGTTGTGCGTCCTAGTGTACTTGGATGATATAACGGTTTTCAGCGCTACCTTCACCAATCACCTTGCTCATCTCAAGGAGGTGTTCATAAAGATTCAAGAAGCTGGCCTTAAGCTAAAACCTTCCAAGTGCGCCTTCTTCAAAGAACGTCTTAAATTCTTGGGCCATGAAGTGACCCAGACTGGGATTTGCCCAATGACTAAGAAGGTTGAAGCTATCAACAAAATGCTTCTGCCCACCAACCTGCAAGAGGTACAAGTCTTTCTAGGGATGATGGGCTACTATAGACAGTTTATCCCTGACTTTGCTAATAATAGTAAACCTCTAGTCCAGCTGTTACGTAATGTTCCTTTTAAATGGACTGCCAGTCAACAGCAAGCCTTTGAGACGCTTAAGCAAAAACTCAAAGAGGCGCCAATCCTAGTGTATCCCAACTATGATAAGGAGTTCATCCTATACACTGACGCTAGCAATCTTGCTATTGGAGCTATTCTGGCCCAACTAGACAACAAGGGTGTAGACCATCCCGTAGCTTACACTTCCTGCGTGCTAAACAAGCATGAGAAGAATTATAGTATCACAGAGAAGAAGTGCCTTGCCGTGTTGCATGCAGTCAAGCAGTTTTGTCACTACGTATATGGGACCCACTTCACAGTTGTCACTGACCACGCTTATCTTAAGTGGTTACAACAGCTTAATGAGCCTGAAGAGCGCCTAGCTAGATGGGCTCTACGTCTGCAGGGATATGACTTCACTGTGCTCCATTGCCCTGGGATTCAACACCAGAACGCTGATGGGCTCTCCAGAATGCCCATTCTTGCTTTGCATCCTGCAGAGGCTGACCGGTTATACAAACTAATTGGGTACCCGTCTTCTTGGGAAAATGAGACAGAAGAGGTATAACTGACCTTGTCCAAGCTATCTGAAGATACCCTCATATGTGATAATCAGCTCTTCAAGAAGGTACAAGACCAGTATCTACCTTATTTATGGCCCAGTCTTTGCCTCTTATTGGTGTTACAAGCTCATAAAGAGATTGGGCATGGAGGCATTGCCAAGACCTTTGACTGGCTTCAAAAGAATTACTTCTAGGAGAGCCTTTGCCTGCTGATCCCAGACGTCATAGCTAGCTGCCACAACTGCCAGCTGCAAAGGCCTTGAGCTGTTGCCCACAAATTCAAATTAGTCCCCCCGCAACATGCCTTCCACACTGTCAGCATTGACGCAGTAGGTTCTTTTCCCCGCTCATGTTCTGGGTGTTGCTTTATTATGATTGCGGTTGATCACTTCAGCAAGTGGGTAGAGGCTTGTCCTACAAAAGACATCATGACTAAGACAACTGCTGCCTTCCTGTTACAAGATATTTTCTACCACCATGGCTGTTCTCAAGTGTTGCTCTCTGATAATGGAACTAACTTTAATATCAAGCTGATAACCTCTGTTGTCAAAGCTCTGGGATCCCACCAGTCTTTCTCTGCCCCCTAAAATCCTTCTACCAATGGGTCAGTTGAGTGTGCAAATTCAACACTGGTCTCCATCATGAGGAAGCTCACCTACTCTGGTGCTGCCAACTAGGACCTATACTTACCTGCCGCTCTCTTTGCATACCGCCTTGGAAAACATTGTGTCACTGGATACTCCCCTTTTGCTATGTTATATGGGCAAGAGGCTACTACCCCATTGCTCTTGGGGGCTCCCTGCTTAGCTTCAATAAGGCCATGAATCCTGACGGCCACATCAAGGATCTAGTCAACCACATAATTGATATACAGGCCACTGCCTACACTTCTGCATACAAAAATAAGATGCTTGAGCTTTCTCCTGAAATACTGGATGCTCCACCCTGCCTGAATTTGATGTTGGCAACCATGTACTTTACTACCAACACAGAGTAGGTAGTCACGCACATAATTTGGACTCTCTGTGGATTGGCCCTTTAGAAGTGACTTTTAAACAACAGTCCAAATACACTGTAAAGCTCCTCTCCAGTGGCCGTCCTTTTGCTCAAGTGCACACAAAGTTCCTCCGTAAATATTATCCCCCTAAGGCCAATCTAGGGGAGGGCAATGTTGTGAATACTGCTATTCACCATGTTTTAATTTTGCCTTTGGTGGGCCATTTCAAAGACAGATCCCTTGCTTTTGCTTTTGCTTCTTGAAATAAGTTGATGTCTGAATCAGGAAGTACAATTGTTTGGTTTCTTGATCCTGCGCAACTCACTTGCCCCACTCATGCTGGTGGCAAGTGATCCTACCACCCAGGTAGTGTTTTGTGATATTTCTCACCACTATATATTCCATTTTATATTCACCAATAAAAATTAAGTTTTATTCACATTTTTGTCTTTGTGTCTTCTGTACTTCTGCGCCTCTCTCTAGCCACAACTAGTAGAGATTATTCTTCCAGGGCTGTAAGGTAAACACATTTGCCTTCCCTGTCATCTAACCAAGACTTAGTACAAATCCAATCCTAAGGTTAGGATTTCCCGTTGTTGTCTGTGCTGCGCCTCAGAACACAACAAGTAAAATATCTCTGTAGTTTTGAGGCACCACCAACAGTTGCTAGTTGGGTACCATTTAAATTGAGGAGCCCATTGTTGACAACCTAAGTTGTAGTTTGATTCTTTGTGGTTGGGATCACTTGGCAAAAAAACCAGCAGATAAGTTGATAGAGAGGGTCAAAAGGCTTGGCGCAGTTGTGGTTAACAGTAAGGGCCTTAAATCTGGTGAAACCATAAGTTGTGAGCCTTGCTGGGCAGCCAACATTATCACATTTGAAGTGATGTTGGCAGATGGGCTTCTTCTTGTCATTACAGCTGAAGCTATAGCCCTTGTAGACAAAATTGGTACCCTCTTTCTTTGTCATAATTGGATAGCTGATAGGGTATGTTGTTGGAACAGCAAAGGTGTCATTTTGATTGCATACATTGTGGATGGAGTTAAGACCCCAGAGCTCAATCCTGCTTCATCTGGAAAAGTCCCTGGAGAAGCTTTTTCTCATGCAGCCTGTCAGGCTGCCCGTCCGGCCGGCGGAGCTGCTGGGTGTTTCCTTTGCCTGCCAATATAGATTGTTCCAGTTTCAGCTTGGAAGCTTCTGAGCTGCTTTTGATTGGCCAAAGAAATTGAATTTCAAATTCAAGAACCAATTATAAACTTTGAAGAAGAGAACAACCAATCAGATAGATACCAAAGAAGATTTGATTAAATTTGATAGAAAAGGTAAGCCTTACCTAGCTTCAATACTAACTTTTTAACTTTAAAATAATATAGATTTACTTCAAACTGAAGGTAGGCTTTGAAATGTACATATAATAAAAACTGTTTTAATCATAGTAGATCAGTGATATCAAGGTAAGCATATTTTTAAAAATTTGAAGCTAACTTTGCTTTTTAAAGGTAATAATTCTAAAAAAAACTAATTCAATTCAATTCAAAATTCAAGTTGATTCTGCATTTCAGGTAGGCTTTTTCATTAAAATTACTAACCTTCTTCAAATCCTTTTAGATGAGCTTGGTCCACAGCAAATCTTGGGGTGGGTAAGTTATTTATTCATCAAGTTTACTAACCTAGATTAAAAGATTCAGATTTTTGCCCTGAAGATCTTGGTTTAGTAAGTATTGTTTTGATCAACTAATCTTCTTCTTTAACCAAGCTGCATTTCAGGTAATCATTTCCTAATTAACTACTAACCTTCAATCCTTTTAGATAGAATATTCTACAGTAGATCTTAGGATGGTAAGTTTTTTTTTCACTAAATTAACAGCCTAGATTAAAAAACAGACTTTTGCCCACAAGCAGATCTTGATTTAGGTAAGTCATTTTTTCAAAAATTTACTAAACTTGATTAGGGACTCCCAGATTTTTATCCCAAAGCCAATCTTGGGCCAGGTAAGCTTTTTACTACTTACTAACTTTTTTTAAAAAACCCACAAACTTTCCCCCTGCAGCAGATCTTGGGGTTGGTAAGTCATCTTTTCCAAATATACTAACCTTAATTTTGAGCCCCAGATTTCTGCCTAAAGCAGATCCTGGCTTGGGTAAGTTTTTTATAGTAAACAGATATTTTGCCAAAAATACTGTTTCTCCAATTTAGTCTTTTGATCCAACTAGCTCTTTTTTACCCAAATTCAAAATTTTAATATTAAGGTAATCTCTTTGACTTCCTTTAAACTTTTATTATCTATATCTTTGAATTAAAGTTATGTCTTATTTTATATGATCAATAAATATTAAAAAGCATATTTTAAAGTTACTTAGTTTTAAGTTCTCAGCCAAGCAATTATAATTTGCTTATTAAACTTTTAATTAATCATGTTTTAATGGTTATAAAAAGTTTTTCCTAACTGTGATAAAGAAGTGTTCTGTCTCTCCTTAAAATCTTTTTCACCCAAATAGAACCTTTATAATAATATTACTTACCCCCATCTGCAAAACTCCAGCACCACATAAACTAATTAATATGTCATATATAATAGCTACTATAGATTGTTTAACTTTCTTCTGCTCATAAAATCAGAGGGTTCCTCTTTTAAAAACCACTATAATTAATTAATTTTCTGAGATAAGAAAATATTAGAAATTCATAAATAATCAAGTTTAGACCATATTACAGTAGTTTCATTTTATGATGTTTTTACTGAAATCAAAAGCAATATAACTTACCAGAGGGTAATAAACCCACAAAAATAAAATAAAATGCAATCAAATGTTATTAATCTGAAATAACATCACATTAGATAACTAAAAAGATCTACAAAATCAGACACTATCTTATCAAAAATAGGAATAATGATATCAAAAGTCAGAGTACCCCATAGAATTTAAATTATATTTAAAAAGTAAATTAAGATCAATATGTTATCAATAAAATATGCAGTCACCAACAAATAAAGACTGTATCTTAGTAAAAAAGTGTGCTGCAAAAAGAATATATTAAGCCTATAAACTACAAAATAAAGTTCAGGAATCAAAGATTTTTATAACATGTACTTGATCTTTATTAATTTGGGGAATTATAATTTCCATTGAAGTTCAAAATATATACTGAAAATATAGAATTTAAAAGGGCTGCAGTTTCATTATGTGGATAAAAATTCAGTACTTTTCAGAGCTGTTGAGATAGATAACCAAAACCAAGTGCTGAGCACACAGAAGTTATGCACAAAACAAATCTTAAGTGGGCTAATTTTATTATTAACATGTATAAATTGTTGATTTTTTATGTGAGAAAACTTGGTGTTCTATGTTTGGTTTTGTCTGTGTATCTCAACAGCTCTTAAAAGTACTTTAATTAATCTCCAGTCTCTTAAATGTCAAAATATAATACATAATAAAAGGTAAAAACCTCTAATAAAGCCTTGATAATAGTATAAAAGAGTATTTACAAAGCATACACTCATACTTCTCTAATGAAAAGTAGCAATCATAATAAAGCTATCAATTTTATATTAAAAATCACTTTAGATGTCATTAAATCATCTTTTAACAGCCAGAATAGTAAGTAAAATTTAAAAAAGACATACTAAACTACCAAAAAAGTATTTCTGCTAGAAAAGAAGAAAAATATAACTGGAAAGCTTTACAATAATGGGGCTGAGTTAGCAAGCTGTTTTCTTTTGGTAGCCTGCAAAATACTGAACTTTATATACTCATCAATTTTTAATATTATTTCATTGACTAAATCTAAATAATTGCTACCAAGAAACCATAAGGGTGCCCACATCTTTATACAGCTTTTTACCAGATATGAGACTAGCAACGCATACTATCAGGCTGCCATCACCCATGAGTTTTCAACAAAAAGATTTATGATAACAATCATTAAAAGCCTAAAAATTTTAATGTTTAAAATATATAACTTGACACCTATTTTTAATCATAGTTTTTACTAGCTATGGACTAGAAACATGTACCAGCAGGCTGCTATAAAAGAGTGAAGCTGAGCGTAGCACAGCTTTGCTCTTTTGGCAGCCAGCTTACACATCTTTCCTTTTACCAGCTATAGACTAGCAAGACATACCAGCAGGCTGCCATCATTGAAAAATTTTAATCAGATATAGGTCAGAAATGCATACTAGCGGGTTGCTGTACAAGAGTGAGGCTGAGCGTACCACAGCTTTGCTTTTGAGGCAGCCAGCCTGAAATACCTTTCATTTTACCATCTATTGGCTAGAAGCACATATCAGCAGGTAGCCATCATTCAACGCTTTTTAACAACTACAGACTAGAAAGGCATACCAGCAGGATGCCATAAAAGAGTAAAGCTGAGCGTAGCACAGTTTTGCTCTTTTGGCAGCTTGCCTGAAACATCTTTCCTTTTACCAACTAAAATATGAGATAAATATTTTAGAAGACCACTTAATTAAAAAAGGCTTTCAGCTAGGATACCTGGACGCACACCCAGGCAGGATGCTGTAAAAGGGCAAAGCAGGTGTAGCTCAGCTTTGTTCTTTTGGCATCCAGCCCATCACACCATGCTTGTTGGCTCATCTGCAAGAGCACCTGGGTAAGGCTTCTGCTCCTCTTTATCCTCAGGCTCTGAAGTGGGGTCAGAGTGGCAATTGAAGTTGAACAACTTCTCTTGAGGATCAGAGAGAGAGTAAACAAATGGAGAATGGGGAGGGGTAGGACAATTTCCCTCTTGTTCAGGTGACAAAGGTGGGGTCTTGGGGGGAGCTTTGGACTTAGAAAGCTGCTTCTTTGGGGTTATCTTGGCCTTTTTGGCTTTGGGTGGAGTGATTTTGGACTTTGAGGCCTTGGGCGCAGCTTTGGCAGTTGACTTGGGAGGCATCTAAAAGTGAATTAGTATCAAAATATGAGCAATTTGGTGGTTGTTTTTAAAGAGAAAAATGAGAATGTTTTTAATGTAAAAAAATTGATATTTTTACATAGAATTGTAAAGAAGATAAAAAAATATGTACTATCAAAATTTCAATGTTTTTTTTGAAAACATAATTTTTTATTAGTAACGCAAGTAGGCAAAACTTTGAGTTTTGACTGAAAACTTGCTTTCAAAATGGCGTTTTTGAAGTGACATAATTGAGGTGCCGTAGCTCAAAAACATAGTGATTTTGACCATTTTTTA
This sequence comes from Entomophthora muscae, assembly GCA_014839935.2. Classification (NCBI taxonomy): domain Eukaryota; kingdom Fungi; phylum Entomophthoromycota; class Entomophthoromycetes; order Entomophthorales; family Entomophthoraceae; genus Entomophthora; species Entomophthora muscae. The sequence continues at coordinate 358,559 of QTSX02004323.1, read as the reverse complement.
TATTAAATTAACAAATCTATAGTGGAGCTACCTCAACCAGGCCAAAGAGTAAAACTTGAATTTCTCAAAAACTAGCTTATACAACTGGGGTTAAAAAGTACCTAGTTGTTTAGAGAAGATTAAAAAGTATATATTTGCAAAGTTTCACATGTTTTTCTACATTTTTTGCTTAAGTGGTTTTAGATGTGAAACTATACTTTTGAAAAGTGGAAAGCAAGAATTGCAGTGGGGGAATCAATATAGCGTAGCCTGGCATCATAGGCAATTTCCCCTTATTTTCCCCTATCCATTGTGTGCATATAATCAATTGGGTGATATGAAACTTAGTGGAATTTGAAGTGACTTAAATCAAAATGGCGTAATCACCCCCTTCCATATTAAAATCACTATTAAAATATTTTATTAAGAAAACCATTATCACTATATCCATGTATAATAAAGTTATAAATTACATATAACAAAACTGGTTTTTTTACCCAGCAATGACAATCACTAGAAGGACTATCATAGTGGTGTCTATTTAGGTTGTTCTTATTATAAGTGTCTTAGATTAATACTATAGGAACATCTTCTGGCACTATACCACAGGCTTTATTTTAGTTTGGGTATAAGCTTATTTTAGTTTAAGATAAATGGCGTAATTTGAAATGACTTAAAGTCAAGATGGTGTAAATACGCCCCACACTAAGTGATTTCATATGTAAATAAAGTTAGCAAAATAAGATTTAATTAATCTGACTCAAAGTGACAGAATTGAGATGGCGTAAATTTGAGATGCCACATTATAAAGGTAAATGTAAATTTTAACTATTTTATTTTTTATTTTATTTTTTGTGATTAAAAATCACTAATGCAAAAAACGCCATCTTGAATTTAATTCAAGATGGTGTTTTTTGAGATGCCGTTTTTGAAATGGCGTGTCCTACCAATAATTTTTATTTTCAATAGCAATTTATGAATTTCAAAGAAAAAATCAACACATTTATAAAAATTATAATCATATTATATATATATGTTTATCTCTGGCTTAGTTGATGTAGTCTGTAAGCTTTACCATATCATACAAAAAATTTAACTGAAATATTTATTTCTGATTCAATTTGTTATAATTTTTTTGAATTTTTTTGAATTTTTTTACTCTATTATGCATCTTAAACAATTATTTCCTATGCCAGATATATACCATATATAAGCTTATACTTTTTTATTTTTAGCAGTATCTGAGTTACTTCTGGTTATTTTATAAAGCAATTTATTGTTTTTCTATTTGCCTGGGTTCAGTTCCTCTAGCATATTTATCCTTTTAATTTATAGTAAAAAGCTTAGAAATAAAAGCCATCTCAATTAAGATTCTTTTTTAAAGTGGTGATGTTTAATTCTTAAGGTTTTTGTTTTGGTAAGTAAATAAAAAAGAGTTTTTGACATAGACATCTAGATAATAAGAGGCTAATACAATCAAAATAAAAGCATCAATTAAAATACTATTTTTTAAGCGGTTATTTTTTTTAGAACTTTTAAAGTTAAAAAGTATTTTTGAAATTGTGCTAGTTGGATCATAAAACTGAAAAATATTTACCAAAAACTTTATTTCAACTCTATAAATAAAATAATCTAAGCATAGGACTTGCTTAAATAATTTAACAGCTCCTGAGTGATAATAATCTGTAGTTTTTGGCAGTAAATCTTTGCAAAGGAGACAAAGAGTAAAATCTTTAATACTAATAAGTGCAAAAAAATAAAATAATTAATAGATAAATTTAAGAAAGTGAAATATTTTTATTTAATATTTATATAAATTATGTAAAGAAGAATATCTTTTTTAAGTGATAGTTGGATCAAAAATGATTGAAAAAGAGTAGATATCCTAAGACTAAAAATACTTACCATACCTAAGTTTTTCTAAAAAAAACTTATCTAACCCAAGATCTTCTTAAAGCCAAAATCTTGAGGTTTGAATTTAGGTGAGTAAACTTGAAATTTGAAAAAAAAACTTACCCTGCCCATGAGCAGCTTAAGGATGAAAACTAAGATTTGGTAGTTTGCACAAAGTTCTCACCAAACCCCAAGAGCTGCTGCAGTAAAAACTGGGCACTTTTTAACAAATGTTAGTAATTAGCAAAATTGACCTACCTAGCCCAAGATCTGCTTCAGGGCAAAAGCCTAGTTTTTTAAATCTATGTTGGAAATACAGTAAAAATAAAACTTACCAACCCTAACATCTGCTGTGGGCCAAGTTCATCTAAAAGGATATGAAGGTTAGTATTTTAGTAGAAATGATTACCTGGAATTAAGCCTTTGATTGATTTTTGAAATGAATTTGCTTTTTTTTTTAAAAATAGTTACCTCATTAAATCAAGGTTAGCTTCAAACTTTAGAAAAAGTATGCTTACCTTCAAAATCTTTGATCTGCTATGCTTAAAGCAGTTTTATTATATGTATATTTTGAAGCTTACCATTGAGTTGAAGTGAATCTATTAAGTTTGAGTTGAAAAAGTTAGTATTGAAGCTAGGTGAGGCTTACATTTCCTATTGAATTTAATCAAATCTTCTTTGGTATCTATCTGATTGGTCATTCTCTTCTTCAAAGTTTATGATTGGTTCTTGAATTTGAAATTCAATTTCTTGGCCAATCAAACGCAGCTTGGAAGCTTTCAAGCTGAAACCAGAACAATCTACATTGGCAGGCAAAGGAAACACCCAGCGGCTCTGCTGACAGCTCTGCTGGCCAGACAGGCTGCATGAGAAAAAGCTTCTCCAGGGACTTGCCTGGATGAAGCAAGATTAGTGAGCTTTTCTCCAATTGAACAGAGAAGAGCTCACAAGTTAAACTTAACTAGAGTGGAGCCTACTAGAATTCCTATCATTAGCATATACTGAAGTAGATAGCCTAGTGATCAAAATCTTTTCAAGAAGAGTGTAAAATAGTTTAACAAAATAATATACACTGGTGTATTTCAAGACCAACCAAAGGGCCTTGGGATGAATGATTGGAGGGAAGCAAGCAGTTTCAAAATAGGGAGCATGGTGGCAGTGTGGAGAAAATTGATACCAAATGAAGTCTTCAGATTTATCAGTGAAAGTTGGTTATGAAGTCTCAAAATTCACGTTTGCCAGACTATAACCTATTAACACACAGAAAATCCACACAAGAAGGAGGGGGTTCATGTTGTTGGAGATGGACTCAATTTATCTACTAATCAGTTAGAGTTTAAAAATTTAGACTTTATTTGAGATTGTTTGAGAGAAATAATATTGTTGGAGCAATTTTCTCAGGAGAAAATAGTCAGCTTAAATACTGAGTGAAGATGTGAGAGGAACATGTGATTACCTGTCAGGCACTCACCTACTTGAAATTAGTCTTCCAAGATGATGAATGATTGTAGAGAGATTTAGACCAGTTACAAAAGATCTCACAGGCAGAGACACCATCCTGAGGTAGAATAGATCTCCAAAAAGGCAATATTGGCCCAAAAGCAGATTGAAACATCCTAGAAAGAAGTACACTCCTAAATAGCTTAAGAGAAAGGCTGATGCCAAGATGTGGAAAACCTGAGGCTTGGCGGGCTTCTTGATGGACTAATAGTTCTGAGGTTTTCCCTTTCAGGGTGGATTGTGGGACAAGGCGGTCACAGTATACCAGACTTCTGGTATTACCTGATGCCAGGAGCTATCCAGAAAATGAGCTTTGAGGGAGGTACCAGAGTCAGCTTGTGTACCCAGCAAAATGCTGGCCTGAACAGACTGCAACAAAATTATCCAGAAGATTCATTTATACTTAAGAGACTCCATAATGGAAGTCTTGGGTAATCTCATGGTTAGGATTAAAAGAGTTTAAGTCAAGCTAAAATAAGCAGTAATTCACTTGGAGTGAATATAGACTTTATTGATTGAAAAAATTCATAAAGATAAATTATCAGCCTTATATAGCATGATACAAATAAAATATTGGAGAGCAAGAAGTAAAGAGGTTTAGGAATTTGGAGATAAATTCTGGAGAAATTGAAAAGTTTGTAAATTAAAACTGAAGAATTAAGTTACTCTCATCATAATGATGTTCCTTAGATCAAAAATAATTAAAATTAATCTCATGATAAACTTTATTGACAGGAAAGGCTTGACATATCAACGGTATTTCCATCAGAACTATGGAGACCAGGACTATTCTCACAGGAAAAAACTGAGCACAACAGACCCAGAACCAAGCCAGAAGAGTCAAAATGTTGAAAATGTCACTGGAATTAAAGATACATCCATCTGAATCTAAGTTTGTGGTCTTTGATTGATTGGAGTCAATAGAAAAAGATAACAATTGGCTGATAGCCAAATTTATGCTAATTTTAACTAGATCCAAAGCAACTGGGTCCAGAGAAGACCTGGGTTCAAATCCTGTTCTTGCATCATCAGAATAAAACAAAACTTTTCAGAACCTCAAAAATAGATAATATTAAACAAATACTATCTATTAATTATTTTTTATAGGATCTCCTAAAAGACAAAAAATAGTTTCATCCTCTATACTTGGTGACACCAATTTGTTGTTGTCAGAAATATTTCCATGAAGATTGCTGACAATAGCAAAGGTTTCTGAAAGATTTGATGAAAGAGTATTGACTTGCAGGACTACAGCAAGCTGCAGCCTGCAATTCAGGAAAAAATAAGATTGGTTCATACATGTGAGCTGCAATTTGGTGCCTTATGTTGATCTGGGGTGGTTTTATGGGTTGAATGTGAACTACTTCTTTGGCTTGGATGAAATTTGTTATCTGAATGATCATTTAGAGTTCCTGGATCTTCATTAGGTTAAGATGTGCATTTAATCTTATGCTGATTGGTTTGGATGAATGTAATAACTTTTTTGAAGCTATTAATTAATGATTCATTACACTTGATGTTGCTGGAATGGCTTATTAAACCTTAAAAACATGATTTAGAGTAGTATTTATATTATGATTTAGAAATCTGCATTTGTTTTTGTTTTTGCTCTGTATTTTGAAATTGCATTTATTAATTGATTTTGAACGCAGCTTCAAACTGTTTTCCATTTACAAATAATTATTCAATGTTGTCATTGTTTTCACATTTAAAAATGTGCTTTTTGCAATTTTTTCTTTTGAAATATTTGACAAGCTTATACTTTTTTGAGTTCCCTTTCTTGTGAAAGAAATGAAGTTCCTTACAACTTCAAATGAACAAAATGAATTAACTGGAATCAGATTTGAAGAGTTCAAATACAACAAGGATTTTCAGTAAGTTTATTATGTTTTTTGAAATTGCAGAATTGTCAAATCCATGAACCAAATTTCAAATCATAAATAAATGTCACTAGTAAACTCAAATAATAATTTCAGGAACTGAAATTAACTTTAATACTTGTTAAGCATACTAGAAAACACTGACCCATATTAAGAAGCTCCACTATGTCTAAAATTAAATGAAAAATTCAATCTCAATAACCATGTTTAGACATAAAACTTAACTAAAAGTAAAATTGTCTAAGCCCAGAAATGATACAATATCATACACTTCAAAACACTAATATAGAAATTCTATTACTATTCAAGGCTAAATAAAGAGAAAACAACTATCAAAACTAAACTAAAAATCTAAATAAAACACATATCAATTTAAAATTTTTTATTTTATTTTTTATGGACAGACTATCCTATTTTCAACCAGCTCTTGCACCATCCTGAGGGGCAGCCCATACATGAGGGCGCCTCAGAGGGTCTAATAATAGACCCAGAACACAACTCAAGGGGAGTCATGCTGGCACACAGGCCTCCCAAGATGTCATTGCCAGCCAACTACCTCCCACGCCACAAGCCAGAAATAACAGCTTGAATTTTAGACATAAGCCACTCTCAAGGTCTGACACCAAAGTCTCTCATACCAAGGTTGTTAGGAACAATGTGGTTACATAAACCTTGACTGTTTACCCTGTTGTAACATAGCCCTACACTCTGAACCCAATAGTTGCCACTTCCTGCCCCCGCGTTTTTGATAACTTCTATGAGCCATTGATCACAACTGAGAAGCAATATGTGCCTGTGATGTATTCCATCATTGATGGCGCCAGCGCAACCAAGCGTGATCCCACCTTCTACACAAAGGTCCCCATCCCCTGTGTCAAGCCTGCTAGCCAGGATGCCGTGGTACCTGCCAAGGGCTGGCATCAGTTGACAGATAGTGAGTGTGAAGCTCTCCTCAACTGCTTGAACAGGGGAATGGCGGTTTGGGATATTGCGTCCTAATTTGGTGTCACAGCCAGATACATTGCCAACATCAACAAAAAATATGGCAACACCAGCCAAATTGCCAAATCCACCAAGGCTAAGCGGCAGCCAAAACTCTTGCAGCCTGTGCATATTGATGCAATAAAACAGTGAGCAGCCAATGATTGCCACCTGGATACACTTGTTGTCCAATCAATGCTTGCCATCAAGTTTGGGCTTTCTGTTTTTTAAACACTTTTATCTAAAACAATGATCAATCCTGGCTTCTCATGGAAAGTATTGGGAATTTTGCTGTACAACAAAAATAGTGAGAAGACCATTGAGGAGCACCACATTTACGCTGAAGCCTATCTGGTCCTAAATAAGACAGAAAATGTTCTGTTCTTCTATATTGACAAATTATTATTTTTCTTCTCACTCAGGTCTAGTCATGGGTGGGTCAAGAAGGGGTCCAAAAATAGTGTAGAACATCATGCAGCTGTCTGTTTCCAAACATATTCAATGATAGTGCTTCTTGGTTTCCGCAGTTTAGACTAGTATTGAATGATTAAGGGTTTTAAAAACAGCATGTCATTCCTTGATTTTATCTGAGCCGTAAAGGAATACTGCCGGATTAATTACAGCGGCATAACCAACATTGTTATGTTGGATAATGTCAGGCTCCACAAAGTGGATCTGGTTGTGTCCAAGTTCCCCCCCACCAACAAAAACAGTCACATCTCCAGCCACTGGCTTACTGATTGTCCAATGAGACTCCTTTTTCTCTAGCCTTATTCCTCTTTATGAATCTAATTGAGGAGATATTTAGTTGGATAAAAAATAAGGTGAAGAAAGGCCTCTCACAAGACACCAAAGATATCTTTAATATTCTTGAGGACAGCCAATTATTGATGCCAACTGATGTGGTGGCAGCTTTTTATAAGCACTCCAAACTCCTCCTCCCCAAAGCTCTTGCTTCTGAGCCAATCAGATAAAGGGGTGTTTCTGGATTTAATTGTTTTATTTCTATTTATTTTATTTTTATTAGGACATGAAAAATAGTATTTAATGTTATAATTAATTGATGTTAGCTTGTATTTCAGATACTAATAACTTCAGATGTTAGTTAAATATAACTAAATATATTAGATTTAAAGATAAGTACTATTGTAGTCTGCCAAACATTGTATTGATTGTAGAGCTAACAAATAGATAAACTAAAGAAGATACAAATAGATTAATTTTATTTACGTAAAGGTAAACTCTTTTTGGCACAATGGCTGTTATTTTTTAAAGCCACAAATTAGACCTTGTGAGTCATTAACTGATCCATGTTGATTTGGTGCCACCAGAGCCATCTGCTATGAACACCAATGATGTTCATTTGTCTGTTACTAATTAATACTTATGACACAAGTTAAGATTGGCTCAGGCTATTTACTTTAAATTCAGAACCTAAAGGTAAAAATGAGGGATTGTCAAATTCTTTTGCATGAACTCACCAACTTAATGGAGTAATTTTCATCCCAAAACAAATTACTTTTTTATACAAAAGGATGGAAAATATTCCAGTAAGTCTGTGAGTTTACGCAAAAGAATTTGACAATCCCACATTTTTACCTTTAGGTTCTGAATCTACAGTACAGTAGTTTTAAAAGCTATGGCAACAACCAAAAATACCTCAGATTTAAACAAAATGATTTCAGATTTGAACAAAATCCAAGTTGCGCAAGATTCAGGACTCAATTAATTTAAAAAATTTCAGTTGATAAATGAACTATCAAACCAAAAAACAAAACTTAACTAGATCATTACACAAAATTATATCAAACATCAAGCGGTGTAGTTCAAACCACAAACAAAAGGAAGTCACACAACAAGTGAGATGAATGGATGCTATTATGGAGTATATTAATCCAATCAGGATTCATATGAGGCACCAACAGAAAAACTAAAATTAAATGAAATTTGAGCAATTGAGAAGTGATATTCCACAAGCACAAAGCAAAATGAAGTCACACAAGATGTGTAGTATGAGCAGCCTAAAATAGAAATATAACAGTTTAACAGCCAATCAACAGCTATCTGATTTAGGAACAGAGGCATTTGATTCATTTTCATGGATCCTTATTTGTGTATAATGATTTTGAGAACCTTCCAAATATGGAATGGTGATTAAAATAAAAATAAATCATAAAATTTTAAACTTCTACTTCTAGTGATTTTATCCTAGGCTTTATTTCAAGATGGTTTTCAACAGTAACATTTTCAACAGCGCCAGCAGCAGCCAAGTCAGCTTCAATGGAGGCAAGGCTCAGGGCATGGAGGCACCCATTTATACCCAAGCCTTTGAGGCAGGTAACAAGGAAGCTGACCTATATCTGACCCCTGACCCCTATGGCTTTGACTTGTTCAGTAGTCATGTAGTGTCTAGCTCTGCCCCTGCTCCCGTACCCACCCCCACACAAGCTGCCTGTCAATCAACCAATCAGGATGGCAACCTTGATTTGGAACAAATTCCTGCCATCAGCCAACCTGCCCCCCTATAGCCAATCAGGCTTCAGCTCCTCTGGCCCAGCGCCCCAAACACAGAATCATTACTGCCCAAATTCTCCAGGAAATTGTGGCCCTGAACCTTCAGGATCTGTCCTGGGATCAGATTGCTGACCAATTGAAGTTTAACGGGGCCACCATAATGCGGGAGTTCAACAAACTAATATCCAAGGGGAATCTGATTGGGATAGCCAAAAAGCCCAAGAAGGCCCCTGAGTCCCAAATCACCAAGGCGTACCCAATTATGCTTGACCTCCTGCAGTGGGACTCCAAGCTTCCCTTGACCCAGGTCTGGAAGCAACTTGTGCATCATGACATTTGGGTGTCTGAGCGCATGGTGCAGCTCTGGATGTATGAAAAGGTGGCGTCAGTCTGTGTGCTAACCAATGTTGCCGGCAACTAATGGGATGGCGCTGAGGATTCCCCATATGATCCTGCCATATAACCCACCCTAGTCAAATGCCTGACAAGTAAGTCTGATGATGTCATGTTTATCTCCTACTATAAGCTATCAATAGCTTATGATGATTTTGCCAAGGAAGAAAGAGCCACCACTCAAAAAGAAAGAAGGTCAAGAAAATGACTTTCATTGGTGCGTTTCTGGCTATTTCAGCCAAGGGTTCTGTCTATTATTGGACAAACCCAGATTTCACTGATGGCTACAAGGACAGCCACATCCTTGGTGGATTACTTGACTCCTGGGATAGCTCAAATTCCAAGCACCGGGTTTTCTTGAGCCTCCTGATGGAGGGAAGTTCCACTGCCCTCAAGGCCATCCAGCAACGCAGGCATCAGGCCTTGGTCTACCCTGCCGGCCATGCAGATATCCATTTGGGTGATGTTGTCTTCTTCAACATTGGTGGCACAGTACAGAAGCGCCGCCCTCAGGCTTTCAACAACCTCTATCTTGGGGTCCTTGACCACAATTCTCTCTTTGGTCACCAAATGGTGGCTGACTTATTTGCACAAATGGTTTTCCATGTGAACATGGGCAACCAATTACGTAAGGATAAGCGCCTCCCACCCTGTGCCACAGCCATCTACCAGCCAATCAAGTCAATTACAGCCAAGGAATATGACAATTGGTATATGGCATCCATCACGCAAAATTCTCCTACCCATATTCTGTCACCACTACCCCCCATCTTCCAGCCCCACTCACTCAATCCCAGACCCCCCAGGCCAGCACTGCCTCTAAATCTTCCTTCCTACGCTATTCTGCCTACTAGGGATTGTTCTTTCCCGCCCCAATAAACCCCTGTTGCCAAACATCTTCTATTTATATTATCTTTATTTTTAATTTCAATTGTTCATGTTCTCTTTGTTTATAGTTGGTTTTATTCTTTATGGTCAGCTTATTTCTATAAAATCATATATTTACTATGCCATGTATCTAGATCCAGAACACAGTTATTTTTAGCACTTTGCATAGCCCCTTGTGAAGCTATTAACAACAATTTAGCTGATCACCAAATTGTTGTTAATATTTTCAAAAGGGGCTGTAAAAAGTGCTAAAAATAATATGTCAATTAAGGGAAAATGCCAACACAAAGCAAATGACACATATTGAGTTAAGCGTAAAACATATACAAAATGGGTAAGAAGTGGGATATTAGAGTAATGTGAAAACAAACAGGGATAGACTAAGAGGCAATATTATCAGAATAATACAGGTTTTATTGAGGGTAAAGCTATAAAAACACAAGGAAATGTTAGTAAAAAATCAATGAGAGAATTGGAGAAGCTTTTGAAGGACCTTGAATCTGCAATTGCAGAGATCAAAGAAATTGGCTGCAAGGTCAAAGCAAGAGTTAAGTCTGCTGTCCTTGACAGAGAAAAAATAGACAAGGTGTCTGTAAGGTCTTGCCCATAGTGGTGCAAGATTATAAACTAGCGTCTGTAAGGCATTAAGATTCAGATTTAAAAGGTATAAAAAAGGTGGGAACTGTCTGCAAAATAATCTTACAGAACCCTGCTAAAAACCTGTACTGGGTTACAAAAGGAGTGGTTGAGTTTAAGAACCCTAAGCAAAGAAGATAAAATAAGGTGTTTAATAGTAAAAAATTTGTAACTAAGGGAATGTCAATATATTGGATATTCTCCATCAGAAAATTGGTACATATAACTATTGAAAGATTCCTTAAGGGAAAATAATGGATACAACAAGCCTAAGGCTTGTTGTTTTACACTTTTCATTTGTTCAAGAAAAGAAAAAGCTAACCTTAGAAAAAATTTAATAAAAATGTATAAATTTCTAAAAATTAAAATCTCAAGTTTAAATTTGATAAAGAATTGAAGGGTAGAAATCACTTAGAATTTTGGCTTAAAGCCTACTCTTCACAAGTTCTTTATTATATAGGTTTGTTTGTTCTCAGTTTATAATGATAGGCAGGGAGGAAAACAACCAAGAAAAGGAGCAACTGGAGAAAACCTGTGTAAGAACCTGGAGCAGAAGGAGAACTGCAAAACCCAACAGAAGTTGCAGTACAGCAACATGGAAACTGGAGAGCGGCAACAACGTAAGCAGGAGTTTCAAAAAGGTGACAGAGATGAAAATATTCTAACTTTAAAGTAGAAATATATAATAAGATAGAATAGGGAAGACAGAGCAATAACAACAAAAACAATTTGAACACAAATAGCATAAAACAAGGTCACCAACTTAAAGTACTTAATTATTTAACAATTTAACTTAAAATTTCAAATATTAAAAAGTAAAAGAAAGATTAATCAAACCAAAAAACAAATAAGTATCTAAGAAGCCTGCCCTTTGGGGCAGGGAATGACAGTGTCTGCAAAGGCCCTTATGACTAAAATACCAGACACCCCTGAGAAGACAATTGAGCGCTTACTAAACATTCAGAAGACAGTGGGTGAGGGCCTCCAGTTTAAGGCATACAATCTTTCTGCGCTGTCTGTCTGGGTTGACAACCCTGAAATGTATGCCCACCTGAAACCTGCAAAGCGCACAAGGAAAGAGGATACTGAATTGCCTGCTCAACTTCTTGCGCTAAGAATGGCCAAGCCTGCCAAAGCCACAGGCAAAGAGGAAACCCGCAAAGGTAACCTAAAAAATAAAATTAATAAAAATTTCCAAATACTTACCTTTTTTTTTTTAGAAAACTTTGAAGGTGAACTCTGCCAGGTCCTGGTCCCTTTTGTACCCCCACCTTCTACGCCAATCATGTGGCTAGGCAGCTGTTTCTGTTGCCCCTTTCTTGCAGGAGCTTGAAGACAGAATTTACAGGTCCTTTCCAATGTTGCAGGAGGCATTAGCTGAGATTACGCATTATGAGGGGGCATCTAAGTGGGCAGTTACTGCCTATAAGGATGCCCAATTGGTCTGCCTGGACCCAGTGGCCCTCAGTGGATTTTACTGTGTAAACTCCATTGAGCTTTTTTAGGACATCCTGGCGGTGCTCCCATTAAAGAATATACCAGAGATGGGCCAGGCACATGCGGCTGCTTGCTTCTGCTTCCCAGTGGAGCACACCATATCTTATCTGTTGGAGAACTTTGGGCGCGCAGTGGGTAAATTAGCTGTTGAAGATGCAACAGCTGTAAAGAAGACTAAGACCCTCCTGGCGGACTTCAGGCTGGCCTGGACTGCTGACAAGATGGGGGTCCCTCTGGCAATGGATCTCACCTTTGCTAAAACAAAGCATGAGAAAAAAATAAGCACAGTGTTTAATAAATTGTGCAAGTTTACTGAAGCCTTTGCTGGGCAAAGACTTAATCTGGTGATTTACCTCTGGTATTTCTTCAACTTTGGAATGTGCGCTAGCATGGAGGACCTAGACAGGGTCCTTCTTGGGATTGACAAGGCACGGCTCTCTGTGAATGGGAAGAAGGTCCCCCTGGATACAACTCAGTTGACTATGTGATCCAGGACGCCCTAGTCCTGGCTGGGATATACGGGTTTTCAGCCCCACCTGAAAAGCTGCTGCTTCACTCTAAACTGACCCTAATGACTTTCACCAGCAGGCAGGAGTATTTTAATAAGGGTGTATCCACCATTCACGGTGTGGCGGTGGAGGTTGTGCGCCACCTCCATTGCAGGGTGAGTACATACTGCCAAAAACTACAGACGCCCTTAAAACTCTCTTTTCCAATAAATATCTTTACACTTTAGATTATTTTTATTATAAATAATTTTTATAATTCTTATTTTATCAAACAAGTTTTGCAAATAAATCCCAGAGAAGGTTTTCATAAAAGCATAATAATAATGTTAATAAAATACAATTCTACTTTGTACCTTATACATTTAACTTTTTTAAATTTGATTTTTATATTTATTTGACAAAAGTGATATAAATATATTCACATAATCCCGTATCAAGTGTTTGGGATAACCTCAAATGGCATAATAAAATAAAATCAATATAAAATAAATAAATTACTAACCTTCATTGATGGTCCTGCCAAATGTGATTGTGGGCTTAGAAGCTTCTAAATATAAAATGATAATTAATAAATATTAAATAGTGAATTAGAGAATATAAAAAAGTTAGACAAGCTAAGCCTTTAATTGATTGGCTGTTTGGCAAGGCACACAGGGATGAAAAAATCAGCGTGGCCATAGAATTTGGCCACAGTCTCAGCTGGGAGGGTGTGGATCCCGGCCTGCAGCAAATCAAAGAGGTCCTTGGTCCCAGTTGGGGTCCCTTGCTTGATGACTTGCTTGAGCCACCCAAAGACTTCCTCAATGGGATTTAGGAAGGGCAAATAAGCGGGGAGAAAGAGAAGGCACATATTTGATGTAGCCAATTGTTGGGGACCAACTGTGATGCTGGTGTCAATTAAAAGGAAATTCCTCAAAAATATCCACCACCTTATGGAGACCAACATTATACAGCACAATTACATTGCTGAAGCCCAGGATTGTGCACCTCAGGTGCTCCTGTACCAATTAGAGAAATGATAGAAAAGCCTGGCTGTTTTGGGATCCCAGAATCATTTGATACATCTCAATCCCCTTTGGACCAACAAGAACCACCATCAAATAGGCTGTGGCTCAGACAGCAGCACACCAAGCCATCCTGTCATTTTAGCCTTTGGGGCATGTGGTTTCTCAAGGGTTGTAGGGATAGTTTGAGAGTAGCTGAGCAACTGGAAACGCAACAGGACTAATATCTTCTTACTCAACAGAACCTCTATTGGTGGGCTCTGCAAGTAGTCTAAGATTTGTAAGTCAATTGTTATATTTCTATGGTGAATGATTTTGTTTATTGAGGACCTCTTGGGGTCTTTTTATAATTGGAGGAAGAGGAGGGGAAAGAAAAGGTGAGTCATGCTGACTAGGGTCTAGACTGTCAGGAATGAGCCTATTCTTAGAGGGCTGAAAAACTTTGGAGAATATTTAGAGGGAAAGGGGTTAGATTGGACAAGAAGGGAACATTTAGGCATGTGATCTGGGGTCAGGTGGTTGCAGCAATAGTAGGGCTGTCTTTAGGGAATTGAGTGTAGAATAGGGCTTCAGACTAATTTCTTTGAAGTTCACATTTTGGCTAGAAGAAGGACAGAAGATTGAATAACCAATTTACATAGTGGGATGAACAATGGGTCAATCATTGATGCATCTGCAGCTAGCCGCAGATACGTCAGTGGGTTGTTAATTGCCATATATGAAACACCTTTTAATGGGTCATCAATTGATGCATCTGCGGCTAGCTGCAGATGCTCTGATTGGTCACTAATTGCCATATGAAAACCCACTCAAATGGGTCACTCTCTGACGCATCTGCGGCTAGCTGCAGGTGCGTCAATTGGTCACTAATCAGAATTGATGCTATGTAATTTGAAGGGTTAATCTCCAGGATAGATTACAAAAAAGGGCAGCAGTTCCCCTTATACTTTTCTAAATAAGGGATCAGTCTAGATAAGGCAATACCAGGGAGTGGCGCCCTGCACCACATACTCCCGGATCAGGATGGGGCTCCATTCAAAAAAGGAAATCCAAGGCCCTCATAATGGTAAGTGTATGTACACCTGAAACCAATTTAAAACAGCCAATCAAACGTTGGGTGGCCTAATGATAACTGGTGAATAGACTTAGAAGGGTGAGTCATGATGAATTGCCTAATGATCATCAAGCCAAATTAATTGGGTAAAATTGGGTATAAATAGAGGTGTCCTGAATGATTTCCCTTAGTTAAAAATGTCATTATCTTCTGCTGACCGCGGCGCGTTTGTGAATTGTCTGCCTCTTTACAGGCCACACTAACTGCTCTTTGTCAAGCCAAGCTTGAGGCCCTTGAACAGGGGGTGGGCTCCTCCGTAAAAAGGGAAGAACACTTATTGGAAGACCTCCCCAAGGAGGACTGCAAGGTTGTGCAAGCCCCACTAACTTCCGTGGCCTTTGCTATTGCACCCAGCTGGGTGCACGCTGCCAAGGGGCGCCGGTACCTCCAACTAGATGAGGAGGATGACAGGTTTGAGAATCTTCAGCCTAAAACGCCCAAGCCTGCAGAGCCTGAGGCCCAAGAAGGATCAAGTTTGCATCCTGATCCTAAGGATTGCAGCCCTCCAAGTTGCCCTGCTTCCCCAGCCACTCAGCGCCAGCGTCTTTGTGACCTGGCCCACAGAGAAGAGGTGTCTCTACCAACCAGCAACAAGCAGGCCTTACAAGAGGTAATGGCTCAGGCTGCTTGTGACGCAGCTGCCGTTCAGGTGGCTTCTGAAGCTCTTGTTGACAAGCAATAACACACAGCACAGGAGGCAGCAGACTGTTTGGGTGCAGACAACCTCATAGAGGACACCTTGGTTCCTCATATGGCTATCAAGGAGACCTTTGCCAATATGAGGCTGGATAATGTGACTATTACCCATCATGCGCCCAATTGCTCCAAGCAAGCCCTTGGTCCCTACAGCCAGATGGCTATCAACGCAGTCCGGCTTGATGAACATTCTGAAACAACTATCAGGAGGTTAGGGCTGCCCTTCAGGTCAAGCACATGGCACAAATCCTGAAGCTTGTTTGGAACAAGGATTTGGTGTGGTTCAGGAACTCCTCAATGAACGCTTACGCGTGTGTGCCTCCCGTGGGGTGCCTTCCTTCCACGTCCAATCTTATTGACATTGCACAGCTTGGGCTGGGATGTCAGGTAGCCAGGCCCGTTACTGCCTGGGTAGATTACTTGGTGGAGAATGCCATGGCCATTGACACCTGTCATGCCCTTTTGTTCACCTTATCAGAATTTCCCCAATTGATCACAACTTGTCCTTGCAAGATGGCAGATGTCACCTTTGCTTGAAACACCCTGATTTTGGCAGTGGAGACTTGGGGTGTTGAGCAGGAAGTTTGCCCCATTCTTTTGTATCATGGGTTTGATGGGGCCTCTCAGAGCTGGCATTACCGCCTGTTTGCCAACTGGGTTGGGGAGTTGGACTCTAGCTTGTACCACCAGCAGGTGTAAGCTCTCATCACTCTGGGCCTGTCCTTCAACCTTTCAAATTGAGCTAACCTGTCCCATGAGAAGGTGACCACTGCCATCAATGGCATGCAAGCCCAGCTTATTATGGGTCGCCCTGCCAAGGGATTTGAGTTGTACAAATACGTAATTCAAGACACGCTCATCCTAGCCACCATCTACACCAGTCATCCTCCTCCTGAGAAGTGCTGCATGTACAATTGGATGCTGCAGGCTCCAATCAGCAACCAAGTAGCTGCCTACAACAATGACCCTATGTTCCCTTTCTTTGTGGCCGCCAAGGTCACTAATCACTATATGGGGTTCATGACCCCTCATCCACTGCAGGAATAAATCCTTTTGCTTCTTCCATATTTATTTATATTTTTTTCTTTTATATTTATTTATTTATTTATTTATTTATTTATTTATTCATCATCATCATTTTTTTCTTTTTTTCTTTCTTCTGGGATAAGTCCCTTTTTATTTATGCAGACTATACCAACAATTGGTCTCTTCATCCTGATCCTATGAAGGGGTATTAGGATACCTTACTTCATCAATTTTCTATATTCCTACGTAATGTTTCCTATGCTGCCCTATATAGAAGAGATAATAGCAAGGCTGGCAGGGGTTGTGTGAAGCCTTATGGCTTTACTGAGGGTTGCCCATGTAGTCAGAAGTTGGCAAGGGGCAAGGAGACTCCTTGTCAACTACAGGGACTGCTTTCATGAACTTGGAATGCACTCTCTAATAAGTTCAACCAGAGCCAATATGTTGAACCATATATGCATCAAAGCTACTTTTCTCAATTACCACAAATAGACCTGAGAATATTGGAATGAGCTTGTGGGGACAGCCGGAAGTCCAAGCCCTGGAGACAAGTACGTGTTGGCCAATCTCAAAAGAAGCCAGCTTGGGACAATGCTCTATGTTGTAGGATAATGCAGCACACCAATTTATCCCCATAGTGTTATATGCTTCATGATGCAGAGTTATTAGCCCTTTGGTGAGGGCTCTCAGGTGGTCATCAGGGGATCTACCTGGATCCAATTGATAAGTTGCTAGGAGCCCAGGTAGGGAGGGTTATTGTCCATAAACCATCTGGAAGGGGGAGTAACCAGTAGCGGTGTGATTAGTTACTTGGTACGTCATAAGCGCCAAGGGGACTAAAGTATCCCAAGACAATCCTGAATCTAACATGAGCTTTTTGAGGATAGTCTTGAGGGTGCCATTGACTTGTTCAACAGAGCCATTTGTTTCTGGGTGATATGGAGTAGATTTTGCATCCTTGATTCCCATGACCTTGTTTAATTCAGCCAGAAGTTTGCTGGTGAAGTTGGTTCCATTATCTGTCAAGATGATGTGTGGACAGCTATGATTGGCAATTATATATGATAGAACAAATTGGGCGGTGTGCTTGGCCGTAGGAGCAGGAATAGCCATGGCTTTGACCCATTTGCTGAAATGGTCAATGGCTACAATAAGATATCTATTCCCACAACTAGTCTTATTTGGGCTTACTGGTCCTACCACATCAATGCTAACCATGTGAAGCACGTGGGTAGGGGGATGCAGTCTATAGCTAGTGGCTTTGGGAAGGGGGCAATACTTGGAGCACTTCATGCAACTTTGACAATATTCTAATACGTCAGTTTACATACCTTCCCAATAACAATGTGATGCAAGTGTTGCCATCATTCATTTTTTGCCTGCATTCCTGGTGGCTAGGTTATGAAATTGTTGTAATATGGCTAGCCGCTAAGAGGGGCAAATGTATGGCAGTTGATGTCCCTTGACTTCCTTATATAGACAGCTGTCTTTAATTGTGGTAATATAAGCAAGTTTGGCTAGGGTTTTATTAGCCTCTGGAGGGATACTATCCCATTTGGAGGGAAAAGGAATGAGATCAAACAGGGCGTCTCCTTCAGGGGCAAGGGCTGCTACTAGTAAAAGTCTAGATAGTCCATCAGGATTGGCGTGCTTGGCTCCAGGGCGGTGTACAAGTTTGTAGTTGTATGCTTGCAATCTCACTGCCCAGCAAGCCAATCTCCCTTTGGGGTCCTTTAGGTTAGCTAGCCACTTAAGAGAGGAATGATCAGTCACAAACTTGAAGTGGGACCCATACAGGTAGGAACAGCACTCTTTGATACCATATAAGACTGCTAGGCACTCTTGTTCAGTTACTGAGTAGTTTTTTTCATGGACATTCAGGGTTCTAGAGAAATATCCAACAGGGTGATTGTGGCCTTCATTATCCAATTGCATGAGGAACACTCCTACTGCTACTAATCTGGCATCTGTGTACAGAATGAACTCTTTAGAGAAGTCGGGATATGCTAGAACCAGGGATTCTACTAAAGCTTGCTTGAGTGCCTCAAACCCATTTTGGCAATCATGGTCCCATACAAATTCTACATCCTTTTTTAGGAGGCAAAAAAGGGGTTGAGCCAGATTGGCAAATGCTTCTATAAAACGGTAATAGTAACCAACCATGCCAAGGAAGCATTGTAGGTCCTTGACGGTGGTGGGGGCAGCAAGTTTAGAGATAGCTGTTACCTTGTCTGGGATAGGAGCAATGCCTTTCTTATTGATGACATGGCCTAGGAACTCAAGGTTTTCCTTAAAGAATTGTCACTTCTTTGGCTTGAGTTTCATCCCTATCTTGTCTAGCCTGATGAAGACCTGCTCTAAGTCTCTAAGATGATCCTCAAAGCTTTTTGAGTACACATTGATTTCATCCAAATATACAAGGACACAGATGGACTTTTGGTTGCAGAAGGTGGTGTCCATAAGCCTTTGGAAGGTGGCCCAGGCGTTGGCTAGTCCTTGCAGCATCCAGGTTGGTTGGTACAGACCATCCGCAGTCACAATGGCACATTTCTCCTGGTCTTCAACTTCCATAGGTATCTGCCAGTAGCCTGCTACAATATCCATGGCTGAGAAGAACTGCGCGCCTCCCAGCTTGTCCAGGGTGTCATTGATCTGAGGTAAGGGATACCTATCTTTCTTGAGGATGGGTTTCAACTTCCTGTAGTCAATTATCACTCAATTGGTTCCATATTTCCTTTTTACCAGGAGCAAAGGACTGGCCCAGGGACTATTGGATGGTACTAAGAGACCTCCTTCCAATAATTTGTCAACTTCCTGTTGGATTATCCAATTAGCCTCAGGGGATCAGCAGTACACGGTCTGAAATAGGGGCTGTGCTTCCCCTGTGTTGACTTTATGGAAGCAGTTATTGGCGCATCCCAGCTTGGTGTCAGAGTTAGCAAAAAGGTGCTTGTACTTCTTGATGAGCTCCAGAAACTGGACCATTCTGTTGTAAGTCTATGTCCCCAATTTTTTTGTCTTGTAGGATGGGTGCTATTAGGTTGTGACCAGGGTTTGGTAATCCTAGTACATACAGCAATCCAATGGAATAGGTAGAGGAAATAGATTTATTTGAGGAAATTTTTAGGAAGGCTACCCCAGAGTTACAATCAATTTCTAGAGTAGAGGAGTGAGGGTTGGCCACCAGGATAGTGAGCTCATTGGTGGTCTCCCCTGGGATGAGATGGGTTGCAACTGTGGACAGGCCAGGATTTGGAAAACCTAGTGCTGATATTTCCCCATGCAACCCTTTAGGTATGCGTAGCTTGATACTTGTTCCTACAATGGCTTGGGATTTAGGAGGGATACTTACACTGTCCTTCAACCAAATCAGGATAGTGTTGTTGTAGAAAACAAGGTTGGTAGCTTGCTCTTTTGGGTTGAGGTGATTTCATAGGGGATCCCTATCATCCCAGATGGGCAGGCCAGCAGGATGCATCCTCTAGGGTTCATGCCTTCAGGAGGGACTCTAGGCTGGCCATCTGGTGTCAGGAGGGGAGAATTACTGGCCTAGAAGGTGAAACATACCAGTCTTATGATCTATAGTGGTCCCAAACTGGTCCATAAAGGAGGAACCAATTAATACATTGTAGTTCTTGGCTTCCAGGACTATTGCTGGGCAGGTGACCACAGTATCCCTGAACTTCAAAGGGACCAATGAGTATGCGCCTTTGGATCTAGCAGGATTATTGCCTGCTGCACCAAAGGTTCTACTGCACTCAACATCTGATGGGAAACAAAGCCTACAGGTGAATTGGGAGGATAGGATTAAGGTTGGTGCGCCGCTATCCAGGACAGCACAAATTGGGATGCCAAATATCTCAGTTTGTACCCATGTGCTTGAACCAACCAAGAAGCCATTTTGCCTTCTACCCAGAAGACAAGGGGGGTCCTTTTTCCAGCTCTTTTATGGCTTTCTGAAAGGTTGGAAGAATGTGGACAATATCACTCAACAGAGTAGTGATCACAGTTTTTGAAAGGGCTTCAGTTATGTTGCTGATAGTGGGGTGAGTTTTCTGGAGGTTCTGAGCCTGGAGGATGTATGGCAAGGCAGGATCAACCTTCAAGGAATTTATTTTGTGGGGGGTACCTCCTTGTGGGTTGAGGCTTTTGTGCATGTGTGATTGGCCACAGCCATTATTAATGAGTTGGTGTTAGGGAGATTGGGAGGGACCTTTTTACTAGGCGGAGACACACTGGTCCTGTGTGCTCTGTTTAGTAGTTTTTTGGCCCTTCCAAGGCACTATCCTCTTGCAATGTGTTGGGCAAGGCGTGCACACTGGTTTTTGAGTCAGCGGGCTCTTCTTTCACGTCTAGTTGGCGGTGTGGGCAGTTCCTTGCAAAGTGTCCTTTCCGTCCACACTTAAAGCATTCTTGTTCTTCCATGGGTTGTCTTTCTGCATAGAGAACTCTGTCATTGTCCTCTTCATATTCCTCCACCAGATTCATTACCCAGCAGGATGGATACACAGGGCGTAGGGCCTGGCATAAGGTGTGTTGCTGGAGGGAGGCGGCAATGCAAAGCACTTCTTGGGTTGAAGTAGGTGTCAACAGCTGTGGGTGGAAGACAGACAAGTGTGGGAAGGGGCAGATTGCATGGAGAAGGCTGTTGCTGCTTCTCAGGGAGTCAGGAAGTTGATAGATATTAGGATTTGAGCCTCAACCCTAAATCTTCTACCAAATTCTGGAAGCAACTCATCTTTCTTCAGAGAGATAGTCAAGAATTTGGCCTTCTTGTCCTCTGGCTGTTTGGGGAAACCATAGGTATCTTCAAGGATATTTTTAATTTCCTTGTAAGACCCCTCCCCTCCACTAAGAGAGGCAACCACGGTGGAGAAGGCAGTTTTGTCCAGGCTACTCAACAGTTTAGTGCAAGCAACTGGCTCTGGGCTATCCCTGGTCATAAGCTTGAACCCTTTGAGAAAGACATGAATATTGATGGGTCCTCCTGGGTTGAACATGGTGTTTAGCTTGAGACTGGGGCCAGAGCTTGCACAAGAGTTCTATGAAGGCAGGCCAGGGTCAGAAGGGGCTGGTCCTGGAGGTCCAGGCAGCGGCCCTGGTGGTCCTGAGGGTTGGCCTGGTGGGGGTCCTGTTGGCCCTGAGGGTCCTCCAGAGAAAGCTCTAGGATAGCCTTAAGGTTGAAGCGACGGCCCAGCAGGGGTGTAAGCCCCATAAGGATAACTTGGCTGAAAGAAGGACCCCTCTTGCGGGTATGGTTGGGGGTTAGGGCCTGAGTACCTGGAAGGGGGAAGCCACCAAGGGTATTGTTGAGGATGTGAGTATCCAGGATTTGGAGGGGTCTCTGAGCGTACGGTTGAAGGGTCTTCCCTAGGATCATTAGCAGGGGCCAGTGATGGAGTGTTGGAGAGATGTTCCCTGGGAGTTTGATTGGCAGCAGTTGGTACTGAGGTGGGGCCGGGGGTCAATATGTCCGGGATAGGCGGGAAGGAGGTTGACATTGGGACGGGGACCCCTTGGGTGGCCTAGGAGAAACTTTGATATGTCTCTCCAGCCAGGTGAGTACTGAACAAGGCCATTGTTTTTTCTACTGACTCAAGAACAGAACACACTACTTCTTCCAAGGCCAAGGAAGAGGCAGATGTTGGGCTTGGTTGAGTGCTACCTGATCCTCCTAGGTTCATTGAGTCAAATCTTTTGGTCAGGTTGGAGATCAGCAACTGTAGGCTAGCGTCCACCTCCTTAAGAGTGGAGAGTTCCTTGTCATAAGTGGAGGCATAGGTTTCCTGCTTCTGAGTCAGGATGGTCAGCTCCTGTTAGACGCTCTTAAGTTGAGCCGTCAATTGTTGGATAAGGCCAAGGTGTTTGGTTTAGTTGGCCTCAGTTTCTGCCTTGAAGGCGACCTGGTCTAACTGGAGTGCTTCTACCTTAGAATAGGTTGTGTTGCCATCAGTTCCCACAACAACCAGGTCTTCCCGTGTTTGCGCAAGATCATGTTGAAGTAAGTTGGGGTTGTTCTTCAGGACCTCTAGGTCATCCTGAGTCTGGTTGACTCTAGACGCGGCATTCCCAGCCCATTGGTTGCAAGCCTCTTGGATGTCTGTTAGCTGAGCCTGAATGTCACTGATGTCTACATCATGTTGGTTGGAGTGGCCTTTAAGGTTGACCACTTCTTCAACCAAGGGTTGAATCACTTGCTGTTGAAGGGAGGAGTGGTCTTCAGTTATCTGTCAAGCAATAGTTACGGTGTCTGAGTGCATGGCTCCCAGAACCTCATGTTTGTGTCTGATCTGGTGAAGTTGGTCTTGAAGGAGATTCACCGCTGCCTCAGTATAGTCCCTTAGTTGGTTCAAGGCGTTTATGGTCTGTTCACTGCTGATACGTTGTTGCTCCAGCCAATTTACCAGCACAGTTACCCTAGGGTGGTTAAATTAGATCAGATAGGCCTTGATTCTTTGGGTGTTGTCTATGGCAGTGGAGGTGAGAACATCCCCATTCTCACTCAGAAACCGGCGGACATGTTCCATATCTGATATGATGGGGTCATCAGAGGGGCCAGGGTGGGCAACTTGGTGCATTGGTAGGGGGGCACTGGGGACAGATTGGTAAGATGGAGGAGCAGTGGAGACGGGAAGAGGCTCTATATGTGAGACAAATGGGGCACAAGAGCTAGTTTGTTTGAGGGTCCAACGTCTACAGGGAGGGGGCACAGGATTTCCAGACAGAGCCCTAGGGTGGCAATGGTCTCCACTTGATGTAGATGACTGGGATGGAGCCCAAGGAAGGTTGGAAGGAGGCTCTTCATCTACCTCAAAGAAGTCCTCTACAGGGTCCTTGTCTGAGGCAGGGGGAGGGGCTTCACGGGCAGACTGAAGCTGAACGCCGTCTTAGGGGCTTGACAGCTTGGGGAACGGAAGGAGCAGAGGCAGGCGGGCGAGTTCTTGGTGGGCTTGTGGGGAAAGGTCAGAGATTGGGAAAGCAGGTTCCTCAACTTCTATAGGCAGTTGGGGAGATCCTGTGCTAGGGGCAACTTGACCCTCAGGGTGGGATACTTTGGTGGGAGTTGAGACTCAATCAGTGTTACAGGGCCAACCCCAGCCTCTGCATGCCAGAGTTGGGCAGGCAGGGCGCGGGGGGCTGGCGTTGTGTCAAGCGTAGTTGGCAGTGGAACAGCGTGGGCGGTCCATGGTTTTGGAGTCACAGGTTTGGTCCCTGGACTAGAGGTCTCTAGTAGCGGTGCAAAGGACAGTGGCAGATATCCCTGTAGCAAGCACCAGAAAATGTGGTGCTCAAGGGTTGTAGGGATGGTTTGAGAGTAGCTGAGCAACTGGAAACACAACAGGACTAATATCTTCTTACTCAACAGAACCTCTATTGGTGGGCTCTGCAAGTAGTATAAGATTTGTAAGTCAATTGTTATGTTTCTATGGTGAATGATTCTGTTTATTGGGGACCTCTTGGGGTCTTTTTATACTTGGAGGAAGAGGAGGGGAAAGAAAAGGTGAGTCATGCTGACTAGGGTCTAGACTGTCAGGAATGAGCCTATTATTAGAGGGCTGAAACACTCTGGAGAATATTCAGAGGGAAAAGGGTTAGATTGGACAAGAAGGGAACATTTAGGCATGGGATCTGGGGTCAGGTGGTTGCAGCAATAGTAGGGCTGTATTTAGGGAATTGAGTGTAGAATAGGGTTTCATACTACTTTCTTTGAAGTTCACATTTTGGCTAGAAGAAGGGCGGAATATTGAATAACTGATTTACATAGTGGGATGAACAATGGGTCAATCATTGATGCATTTGCGGCTAGCCGCAGGTGCGTCAATTGGTCACTAATAAGAATTGATGCTATGTAATTTGGAGGGTTACTCTCCGGGATAGATTACAAAAAAGGGCAGCAGTTCCCCTTGTACTTTTCTAAATAAGAGATCAGTCCAGATAAGGCAATACCAGGAAGTGGTGCCCTGCACCACAGGGCATACCCATACCCATTGCGCATTGACAAGGCAAATGCTGATTTTTCAATGTAATAGAATTTGATTGTCCCCTTGGCTTTGAGGGCAGTGTACGCCTCTGCGTATTTTTTCCCGGACGTCAATGTTGGCTGGACTATTAAAATTGTAGGGGGACACCCCAAGCTTTTTCCAGAATAAGTGCATTCCCTTGACCAGATGGTAGTAATAGGAAATTGAGACCTCAACCCCAAAAGTAGATTTGACCATAATCTGTATATTTGCCAGTTCAAGATGACAGTTCCAGGTATCTACTGGCAGATTGCTCATTTGTGCTCCTTGGTGAGCATGGTTGACACACACAAGGATTTATCCACAGCAAGGACTCAGCCAGTATCAATGAACTTGTTGAAGGTCTTTGAGGCTACTTGGTATCTACCCCAACAAGAGTTGCTGCCGCCTTGTAATCACCAGATTCCTGCATTAGCTTAAGCAGGATGATGCGTTTGATATCAGGGATGCGCTTTTTAGCGGGCTTTTTAGCAGTGGGGATTGACTTGTTGGCATTGGGCACAACACAGGGCATGGGTATCTTGGTGTAGAACACATGAACTTTCTTTAGCACTAACTGTCCTTCATCAGTTCTAAAGAACTCAGTCTCCTCATCCTCTTCCTGATTGCCATCACTGACATAGAGCTTGTAGCTAGTATCAAGTACAGGGTTCACCTTCTCCAGCATGGCTGATGGGACCAACTCTTGCCGGTACACAATGTCAAACACATACAAAGTAAGTTCTACCTCCTTGTTTCTAACTTTCTTGGTAAAGTAACCTTGGTGGGCTTCCAGGTCAGCTTGGGGACCCAAGGGTTGATGCTTTGCATCCTAGCAGCTTGTGCTCCTCAAAACGGCTGTGTCAGTGCAGAGTCATCATCAAACTCTCCTCTCCTGTCTCCTTCCTGAGTAGGAATTTGTGTTGCACTAACTCTGTTCTTTGACCTGCGGGGCAACCACAACCGCGGCGCACAACAGGTGCATTGGTACTCTGTTATTGTGTTTCTTCCATTTTAAAATTTAATAAAATATTAAATAAATTTCAAAAAGTTACTCCCTAATTTTAATTTTTGCTTTTATCTGAATATGGATATTTAATTAATATTTCCCCCCAATATCCCAATTATAGATTTTTGTTTCTTAATTATTTGTTTTTGGTTTTACAACACCCATTTTAAAATACTCAAAAAAAATCCACCCATTTTCCCAGATTTTACTACCAAATTCAAACACCCATCACAATGTTTTAAAATTTGTGTTTCAGATTGTATGCCCTATTTTAGATACCTTGGTATCATTCTTGATTACAATCCATTGCACACAACATTTGAGTGATTTTGTTTAAATAGTGAGTTGCTATTGTGTTTTGTTTTTGGATTGAGCTTTGACACACCGCGCTTGGGCATATTTTGTCACCAATTCACATAGTAAACATATGTACACCAAAAGTCAACTCATACCATTTTGTTTGTGAATCAATGTATTTTGGATTGCATTTTGAATGGTTTTGCTTTGCGCGTGAGCACTTATTTGCTGTGTTGACCCATTCTGCAATCAATGCCAAAAACACCTGTTAACAGAGTGTATATTTTAACCTGAAAGTTGGATTTTGTTCAAATCTAAAATTATTTCATTTAAATCTGAGGTATTTTTGGCTGTTGCCATAGCTTTTAAAACTACTGTATCAAATCATATAAAAACCAGATTCAAGTTCTAAATAAGTCACTGTTTAAAACATAACTTACTGGACAGTCTTATTAGTTAAATTGAGTTCATTATCAGTTAAATATTTATTATATAAATCTGTAGTTGCTAATCAACCAAATAAGCAATTTTTAAATTATAAATTGATACTAAATGTGTTCAAGTTATTGTAAAAAATCCTTTATTATTATCTAAATTATTTTATATTACTATACCAATTTAAAAAAATAAAAATAAAACAAAAATTGCAAAGAAAGATATTTTTATTGAAAAAAGCAAATATTCAAGAGGATGAGATTATTCCAGAATAATACTAAAAAATTAAAGTTTCAGATAGTGCATCTAATTGGGACCACATACTTTTCTGTACGTGGTTAATGACTCTTTCACCAATTGCTAATGGGGTGGCACTCAGCACCCCAGTGGTGGCAGCATGGTGTATAAAAGATAATTGCAAAAAGAAGTTTATGAGAAGGTTTTTTTCTGAAGGTAAGTACAGTAGTTTTACAAGCTATGGCAACAACTGAAAATACCTCAGATTTAAACAAAATGGTTTCAGATTTGAACAAAATCCAAGTTGCGTAAGATTCAGTATTCAAATAATTTAAAAAAATTTGGTTAATAAATGAACTGTCAAATAAAAAACAAAATTTCACTAGACCATTATAAAAAATTATAGCTAATATCAAGCGGTGTTGTTTAAACCACAAACAAAATGAACTGACACAACAAGTGAGATGAATGGATGCTATTCTGGAATATATTATAATTCAATCAGGATTCATATGAGGCACCAACAGAAGGACTAAAATGAAATGAAATTTGAGCAATTGGGAAGTGAGATTCCACAAGCACAAAGAAAAATGAAGTCACACAAGATGTGTAGTATGAACAGCCTAAAATAGAAATATAACAGTTTAACAGCCAATCAACAGCTATCTGATTTAGGAACAGAGGCATTTGATTCATTTTCATGGATCCTTATTTGTGTATAGTGATTTTGAGAACCTTCCAAATATGGAATGATGATTAAAATAAAAATAAATCATAAAATTTTAAATTTCTACTTTTAGTGATTTTATCCTAGGCTTTATTGCAAGATGGTTTTCAACAGTAAAATTTTCAACGGCGCCAGCAGCAGCCAAGTCAGCTTCAATGGAGGCAAGGCTCATGGCATGGAGGCACCCTTTTTTACCCAAGCTTTTGAGGCAGATAACAAGGAAGCTGACCTATACCTGACCCCCAACTCATAAGGCTTTGACTTGTTCAATAGTCACTTTGCATCTAGCTCTGCCCCTTCTTCTGTACCCACCTCTGCACAAGCTGCCCACCAACCAACCAATCAGATGGTAACCTTGATTTGGAAAAACTTCTTGCCACAAGCCAACCTGCCCCCCTACAGCCAATCAGGCTTCATCTCCCCCAGCCTGGCGCCCCAAACACAGAATATTACTGCCCAAATTCTCCAGGAAATTGTGGCCCTGAACCTTCAGGATCTGTCCTGGGATCAGATAGCCTGCCAATTAGAATTCACACAGGCTACAGTCATGCAGGAATTCAATAACCTGATGAATAAGGGGAATATGATTGAAACAGCCAAGAAGCCAAAGAAGGCCCCCAAGTCCCAAATCACCAAGGTGTACCCTATTATGCTTGAACTCCTTCAGCGGGACCCCAAGCTTCCCCTGACCCAGGTCTGGAAGCAACTTGCACACCATGGCATTTGGGTGTCTGAGTGCATGATGTAGCTCTGGATGCATGGAAAAGTGGCTTCAGTACAGGTTCTTATCAATGTTGCTGGCAACTAATGAGATGGCGCTAAGGATTCCCTGTATGATTATGCCATCACATCCACTCTGGTCCAATGCCTGACAATTTTGCCAGATGACGTCATGTTTGTCTTGTATTACAAGTTATCAATTGCGTTTGACAATTTTGGTGAGCAAGAAAAAGCCGCTGCCAAGAATAGAAGGAAGAAGGTCAAGAAGGGGACATTCATTGGTGAATTTCTGGCTGTTTCAGCCAAGGGTTTGTCTACTATCAGAAAAACCCAGATTTTACCAATGGCTACAAGTACAGCCACATTATTAGTGGATTACTCAACTCCTGGGATGGCTCAAATTTCAAGCACCAGGTTTTCTTGAGCCACCAGATAGAGGGTAGCTCCACTACCCTCAAGGCTATCCAGCAACGCGGGCACCAGGCCTCTGTGTACCCAGCTGGTTACGCTGAAATCAATCTGGCTGATGTTGTGTTCTTTAATATTGGAGATAAACTCCAGGAGCACCGCCCTCAGGCTTTCAACATCCTCTTATCTTGGGGTCCTTGAACACAATTCTCTCTTTGGTCATCAAATGGTGGCTGACTTATTTGCGCAAATAATTTTTGTGGGGTTCCTGTCCACCAGTCCCCAAAGTGTGTCCTAGATCATAGCCAGGGACCAGCTGGAAGGGGTTGTCATTCTCTAGTAAGGTAAAATGTATCTCAGAAATGTGTATAGGGGTTGAAATGGGCTTTTATTCACTCTCAGAAGGAAGATCCCCTTAGAAACCTTCTGGTATATGGCCTGGTGGGTCAGGGAAATAATATGGGTTTGCCAATACTTGGAGTCCTCCAACAATATCTTGTACTCCTTGTACTTGGTCTTGGACTCCTGCACCTTAGTATTGGACTTATGCTCCTCAGACTTGGACTCCTGCTACTTAAACTTGGACTCTTGCACCTTAAACTTGGACTCTGGCGCGCACTTAGGATCCAGCTTCTTATTTTTGGGCTCCTGCTCTGTTATTGTTGGCTTCAGCTCTTATTATAGCTCCAGTGGCCTTGCTATTCCACTTGTATAAGTACAACTAAGCTCCTGCTGGTGATCAAAAAGCTTCCAAAAACCTCTTGGCAGAAACTCAAAAGGCCTGGGAAAGACCTCAAAAAAGACCCATAAACTTTCCAGCCAGCCACCTTTTTATAGTGTCCTTTTCCCAACGGTTCTGCCTTCAAAATGGTTTTCTTCAGAAGTTTAAACCATTGTTGATCACTTTTTCCTATAATAACTTAAGCTTGCTTACTTACTTTCCCAAAAGTTTAAAGTATTAATTCACTATTTCCTCACTTATAATTTAAGCTTTTGGCTTACAATCAATCATTTTCATCAGGAAACCTGCCTGAACTCAACCAATGAATGCAGAGCGCAGAAATAGACCATTTCTGAAGTTCCACTGGGATCCAACTAGGAAAATAATTTCCACAGCTCAAACAGCTCAAAGCAACAACTCTTCACGCACCAAAGTGTTAACCGGTCCATTATTCTGGTACCAGTCTTCCCTGCATTCAACCTCAACCCATTTAAATAGTAGAATACTATTTAAACTGTTCTTTCTGGACCTCTTCAACATTTCCCCCATATATTTACAAATCTTGTTAAATCCAAGGAAAACGTCCCACCAAAACAACTTTGTATCCAGCTCTCATAGCAACTTACCTTCATCTATCCTAGGAACTTAATAAATAAATATCTTACCCACATTTATATCCACATTCCTTCTTGATTTTACTACTAAACCAATGCAAAACATTCTAAATTTCTCACTTTGGCAAATCAATCCAGAAAAATCTTGGCTCATTTCTCCGGACCACTAGTTCTTCACCATCATCTTTGGGTTCTTCAGTCAGCTCTTCAACCACATCTTACAGCTCTTCAGCTTGACCAGCAAACAGTCCATCTTAGTTCAAAGAAAAGCTCCTTTCCAGTCTTTAAACAGCCTATAAGTCCTCTGGCTACTACTTTATCATGACCAGCTACTTCTGCATCATGATCTTTGAGCCCTTCCACTTATCCTCACTAGGAACCATCTTGATTCCACCTGCACAATAGCTCTTTTGGTTCCAAACTTCAATATGAGCCAAAAGTCCTTCAACTAGCCTTCTCTGTGATCAAACAGTTCCTCTCACTAGTCTTCTCTGCTGATTCCGTGAACCACCTTGGTTATTTATCTCAGTCCCTGTTACCAGAACTGGTAGACCCAGGCATGAGTCTACATTGAACTGGCGTTTGACTGGGCCCTTGCAAGTGGAATTCCACTTAGGCCATCCAACCATAGATTCTCATAGCCTATGTAGTTGTTTTTACTCACCCAGGTGAGTAATTCTGGGCTTTCAGTTGCAGAGTAATCAGCTCTACTTCCCAGAGGCTTGATCACACCAAGTTCTGCAGCTTGCTTCCCCAAGCAAACCGCCTTGGTGACATCTCCAAGCAAGTCTATACCCTCCAATGCTCAATCTGGGTTCTCCTCAAAAGCTCTCATAGGGGCATAAACAAGGACACCCTACCAGTCCGTTAGGTAGGATGCTTGCTCACAGACCTCCTGTAAATTTATCAGGGTATGTAGAGCCCTCAGAGCTCTTCCCATCCCTGGCAGCCCGTGTTACCTGCCAGGGGTCCAAAACCTTCTCCACCTCAAAAAGACAAAGCTCCCTGCTAGCTATTTCATTCTTCACCCTTTTGCAGCCACAGTTCCCTGCTAGGTGAAGAACTCTAGCCCACAGCAGCCAATATCTTCTGTTGGGTGGAGGCAACATTGTCAATAAACAACTAAACTTTTGCTTGGCCAACCTTAGCCCCGCCTGCAAACCACCAAACATGTGGACTGTCACAGTTTTTCATGTGAACATAGGCAACTAATCACGTAAGGATAAGCGCCTCCCACCCTGTGCCACAGCCAACTACCAACCCATCTATCCAATGTTGGAAAAGGAATATAACAAGCGTTATATGGCGGCCATCATGTGCAATCATCTACCCCCACCACCACTACCCCCCACGTTCCAGCTCCATCCACCCAATCCTAGACTCCTCAGGCCAGCACTGCCTCTACATCTTCCTCCCTGCGCTATTCTGCCTACTAGGGATTACTCTTTCCTTCCCCAATAAACACCCTGTTGCCAAACATTTTCTATTTATATTATATTTATTTTGAATTTCAAATGTCCATGTTCTATTTGTTTATAGTTGGTTTATTCTTTAGTTCAGCTTATTTCTATAAAATCATATATTTACTATGCCATGTATCTAGATCCAGAACACAGTTATTTTTAGCACTTAAACACAGCCCTTGTGAAAATATTAACAACAATTTGGTGATCAACTAAATTTGAATTAGAAAATTATAGGCTATTTGTGTTTAGATAAAGTTGTTACTGATCCAAATTTAAAACCTTAATGATAAACTTTAAGCCAATCAGGAGCCAAGTGATAAAGTGATTATTGTGACAAAAAGGTTATTCAATAATTCTTTGGTGCATGTGCACTAATTAATATGATTGGCTGGTTTTTTTGCCATTATGCGCCATTGCTGCTGTGGCAAGTTGTTGATGGACTAGTGATAATCAGCTTCTGGGTTAGAACTAGTCCACAAACAACTTGCCACAGCAGCAATGACACACAATGGGAAAACATCCAGCCAATCAGATTAATTATCACACATGCATCAAATAATTATTGAATAACCCTTTATGTCACAACAATCACTTTATCACTTGGCTCCTGATTGGCTTAAAGTTTATCATTAAAGTTTTGAATTTGGATCAGTAACAACTTAATCTAAACACAATTGACCTATGATTTTCTAATTCAAATTTAGTTGATCAACAAATTGTTGTTAACATTTTCACAAGAGGCTTTTTAAAGTGGCAAAAATAATATGAAATTAAGGGACAATGCCAACACAAAGCAAATGACACATATTGAGTTGAGCGTAAAACATATACACAACGGGTAAAAAAAGGGGATAATGTAGTAAAAGGAAAACAAACAGGAAAAAGCAAAGAGGCAATGATATCAGATTAATATAGATTAAATTGGGGTGAAAGCTATAAAAACATATGGAATGGTTATTAAAAAATCATATGAGAGAATTGGAGAAGCTGAAAAAGTACCTTGACTTAGCAATTGCAAAAATAAAAGACATTGGCCGCAAGGTTAAGGCAAAAGTCAAGTCCACTGTCCTTTACGGGGACAAAATAGACAAGGTGTCTGTAAAGGCCCTTATGACCAAAATACCAAAAACCCCTGAGAAGACAATTGTGCGCTTATTAAACATTCAGAAGACAGTGGTTGAGGGCCTCCAGTTTAAGTCCTTTGCCCTCTCTGCATTGTCCGTCTGGGTTGATGACACTGAGATGTATGCACATCTCAAGCCAGCCAAGAAAGCAAGAACTGAGGATACAGAACTGCCTGCTCAACTGCTTGCGCAAAGAATGGCCAAGAAAGCTGAGGCTGCAGGCAAAGAGGAAACATACAAAGGTAACCTAATAATCAAAATTAATTAAGATTTCAAAATACTTACCTTTTTTAGAAAACATAAACGGTGAAATTGCCCAGGTCCTGGTCCCTTTTTTACTGCCACATTCTACTAAAACTACACCAATTATGTGGCAAGGCAGCTGTTTCTGTTCCCCCTGTTTTGCGTGAGCTAGAGGACTGCAATCATGATACCTTTCTGATGTCCTAGGAGGCGTTAGCATGGCTGACACATGGCAAGGGGCATCTGAGTGGGCAGTTACTGCCTACAAGGATGCCCAACTGGTCCTCCTGGACCCAATATCTCTCAGTGGAGTTTACTGTGTAAACTTCATTGCACTTGTTTGGGATGTCCTGGAGCCGCTCCCATTCAAGAACATACCAGAGATGGACCAAACCCATGTGGCTGCTTGCTTCTGCTTCCCCTTGGAGCATACACACTCTTACCAATTGGAAAACTTTGGGACAAGGCGCCAAAATTGGCTGTTGCAGACACAACAGCTGTAAAAAAGACCAAAATCCTCCTTGCCAACTTTGGGCTGGCATGGAGTGCCAACAAGATGGGGGTCCCTCTGGCAATGGGTCTCACCTTTGCTAAAACAAAACTTGAGAAGAAGATTAGTACCATTGTCAATAAGCTGTGTGAGTTTACTGAAGCCTTTGCTGGGCAAAGGCTTCACCTTGTGGTTTACTTGGGGTTCCTCTTTTACTTTGGGATGAGCGCAAACATTGAGGACCTAGACAGGGTCCTTCTTGGGATCAACAAGGCCAGGCTCTCCCTGGATGGGAGGAAGGTCCCCCAGGTATAACTTGTTGACCATATGATCCAAGACGCCCTGGTACTGGCTAGAATTTAAGGTTCTGCAGCCCTGCCAGAGAAGCTGCTTCTGAACTCCTCCTCACAGTACTCTCTTTTACTAGTAGGTGCAAATATTTCAACAGCGTAGTATCCACTGTCCACGGCGTGGCATTAGAGGTTGTGTGCCACCCCCATTGCCAGGTGGGTATATAACAAAGAAACCATTACAGGCACCCTTAAAACTCTTTTTTCCAATAAATATATTTACATTTTAGATTTTTTATATTTATAATAATTTTTTTTAGCAAACAAGTTTTGCAAAATAAATCCCAGAGAAGGTTATTATAAAAGCAAAATAATATATGTTAATAAAAGTTACCTCTAAGTTGTAAATTAACCATTTAATTTTTCTTTAATTTCTTTTTTATATTTATTTATTAAGAGTGATATAAATATATTTGCATAATTCAGTATCAAGTGTTTAGGATAGCCTCAGATGCCATAATAAAAAATTAATATAAAATAAATACATTACAAACCTTCATTGATGGTCCCGCTGAATGTGATTATGGGCTTAGAAGTTTCTAAATATAAAATGATAATTTATAAATCTTAAATAATAAATTATAGAATATAAAAAAGTTGAACACACTAAGCCTTTAATTCATTGGCTATTTGGCAAGGCACATGGGGATGAACAAATCAGCCTGGCCATAGAATGTGGCCACAGTCTCAGCTAAGAGGGTGTGGATTCTGGCCTGCAGCAATTAAAATAGGTCCTTGGTCCCAATTGGGATCCCTTGCTTTACAACTTGCTTGAGCCACCCAAAAACTTCCTCAATGGGATTTAAGAAGGGCAAATAGGCAGGGGGAAATAGAAGGCACAAATTTGATGTGGCCAATTGCTGGGGGCCCACTGCAATACTGGTGTCAATTGATGAAAATTCTTCAAGAATATCTGCCACCTTATAGAGACCAACATTATCCAGCACAATTACATTGGTGAAGCCCAGGATCATGCGCCTCAGGTGCTCCTGGACCAATTGGAGGAATGATAGGAAAGTCCGGCTGTTGTGAGATCCTAATATCATTTGATAAAGCTCAATCCCCTTTGGACTGAGAAGAGCCACCATCAAATAGGCTGTGGTGTGGACTGCAGCATGCCAAGCTAACCTGTCATTTGAGCCTTTGTAGACATAGCCATACCCATTGCACATTGACAAGGCAAATGCTAATTTGTCAATATAATAAAATTTGAATTTCCCCTTGGCTTCAAGGGCAGTGTACACCTCAACGTATTT
Source organism: Entomophthora muscae (assembly GCA_014839935.2). NCBI lineage: Eukaryota > Fungi > Entomophthoromycota > Entomophthoromycetes > Entomophthorales > Entomophthoraceae > Entomophthora > Entomophthora muscae. The sequence continues at coordinate 323,952 of QTSX02004323.1, read as the reverse complement.
TTTCCGGGTTCAATATTGGTTGGGCTGTTTCTATTATAGGGAGATACTTAGGCTTTTTCCAGGAAAAGCACATTCCCTTCACCAGATGATAGTAAAAGGGAATTCAGGCCTCAACCCTAAAAGTAGATTTAACCATGGCCTTTATATTTTCCAGTTCAAGATGGCAATCTTGGGTTATCCACTGGCGGATTGCCCATTTGTGCTTCTTGGTGAGCATGGTGGAAATAAGCAGGGATTTCTCTTTGTCAAGGACATAGTCAGTATTGATGAACTTATTGAAGGTCTTTGAGGTGTACTTGGGATCCACTCCAACAAGAGCCGCGGCCGCCTTGTAGTCACCAGATTCCTGCATGAGCTGGAGAAGGATGATCTGCTTGATATCAGGAATGCGCTTATGGGCAGGTTTAGTGGGCTCAGATGAACTGGGATCCTGATTAATGACAAGCTTGCAAGGCATGAGTACCATGTTGTAGAAGGCTGCAACCTTTTTTAACACCAGCTGTCCCTCATCAGTTCTGTAGAACTCAGGCTCCTTGTCCTCTTTCTGATTGCCATCACTGACGTAAGGCTCATAGCTAGCGTCAAGTACATGATTAACTTTCTCCAGCATGTCTGAAGGGACCAAATCCTAGTGGTACACAGCGTCAAACACATACAAAGTAAGTTCTACCTCCTTGTTTCTAACTTTCTTGGTAAAGTAACCTTGGTGGGCTTCCAGGTCAGCTTGGGGACCCAAGGGTTGATGCTTTGCATCCTAGCAGCTTGTGCTCCTCAAACAAGCTGTGTCAGTGAAGCGTCACTATCAAACTCTCCTCTCCTGTCTCCTTCCTGAGTAGGCATTTGTGTTGCACTAACTCTGTTATTTGACCTGCGGGGGCAACTGCAACCGCAGTGTACACCAGGTGCATTGTTACTTAGTTGTTGTGTTCCTTTCATTTTAAAATTTTAATAAAATACTAACTTAATTTCTATTAATTTATACACTCTTTTTTATTTTTGCATTTTTTCTGAATATGGTTATTTAACTAGAATTTACCCCACCCAATATTCTGCCTATAGATTTTTAGTTCTTAATTAGTTATTTTCGGTTTTATAAAGCCCATTTTAGAATACCCAAAATAATTCCCACCCATTTTCCCAGATTTTACTGCCAAATTCAAACAGCCATCACAATGTTTTAAAATTTGTGTTTCAAATTGTGTGCCCTATTTTAGATACCTTGGTATCATTCTTGATTACAATCCATTGCACACAACATTTGAGTGATTTTGTTTACATAGTGAGTTGCTATTGTTTTTTGGTTTTGGATTGAGTTTTGTCTCACTGCGTTGGGGTGATTTTTTTCACCACTTAACATAGTAAACATATGTACACCAAAAGTCAACTCACACCATCTTGCTTTTGAAGCAATGCATTTTATATTGTATTTTGAATAGTCTTGCTTGGAGTGTGAGTACTTCTTTGCTGTGTTGACCCATTTTGCCCATTAACGCCAAAAATCCCTGTTAACAGAGTGTACATTTTAACCTGATAGTTGGACTTTGCTTAAATATGAAATCATTTCATTTAAATCTGAGGTATTTTTGGCTGTTATCATAGCTTTTAAAACTACTGTAATAATGTAGAGAGGTATTACCTTAAAACAATCATAGAGGACATGTTTCACAGTCTTATAGCCCCACATTGCTTTCATATTGTCTAATGCCAGCTTGCATATGTTCATTTGAAGGGGGACATCTTCTAAATTTTTCATATTTGATTTAGGATACAGTACATGATTACTCCAAGGTAGATGGCCAGATAAAGTTGCCTAGATGTGTAAATTTTGAAAAACAGGAAAAATTTCATATGTATTGCTATTAATCTATTGATATACAAAGTATTCAGAATTTGAAGATGTAATTTTCCAGCATTTTGTTGGGATTGGCCTCTCATGCTTCTGTGCATGATATTAATAAAGGTTTCATTATATTCACAAAGCTTATATCCCCAACTTTATTTGATATTGATTTGATAAATTTATTAAAAATATCTGATTTCATGTATTTATTTGCTATTTGAAATTGAAATTTCTTCAAACTTTATTTATAAGAGTTCATAGTTAAAAAAGGGAAGTGTTCAAAACATTCATAAATAAATTCATTTAAGTCAATTTAAAAAATTTAGTTGAATTTCCTTCTTTTCTTGAAAAATTAATATTTCTGCCTATTTTTTAGGCTTTCCTGACCCAAGTTGAGCACCTTTTAGGTGCTTGATATTCCTTATTTATTACTTCCTTGTTTAAATACTGATTTATGTTCATATAAATAATTTTATTAACTTCTGCGGGTCTCCTTTGAATGACAGGGGTTTATCAGTTGTTGATAGCCCCAATATACACCTGTTGCAACATCTACAATTACTCCCTCTTGGGAAACTAATTGCCTGAGTGACTTGCTAAATGATTCCCCAACTAATCATTAAGTTGGTGGCACTGTTACCATTCTCTTCTTAATTTCCCCCTTTATCTTGTTTTATATACTTCCCAGAAGTATATACTTGACAGTGATAGCACAGGTAGGCTATTCAAACCTACAAACCTTAAAGAATTTTTTTTTAAAGAAAGGAACCCAGCAGATAGCACTCCCCACCAAAAGGAGACAATACAAAGAGAAACAGGACATCTCAGCAGGATTGGTTGTCTTCAACAATGTCCTTGTACCACAAAAACAGCAAAACTTCCTCAGCACATATGGGATCCTGAAACTAATTACAATTCATGAAACAACCAAAATACACAACATTGTATTTCAACACCTGCACTCAGCAGAAATGGGAACGTTCTCAGGACTATGCTGTGAAAATACCAACCTCTGGATTCAAATTACACAAAACAAGTTTACACAAGTGGGCTACCCCCGCAAACTCTGGGCAAGTAAAATTGCTTTACACATTAATGGGGCTGGCTCAAGTTTTGTAAGCAAGTGGTTCAACCAACACCCTGATCACAACAAAAACTGGGACATGTTCAAATCTGCCTTCCTGGAGAAATTTTCCATAAAAGACTCCAACATGATGAACATGACAGAGCTCAGAACCTTCAAAAGGACAGAAATTATTAAGGAGTACATTGCAGCCTATAAAGACATACATGATTGAGCTTCCAACACCATAAACCTTGATGAAGCTGGGCCACAACTGGACTTCTACAATGGCCTCCCCACACACATTAGATGTCAATTTAACATGAGCTGCTGCAAGAGTCTCCAAAACATATTATTGGAAGGAAAGCAATCTGCACAAAAATCTAACAACCTACACACAACAAGCAAACAAAAAGAAAGTCCCACAGAAAATAAGGACCCTCAATCTAACAAGCAGAAAAACCAAGCCAACAACTTCCAATCTTGAGGTGGAAATCATACCACCCAGGCAAATTAAATGAGCACTGATAACACCACCAAGGAGGGGAAAGATCAGGGGAGTGCTTAAGCAAGCCACCCTCCCCCACTTTGTAAGTCTTTTTCAGATACCAAGATGTGGACTCAATTACCATGATCCAAGTATCTTCCAGAAATCCTATACTTTTTGCTACCCAAACTGGAAATAAACTCCTCACTTATCATTTTTGCTTTTTCAGATATCAGGGAATAGGACTATTTGACACTAGAGCAGACCTGTCCTTTGTTGACAAAAGATTCACTAACCTCATGAAACTACCCACAGCTCAAAGTAATGTCAAGAGAGTTATCATGGCAGATAATAGAAGTAAACCAGTCATCAGAGAAGCAAAACCATTCCACGCCCAAATAGGAGACATACAGACTACACTTAGTGGCCCAATCATACCAATCACCAAGTACAATGTTGTACTTGGCCTGGACTGGATGAGAAAGACCAAACCTCATACTGACTGGGATAGCACTACCCTCACCATACAACAAGGCAAGATGCACCACCATGTATATCCAAAACATCTTGATGCACTTATGAGAGACCATATGCTTGTGAAAAGTTTCGAAGCAGAAGAGGAAAAGGACCTTAGAAAAATCAACTGGAACACCTGTATGTATGAGATTATCCACTTTAAAAATGCAGAGACCTCACACAAACAAGACTCAATCCAACAACAGCTAGTCCTAGAATTTCCTTTTGTTTTCTTTAAGCGTTACCAAGACTACCATCTGATTAGAGCATCCAACATTAAATTGGCCTCAAAGGAAGTGTGCTAAAAGCACGACCTATCTACTGCCTAACACAGCAAGAGGATAACACCCTAAAGGCCTACGTATACAAGGCTCTTGAAAAAGGACTCATACAACCTTCTAAATTGCTTTTTGGCGCAGCTGTCTTTTTTGTAGCAAAGAAAGATGGAGGACTCTAACTGGTCACAGAATACAGGGTGCTCAATAAAGTCACATTTAAGAACAGGTATTATCTCCCCCTGATTAATGACTTTTTTGACGCCCTGGGGGGTCTCAAGTCTTCACAAAAATTGACTTGACAGCAGGTTACCACCAAATTTGCATTAAGCCAGAGGACATACATAAAACATCTTTAATAACCAATTATGGCTTGTTTGAATGTGAGGTCCTTAACTTTGGCATGAAAATGCCCCAAGCACCTTTTCAACCTTTATTAATAAGATCTATAAAGAACACATTGGAAAAAGGGCTATCATCTACCTTGATAACATAATCACATACAGCCCAACTATTTAGCAACACTGGAAAGATGTCTGCCTGGTCTTATCCACCCTACAAGATAACTAACTTATAGCCAACCACTCAAAATGTGACTTCTTATCAGCAGAACTCCCATTTTTTGGACTTATTATCAGCAAGGATGGAGTGAAGCCAACCCAGAAAAAGTACAAGCCATAACTGACATGCCAGTGCCACAGAATAAGAGCAAGATTTGTATGTTTCTAGGCATGATAGCCTATGTCAAAAGATTCATCACTGACTGGGGTACTTTGACTGTACCCATATCCACAATCACAGGCAAGATAACCAAATTTTTATGAACACCACTAAGAGACCAACACTTCTGACAACTAAAAGAGCGCATGGTCACTGCCCCCATCTTACAGTACCCAAACCATGAAGGAATATACAAGCTAGAAACAACGCCTCTGATTAAGCCATAGGAGTAGTACTCCAACTTATACTACAGAAAAGGACTTCCTCCCTGTAGCATATGAATAAAGAAATCTGTCTGATGGTAAACAAAGATATCCAATACATGACAAAGAACTGGTAGCTATTGTTCACTGTCTCATGAAGTGGCAATGTTACCAGGAAGGTGCACAGATATTCAAAGTGCTAACCAACCAAAATTCAGTAGTGTTCTTCAAAACTCAACAACATTTATCTAGACACCAAGATGAATAAATGAGCCTTATTAAAAGGTATCTAATGATAATTGAATACAAATTATGCAAAAAAATGCTTACTGCAGATGCCCTGTCAATGCTATACCTTAAACATCTCCTATGCACTGATGAAGACCCTGATTGGTCCATGTTAATAATGGGCAATCTCCAAGAGGGATTCCCACCTGGTACACCAATGGAGATTCAAGAGAAAGTCCTCAAGGACAAACATCTGTTCAAAAACATATATGGTACTCTACACCACATACTACCAAGTGGCAATAATTTACCCTATGTCCTGTCAACACAAAAGATTGACACAATCCTTTGATACCACAGAGATCTGGGACACACATATAACAGAAACTTGCATGAATACCTCAAGAAACACTAGAAGTGACCCAACATGCTGGATAACATTAAGGAAGTTCTAGATCAATGCAAAGTCTGTGAAAAGTACGTCCACTCCAAGACACCTTCCAAGTCAGTAATACCAGTGTCAATCACCCAAAATTCAAAGTGTGGTCACTGGATATTGTGGTACTAATGCCTGGAAATAACAAAGGCAAAAATACTTAATTACAGCTATTAACTATGCAACTAGATGGCCTGTAGCACAAGCTATAAAATAAACCAAAGAAAATGATGTGAGACAATTTATTGGTAAAGAGATCATAGCTAAGTTTGGCAAACCTGAACTCCTGATCACAGATGGAGGAACTGAACTTAAAGCCATTGACACCAATGTCTACCTTACCACGAATGGAATAAAGCACACCATAGCAAGCCCCTATCATCAGCAAGCAAATTGAAGAGTAGAACAACTAAACAGCTCATTGGTGGAAGCCCTCAGTAAGTTATCTGCTAACAATCCAAAAGCCTGGTTCAATATTTTACCAACAGCCCAAATGGTATGCAGAACACATGTCAACCATAATACAGACAAAAGCCCATATGAACTTGTCTATGGGCATAAGCCTGCCATTGTTAGAGCTACCTTAGGACCACAATTACCTCTACCCAAGAAAAGTGCCATAAAACAGTGATCCTGAAGTACAGTGCCTCAGGAAAGACTAAGAGTACAAGGAAAAAGAAAGGGTTGAGAGAGAAGCAATCTCACTACAACAAGAACGCTTCCAAGTCAGGGACAAGATCTGGGTTTTTAACCATGACATGCACAAGTTGAATCCAGGATTACAAGGACCAGGAATTTTCATAGAAGTCAAACCAAATAGCAACTACCTCATCAAAGGCATTGGCACTTGAACAGAGCTCAAACATATGCACCATGACCGCCTCTGCCTATGAAAAGCAAGAACAGCACAACATAATTCCTGACTTCCTATACCCAACACAAAACTGGATCAATACCAATACCAAGCCCAAATCCCCAACACTCTCAAGAAAATTACCAAGGTTCTACCTTCTAGCACCCAAGGGGGAGATGTCACAACATCTACAATTACTCCCTCTTGGGAAACTAATTCCCCAAGTGACTCACCAAATGATTCCCCAAAAATATCATTAAGTCAATGGCATTGTTATATTCTCTTCTTAATTTCCCCCTTTATCTTGTTTTATATAATTCCCAGAAGTATATAATTGACACATAACTTGGTGTATATGCTGTCACCTTAACAACTTCTTTCCCATTTCTTGAATTAACTAAAGAAAATGTAATTAAAAGATAAAGGAACTTACTAATTCTTTCTTCTGCGGCTCCTTCAGTCACAGGCACCCCATCAGCAAACTTCATGAGCTTTGGATTCTCTTCAATAATCTTCATTGGTTATATTTTCTTTTGTTTTTTTGTGATTTCTTCTTACCTTTGTATTACTGTGGCGGATCCAGGTCCAAACAGTCTATCCTGCCATTATCCTGCCCTTGACTCTTATTCCCATTACCTTCCTTTGACAAAGATTTGAAGAGCTTTGTCTACAGAGAAGCAATTTTATGGGACAACACTTTGTTATCATCCTGCCAACAGACCATGATCTCAACGCTCTTTTTCTCCCTTGCCCTTAAATCCTCAATTTCACAATTCACCTTTGCTTTCACTTGCTGTAAGATTTTGTCCCATCCTACTAACAGGTTCCAGGAATCCCATATATAGATTTGATTTCCTTGGGCAGGAGTACCTTCCTTTCCAAAATAATTGGAATATAACTCTTCAAACGAAGCCTTTACTTCCACCAAGGACTCCTAAGGCACAGTCTTGGTGACCTCCAAGCTTGCCCAAGCTTCCTCCAACAAACTTGTTGGAACCTCTTTCCTGGCAGCAGCGGTTTCCATGCAAAGTACTCCAAATTTGGCCCTTTTAAAATTTAACAAAGCAGACATAATAATTGAAGAGGTAGTTGAGGGAAAAGTGTCAAAATCAACAAAATATATTTATTAAAGTGTAGCTGTTTTTGCTTATATACCATTTGGGGCATATTTGGCTGAAAACCCCTCTGGTTCCTGAATTAACCTATGATTCATCTCATGTGATCTATGACGTTTGAGTCATCTAAACCAAGATCTTTACCTAAAAGATCACCAATATTTCTCAACCTATGAGAATCAACCTACAATGGGAATAAGTCACCTGACTTCATTCATCCCAATGTACCATTTCAGCATGGAGCTTCCTCAGCTCCCAGTGCCAAAACCCTGTGGATTAAAATACCAAAACTCAGCTATTAACGTTCCAACTGGGAACCAGCTGATCAACCCTGAATTCCTAGGCATACTTGCCTTTATTTAGTTATCTTTGCATTTAATGAGTTTTTGCCTTAAAACCCATTAAAACGCTTCAAAACTTGAACCAGGCGCCACTGCGGCGCCCAAGAACTTCCCCAGGCAGCGCCCCAGCATCTGAAAAAATTTGATAGCAGCGCCTCAGCGCTTTGCAAATCCATTAGGCAGCGCGGCGGCGCTTTTAACCCAATGAATTTGCCAAAGCGGCGCTTTTAACCCAAAATTTGGGGGTTTACTTATGATTGACCTTAACCAAACTTCTTGACATAGTCAAGACAATTTAACCAATATAAAAAATCCTCATTAATTATATTCCTGCATATTTATTTATTATTTTCCCAATTAATTAAAACGTTTTTGAGACACCCAGTCTCCCAGATTGACTCAGCCAATCTTACCTCCTGTTCTTTTATTGAACCTAGATATCCAGTTTTAGGAATCTTTACCTCAAGACTTCCAATTCAACCTATCTACATGCAATAATCAGAAAAACAGAGATAACTTTATGTTTTGGAGCATTTATTTGGCTAAATACTCAATAGTGACTGTTATACGGTCACAATTCCTTCTTTTGATAAAATTTCTTCCATTCTTGAAGCGCTTTTGCCTATTGATCTTTCTTCTTCATTTCCCTTGTTCTTTCTGTTTTCATTTCAGTGTTTTTGTCATTTTTATTTCTTTCTATTTGAATTGCTTCCTCTTCTATTCTTTTGTTTCTGTTTATCTACTTTGATATTTTATTTCCTTCTATCAATTTGATTTTTTGATTATTTTCTCTGGCACTTTGCCAGAACTCCCATGAGTTATAGCTTGCTTCAGTAAAATTTAAACTTTATAGTTCCCCCCCTGTAGATTGAGTAAAACTTTCTTGTGTTCATCTTGGACAATTGTTCCTAGTTGTTTTTTGCTACTTCATTTCTTTGGTCCAATGCCATTACTTCACTTCCCAACTGCTTTTATACTATTTTTCTGATATTTCTTTCAATTTCAATAATCTTCTGAAGGTGTTATTCTAATTTGTGTACAAATGGATAGGTCTTTGACATGTTGTTTGAATTACATCTCAAGTAAAGGTTTTTATATCACTACCAGCAAACATAATCAGGAAATTATAGATAATGAATGAAATTTATTGACAATTATTGTATATACTACAAATAACTTACAATTATACAAAATATAGCATAATGTAGCACAGAAGACACCAAAAATGCACTAAAATAGCCATCTGAATTAGTGTGTGCAGATTATTTTTCCATTATATGACTATTTTTATTTGAAAAAACTATCATTTTATTGATATCTCACATTAAATTGTGAATGTTTTATTCTAAGTTAACTTTACTAGGCCATTAGCTAGCCATATCAATTCTGCATTATGTTCATAACATAATACATTTAGTTAACAAAATTGATTGTAAAATTGGTATTTTTCATTATGATTTTATAATTGGACTGTGTCTATATTAGGGAGCCATTAACACTTAGTACAAATATTGATACATATTGAATTTTACAGCTTGTAATTTACCTATTGATAATGATTCTGTAAGCTTAAAGTTGTTTTAATATGCTATTAATAATACAATGGATCAACCAATCACTTTTTATGATCATTAACTGACTAATTTACTTTGCTGTGGCAAGTGTATTATTACTAACTCACTAAATCCAACTTTAATTTTAAAGAATCATTATCAATAGGTAAATTAAAAGCTATAAAATTTAATCTGTATTAATATTTGTAATAAGTGTTTATGGCTCCCTAATATAGACAAAGTTTAATTATAAAATCACAATGAAAATACCAAGTTTACAATGAATTTTATTAATCAAATGCATTGAGTTATGCACATAATATCTAAATATCAAGAGTTAATGTCTAGTTGCAATATTCTAATGTAATATTTACATTTTTTGGTCTTTACTTCTTTATTGATAATGATAAATTATTATGCAGCTAATTATTTGTTACCACATCAAATGTGAAACTATTTTATTAATTATGGGGAATGCAATAACATAAAAAGAATATATTATAAATTATGAATTGCACAAAATATTTTCAATTTTAATAATTTACCACAAAGAAAGGTTTTATTTTACTCATCAAAGGAAAAGTAGGGGAGGGAATGGGCAGAATGTACATTGCCATCATCTGCGCATGTAAAAGAAACAGCATCAGAGGTAGTGGGGAGGAAATGTGTGGTGGTTTGGGAGTTAGGGTTGGAAGGCAGATGGCTTAGTTTTGATGAGGGAGTTGGGGAGGATTAGTTTATTGGCTGGAAAGAGGCAGAAAGAGATGATTACTTAGATTGCTCAAATTCTTCTTCTGTCAAATATGTGGGCTTGACAAACAAAATAGATGAGTGTGGGGAGAAGCAGGAGTCTTTTCTGAACTTATCACTGTCACTTGCATAGAAGATGATGGGATCAAACTGTCCTGGAAAAATATGAAAGGGAAAAGCTCTAACCCCTTTTTAATTTGGGTACACAGTTTATTATAAGTGGCAGGCTTTGAGTGCCTGAAAGCCAAACCAAAATTGTAAAGACATTCATCTGCAAGATTCATGTCAGTGTGATTGGTGGAGTAGGTCTAACACTTATGCCCTGCAACCATAATTTCCTTGGCTGGCTATTCATGCTGCTCTATCTCCTCACTCAGTACAACTGTGTGCACAGCTTGTTGTGTGGTCCACTCCTCCAGCATTGCCTTGAGCTCTGTCTGGTAGGCATACTAATATGCAGTGTTTGATATTGCTGAGTAATAATTGACACCCACTGGGGAAACTGACAACAAAATTCCAAAAAAACTGTACAGAATTGGGCTGCGCTTGTAAATGTCAGATTGTATGCGCTTTCCCCCAAAGTCTTGGACAATTGTGAAAATTTTGGCATAGTATAAGAAGATTAAATCATTGTGTTACCTCATTACCCTCTCTTTGATGAAATTGATGATGGTAGAATCATAGGGGTTGGTATCCAACAAACTGGGACCACTGAGAACTTAATTGGATGAAATTCTAGCAGCAACAAGAACTCCATGAATCCAAAAATTTACTGTTTTCTTATTAGTGAAAATGCCATGGAGTCCCAGTTAGAGACAAACCTGGACCAGGGGCATCCACGGGTCACGCTCCATGATAGCCATCATGAGAGGGTGGGCTTTTTCAGCTTCAGTTGAAGTACAGGCACCAGTTGGGGTCTTCTTGGGAGGGGGTCACAATTAGCGTGGGCTTGTAGGGTTGCAGCCACAGTGGACTTTGCAAAACCCATCACGGCGCAATTTCCCCAAGGGACATAAGAATCCCTCATTTTTTACCATTTTGAGTACAATCACTGGGGCAATTAGCTTTCTTCTGCATCTTGCAGGCTGATTGACTGGAGGTGGGGTCTGTCTGTCTTGGGAACCAGACAGTGGCATCTGATTGGCTGTTTCTGGATTCTAGGTTCTCTGGGTGACCCTATGGCTCACTTGGCCAATTCTGGATACTAGTGTTGATACACAATCTGGGTTAGCAGCTGCCTGTGCGTGATGGGCAAACAGTGCCATGCTTGAGGATGCAGGAGAAAGAACACACTCCTGGGTAGTGCTTGGGGGAGGAGCCTGCAGGTTAGGAGTGACCATAGATAGAGGCTTCACTGTTGGAAGACCCAGCATAGCCCCAGATGATTTTGTCAAGGCCAGGGAACAGCTTGTTGACTTGCTGTTGTTAGAAGAAGACATAATAAAATTTCATTAAAAAAATTAGATTCAAAAAGAAGAGAGTATATTTTAGTCAATTTTAATGTTAAGTTGGTTAATAGTAGGATCTAAATTTTAGCCGTCCTAAAATAGAATAAGATGATTTTTGAGAATGCCTATGATTTCTAAAAGAATTAGCACATATCCTTTCTAGATACTTTGACATCTTTTTTGAGACACCCATAAATTAAATTTATTTCAAATTCACCTCATTTTCAGTTTTGATTTGGTTCTTGGATTTGACAACCTCACAATTTCAGATTCTTTACTATCTTCATGGTGTCTATGATTTGTTAGACTTACAGAAAATCTCAAATTGTACATTAGAATCCCACATTTCTGATTTGTGTATCCCACATTTCCTTATTGTGTTTTATCTTTAGTTGAGTTATCTGCTTAAGGGATTCAAAATTTGCCAATTGAAATAAACAAAAAAGTCAAATTAAATAGTTGATTTTATTAAATATTTTATTTTTCACTCAGCTGAAATGACTGCAAATGTGATATGAAATTTGGACCAAGAGTTTGACAATCCCAAATTTTTATGTTTAGGTTCTAAATTTACAGTACAAACTAAAAATAACTATGTTCAGCTGTACAGGAGAGTAATGTCAGCCCCAAAGCTAGAAATGCTATTACTCTATCTTTGGCTTGGTAGGACACACCATCTCAAAAACACATTTTGGAAATATGCCATCTCAAATTAAATTTGAGATGGCGTTTTTTTGCGCTAGTTATTTTGAATCACAAAAAATAAAATAAATAATAAAATAGTTAAAATTCACTTATAATTTTATAATGCAGCACCTCAAAAGTACACCATTTTGATTTTGTCATTTTGAATCAAATTAATTAAATCTTATTTTGCTAACTTTATTTATATATGAAATCACTTAGTGTTGGGCTTGTTTACATAATCTCAAATCTACACCATCTTAATTTACGTCATTTATCTTAAAATAAATTAATCTTATTCCTGTAATAAATCAAAGCCTGTTGTATACAATCAGAAGATCCTCCTATAGCATTAATCCAAGATACTTATACTAAGAACAACTTAAAATAACGCCACTATGGTAGTCCTACTAGTGATTATCATTGCTGGTTAAAAAACCAGTTTTGCTATACGTAATTTATAACTTTTCTATACATGGGTATGTTGATAAGGGGTTCCTTAATAAAATATTTTATTAGTGATTTTAATATTAAAGGTGGTTATTATGTCATTTTAATTCACACCAATTTAAATTCCACTGGGTTTAATATCACTTAATTGATTTGATGTATGTAACAGATAGGGTAAAATAAGGAAAAATTACATATGACGCCATACTATGCTATATCAATTCCCCTATCACTTTTCTTGCTTTTTAATTTTAAAAAGTACCTTTTCATGTCAATAATCATGATATTAAAAATGTAAGAAATTAAAGAAGCTTTGCAAATATGTATTTTTTATCTTCTCTAAACAACTGGGTACTTGTTAACCCCGTTTGTATAAGCTAGTTTTCTAGGTATTCAAGTTTTACTCTTTGGACTGGTTGAGGTAGTTCCACTGTGGATTTTTTAATTTAATATAAAAAATGGTTAAGGACACTATGTTTTTGAGCTTTGGCATCTCAAAAACATCATCTCAAAAACGCCATTTCAACTGCAAGTTTTCACTCAAAACTCAAAGTTTTGCCTACTTGCGCTGCTAACTAACTAATCATTTTTACAAAAAGTTAACATTTAAATTTTAAATATTATATATTTTTAGTCTTCCTCTACAATCCCATGTAAAAAATATTTACTACTTTTTATTTTAAAAATTCTCATTTTTTCTTTAAAAATAACCCCCAAATTGCTCATATTTTGATACTACTTTACCTTTAGAGGCCTCCCAAGTCAATCACGTAAGCTACACCCAAAGAATCCAAGGCCTCCAAAGGAAAGTTCAACCCCTAAGGTCAAAAAGGCCTAAAATATCCCCAATAAGCAGCCTGCTAAGGATAAAGCACACCCCAAGACTCCAACATCCTCACCAGAGCTTGAGAAAACAAGCCCAACCCCTTCCCACTCTCCCTTTGTCTACTCCCCTTAAGACCCCAAAGAAAAGCTGTTTGAGGGAGAATGGTCACTCTAATTCCACATCAGAGCCTGAGGAGGAGCAGGAGCCTTGTGCTCCTGTTGACAATCAAATTAAGTTATGGGATGTGAAAGATATCCATAATATTTGCAACAGAAATGATGCATTTATTGTGACTGATACATTTCCTCTTAGCTACCTGATTATGTCCAAGAAGGGAGGTGTCAGCTTTATGTACAAGGGATACAGCTTAATCTTTAATGATGAGAAAAAAGCCATCTGTTAACATCACTTTAAATGTGATAACCTTGGATGCTCAGCAAGGCTTACAACATATGGCTTCACAAGATTTAAAGCCTTAGAAATTGGCCATGATTACACTGAGCCTTTTGACCCCCTCTATCAACTAATCTGCTGGTTTCTTTGGTAAGTGATCCCCACTACCAGGGACAAAACCTCAACTGAGATGGTGAATGATGCATTTATTAGTTTCAACAACTCCCATCTTGCTTCTGTTGATGACGCCTCTAAACTCCAGAGATACCTCACTGATCAGAGGTATTCTCTAAGCACTGAAGGCATCAGTGCAACATCCATTGATCAATTGATCTTGACTGAGGAACAAAAACTATCTTATCATTAGGAGAGATTTCTTCTGTACAATGATGGCCAAAATTCACAGGAGCACATTATCTGCTTTGCAACATCTCAAGATTTTCAAAATCTCTTAAAATTCAAGACTTGGCTTGCAGATGGCACTTTCTCCACCTACCCAAAGCTCTTCAACCAGCTTTAAAATATCCATGGGCAGGTGGGCAATCTAGTTCTTCCCCTGGTCTTCTTTTTCCTCCCAAATAAGAAGCAGGAAACTTCTGTCTGTGCTCTTTCAATTTTGGAGGCCAAGTTGGATGAGATCCCCTAACCATCAAAGAGGAGCCAAAGGAGACTAGAGGGCGCAAGAAGAAGGCCCAGTCACAGGAAGAGGAAGCCAACCCAACCAAGAAGCAGGCAGAAAGCCTTCCCTACCATGAATATCTGGTAGTGGATTATGAACAGGCTCAGTGTCATGAGTGACATTTCAATACTTGTATTGAAAACCTGGGAATTGAAACCTGAGTCTCAGGGAAAGCCTTACGTTGACCAGAGTGGACTGGAAACCGCCCAACTGCCAGTTGGGTCAAACTCTAGACCGCCAGAGATAGATGACCCCAACCAAGAGGAACAGAAACCTGTCAACCTGCAAAGTGTTAATACTGGAGGTATAAAATCAACATTGGAGACCCTGGAACTGAACCCTGAACCTCCAAAGACTACTCAAGTTGCACAAAGTGGACAGAAACTTGCCAACTTGTTAAATTGCAAAACCAAGTTGACAAGTTACTCCAAGACCTGCCAGTCTCCCAAGGACAATTCCCTGAATGGTCACCAGATTGCTGCCAAACCTGCGCCACCAAAGATCCAGACCTATGCAGAGGTTGTAGCTTGCCTTAAGGAGGTTAAAACAAAACCTACTGCCAACTCTGCTAATGACTACCCTCAGCTGCCAGTCTCCTGTCCAGAATGGTAGTACAATTGAACTACTCAGGTGACATGGTGAAAAGTAGCAGGGGAATGAAGCATTGTCACTTCTGTTCACCAGAGCAGACACAACCTGGATCTGCCGCCCTCAAGGCTCTAAGTTAAAATCCATGCCCTGCCAGTGCCTTGTCTGCAAACCTGAACCCTGTGGAAATCAAAGAAGCAAAAACCCATGGTATAAAAGCCCTGGCGGTATAGTGATGACCATATTGTCATTTTAAATAATAAAGTTTTATGAACCTTTGGTTCAAACAAATCTTACCTTATCTAGTCTTAGTGATCTTCCATCTTAATCCCGGCTAAGTATACTATCAGGCACCAGCCCCCTCTGGAGACCAACCTGCCAACCCTTCCCAGGCACTATAACGTGCCCCAGGAGTCTCCTTTGGACCTGTGCATTTTACCAAATACCTGCCCAACCCTGCCTACACAGAGTACAACTTGGAGACCATCCTCATTGCCAATCCCTTGGCAAGGACTAGAGAAACTAAATACATAGGACATGAAGGAAAGAGGATCAAGGTGCTGCCTTTATTGTTCAAAGACAAGTACAATTATCTGCCTGCCTACTTTGTTCCCATGACTCTGCCCTTAATCCCGCGACCCGACTGCCCAATGGAGACCCCCACCGCTGCCAAGTCTACGTCCACCCAACTGTTTGGAGTACTCTAAATTACTCTGACAGGAATGGTAGACACTATGGTGCCCAACTCAGGGCCCTGGTCTTTGCTTGGGCGATCTGTATCATATGTTATCAAGTTAGCACCCATCCTATGGTGGGGATTACCCTCTGGCCCGGCCATATTCTGTCCTGAGTCAATCAATGCCTCTACCTATACCTGGCTTCCAGACACTCAGGCAAATGCCTTTGTAAGAGTCTTCAAGAGCTCCCCCAGGGATGCTACTTTCACTTTTGCAGGCACTCTGCCACCAGCTTCAAAAATGCTCATATCTGCATGAGCTTGTCAACACAGAAGGCTCAAAAGATGTCAAGGACATTTTCAATTGCTTTTCTGCCCTTGTCTTAGTAGGAAAGGAGGAGACTAATGCATTCTACAATATCCTCCTCTGTCACCCATATATCCTTGTCAACTAGGCAGCTTTTTCCTTTCATTGAGCATTTTAAAACTGAATGAGTTGGCATCTTCCAAGGAGCATGCTACATCAGAAAAGGCAGTGACTCAATCACCTGGAACTGCTTCAAACAGGTCAAATACAGCCTCATAAAGACCACTTCTTCCCTTGAAGGGTGGCATAGCCAGTTTGCCACAAGAGCCCGGGTTAAGAAGCCCAAATTTAACAAGAATCATATCCACCTCAAACCCAGCAAGCCATCTCTGCCTGCCTCTTCAAGACGGGATGAAGACCAATGGTGATCCCCCTAAGCAGACCAAGGCAGTGTAAAAGTATACTGAGATCAGCAAGGTAGTCCTTGCCTACTATCCTAAGGATAGGAAGCTTTAGCCTCTCCAAGCTATCTCATTTGCTCTTTCTATGATGTATGAGCCTTTTGCAATAAACTATTGCACTTTTTATTTTTTCAGTTTTATCATTTTTTGACTTTTCTTTAGTATTTGGTAAAAATATTTGCTTATTTTAAAGTTTATACCATAGTTACAATAAATGAAAATGTTTGTTTTTGTGTCTATTTTGACTTTTTCTTTTATGCAGCCTTGATGCTTCTAATCAATCTCCTTTTATATGTAGATTTAAAATCCTTAGGCCTTTTAAGCCTAGAAATGTTTTTTAAACTTTATTTTTTGGATTTTTTTGGGGGTTCAAAAAAACTAAAATTTTAAAAATCATTTTTCATAGTTGGAATGCCATAAATCAAAATGGCGTTTTTACTATGTTTTTGAGATGACAAATTTTGAGATAGCATTTTTCAAGATGACGTAAATTTAGATAACAAATTTTGAGATGCTGTTATTGAGATGGTGTAGCCTACTTATTGACAAAGTGTTTACATGACCACTGTCAACATGGGCGCTGTTGCTACCCCCGCCACTCAGCACTATCATTTAGTTTCTTGTGCCCCACCCTATTTTATAAAATATACCCATTACCCCAAAACCTATTTCATATAATTACATAATGTAGTTTGATTTAATTTTTGGAATTTTAATATGATAATAAATTAAATACAGGTAAACTTTAATGTTGATTGATTTAAGTATAGGCATTTTTCAATACAAAAAACTTAACAATTAATATTTAAAAATAAAAACTTTACCAAACAATACAATCAAACACATTCAAGGATGTACAAAGTATAAAGAAACAGCTAATTATACAATACCTTTATTTTTATCATTATTGAAATTTTTCTCAAACAAAGTACATCTTTAGCTCATTATGTACATTTTAAATTAGTAAGTTAAGCCTATTGACTAAAATATGCTATCTTTTATGAGCCCCATTGACATACAAACCTATTTCAATCTAGCTTTCAACCACTGACTTATTGGATGCTATATTGACCACAGGCTAACATGCTAATGGGGATCTCAAGGAACAGCACATTTTAGTCAATAGGTTTAGCTTACTAATTTAAAATGGACATAATGAACCAAAAAATTGGCTTTTTTGAGCCACTTCTTAATAACAAAAAAATAGAGTTATATGATTAGCTGTTCATTTGTACTGTCAATTTATTAATTACATTTGGGTCATTATTTGTTAGATTAAGCCAAGGCGCCAGATTAAGCATTTCAAAGCCTTTTAACTTCTTTGGTATCATTTAAGTCATAAACTTATGTTTTTTGAACATTAGTATAATGCTTAGTTTACTGAAGAAAAGTTTAAGAGTGTAAATTATACAAATAATAGAAATAAATCTTATTTCTATTAGCTGTATTTTTTGCTAAAACCCTTTTTTCTATTTTAATAAGCCAAGAATTAAATATATGAGTTGCATGGGAGAGTAATAGCAGCCCCAAAGCTATAATTGCTATTACCCTATCTTTGGCTCATATAATTAATTTCTTAGTTATTTTTAGAAAAAAAGTTGTTGTATTTAAAAGACTATTTACCCTATGTGAAATATAAGTTTTTGTTATGCGTCCAACTTCATGAACATGTCCTACTAATCCTTTAGTAGTATCAGCTCTCTTTGTTTCTCTGTCATCTGTGCAGAACTTTGCACAATAATTTATTTTGGAGTACTCCTTAACATCCTCAAATGTCAAAGGTGAAACATACAGCTCACCATCTTTCATTAAATATGAAAGATTAACATAAAACGCTTTGACTTCAAGCCAGCTTTTTTAGGCCTAGATTTTCTATCATAGATGTGAAAAAAGATTTTTTGGGAAACATCTGAATTATTTACAATTATCTCATATAGACCCTTTCTTTCTTCCTCTCTCTCAAAAACCATTTTGAGATCATTTATATTTTTTATATACATCTCATTTTCCTTTTGTTTAAATATTTTAGATAATACACCAAAATGACCATCAACAATACTTTTGCCATGACACTCAACAAATCTATTAAACTTAATTGTTCCTTTTATAATTTTAGGAACCTCTTTAAAAAGATAATATAAGAATTCATAAGATCTGAAATGATTACCATTATCAGTCCAAACTTTAATATTTTTAATATTCTTAAATTTATTATTTTTAAGCAGACTTATCAAACACTGACCTGAAAACAAAGAGTCATGAGATAAAATTTCAGATAAAAAGTCATGATACTCATATTTAATTTTCTCATTTTCTTTAAAAGCAATTGCAAATCCTAATAAAGAAATAGGTATTTTCTCATAAAAACAATTATTTGTCTCTATAGGACCCCCACCTATTTTAAAGTTTTCTTTATAGTCTATTACTATAACACATGAATTATTATCAAGATTATTTATATCACTAATATATTCTTTATTTTGATGCTTATAAAACTTTTCATGTAGGTCAATAGATTCCAAATTTTCTTTAATAGATTTAGGCAATGGCAACTTCTTTTTACTCAAATCCTTTTTCTTCATTTCTAATGACTTTTTTAAGTTGCAAATGTTACACATATCAGTTTTCTTTTTGCTTTTAATTATATTATTAGGAATAAGCTTATAAAAAGTGGAAAGTGAAGTAGAAATATTGTTTTTTATTTTCATATCTTTGTAAATTTCTTTTTTTGTTTTCAATAATGAGTATTTTATTTTAGTTGAGTATTCACTCAACTCTTTTTGTAATTCTTCATAAATCAATCCAGGGGATTTTTTAGTGAATTGGCTAGTTGGAAATGAATTTTTTAATATATGTTTTCTTTCTTTACTGAATCATTTTTTCCTTTTTTATTTTTTGAATTTAATGATGCTTTTTAGCATTTTTTATTTTTTTAGAATATGAATACTCATTTTTTGTCATTTTAAATCCACAATCCCAAAGCTCTTTCAGACTGTAGCTTGATGTAATCAATGCTCTTAGGGAAGGAAGATGCTTGGCAGGGGACTCTGACTTCAATTCCTTTAGGTTGTTAAGGAAATCATCTGTCTTAGAATTTTGTATGACAGGTAAGAAGGTACTTTTTCCAAACTCTGTTTTTAATAAGAAATGCTCAACAAAGCTGTTAAGATCACTGCCAGCAGTAAAAAGGAATGCTTGTTTAAGCATAGAGATTCTTTCTCTCTTAGTAGAAGCCCCCTGTGAGAAGAAGGGTGTCATCTGAGGTGCAAACTTAATAGGTTTCATAATGATAGTGGTTGGGTTCCTTGGCTTGGTTCAGGCAGTTCTTGCTTGGAAATAGATGTGCAGTTATCAGAGAGGAGTAAAGGTGTAGATTGTAAAGTAAATTTCTGTAAAGTTGAGCTGTTTAAATGCCATGTTAGCTGAGCTTTTGCACTACAGGCATAAATCCCCAACTGACCCCCAACTGATCTCCTTAATTTATCAATATCACCCCTGAAGTCTGATATCATTGTTTATTTACCCCTTTTTTAATTCTGATTAACTGTTGATATTTTGGCAAATAGTACTTCAATCTCGCTCAAACTAGTATCATTAGAAAGCCCTTAATCTCAGCTTTTGTAATTGTGCTGCAACTTTATATTTCAATACCAATTTGGTATCTTGAAGTGGCTTTGAATGTAAGCTTATAAAATTAATATTTGAAATAAAATATGCTAATTAACTCTTAAAGTATGATATTTTAATCAGTAAACTAAATTTAAAGTATAAATCATTATTTAGCTTACTTTTAGTAACCAACTCAAAAACCTTTTTTTAAATAAACTTAAGTTTATTATAACTTTTAACAGTTCTTAAAAAATGAAATTTATATATTTTAAATCTATCAAAACAAAAATGTTATTTTTAATCACATATAAATATTTGCTTGTATAATAAAATTGATATCTTATTTTTATAGATACAATGACTAAGATCATTTTCCATTTAGTTTAAATAAATTTTAACCTTTATAAAATTTAATTAAATAAAGCAAAATTTTGATACATTCTTTTTTATGCTTGAATTTTTTATACATACAATGACTAAGATCATTTTCCATTTAGTTTAAATAAATTTTAACCTTTATAAAATTTAATTAAATAAAGCAAAATTTTGATACATTCTTTTTTATGCTTGAATTTTTTATACATATTATCTCTAGCATACAGTATAAAAATATAATTTTATTAAATAGTTGTATAAAGCTATTTTATTAATATTAAATACTTAAAATTTTGAAAAGAAAAACTTTTACTCTCTTATAAGTTCTTATTATATATTTTCTATAAAATCTAACTTAAGAATAAATTACTTATGCTAAATGAGATCACTGAAATTTCAATAAAAGTTCAGTTTTATTTTAGTTTTGGTTTTTTTTTAACTTTTTACAAGATTTTTTTTAAAAATCCAAAATTATTTAATATTTATTAAATATGCAAAAAAGCTATCTGCCCTCTTTTTAAAAAGAGGGATTCAAAAATTATTATATTTTAAATTAAATATTTTAAAAAAGCTAAGATTTTAGGCAACAATTTGATTTCCAACAAAAAGCATCATATTAGTTTTTATTGTATTTTTATGTTGCTCTTTTTAGAATGACGTCATTTTGTACTAATCAGCTTTCAAGAAATAATGGTATATGAAATAAGGTTGTTACTAGCTTTTAATACAGTTTAATTTAGCTGTAAGTAGAAAATGATTAATTTAATATAGGTTTTTATATTATAAGGATTAAATAAGATTTATTTTGATAAAATTGTTGTAATTATTTAAATTTATTGATAAGAAAATTAAAACAAAATTTTAAAGTTTTAAGTAGCACAGTTAATAGGAAACAGATTAATCTAACAAATAATGACCCATTTTTTGTACAGCCAAATAAAAGTAACACACAATTAAAATAGTAAAGCAATGTTTTTGTAGCATAGGATTAATGTGGATCACTTTGAATTTACATTCACACACATGATATTATCAACTCAGCAAATATGCCATCAGTAAAGGCAAAGGAAACAAAAAAATCATATGGAAAGGGATTCTAATAATATGCTAAAGAAGAACCAGACTAATAAAAACAAAAAGAGACTTTAAAAATCAATGGTTAATCAGGAATTCAGCTGCAAAGAGAAAAATTAAAAGTGTATAGTATCATTGTTTCATTTGTATAAATAGGCTTGGGAGGGTGATAAATGGGAAATATGGTAGACTTTAACATACCAATCAACAAGCTTAATATAGTGGTAACCAAGATCAAAGAGGTGGATTATAAGGGTAAAGGCAAACTGATGGAGGTTGTACTCAAAAACAAAAAGATAAAAGGCTTAATTCCAAGACAATCAATGTTAATCTCCCCAAAAAACCAGACAAACTGGCAGTATATCTCCTCAAAATTCAGAAGAATTTACTTAAAACCTTTCCAGATCAAATATCATGCCTTTGCCCAGGTTGAGGCTTGGGTCAGAACCCTTGAGATGCACAAGCATCTGAAGTTCAAAAAGCAACCAATAACTTCTCCTGAAGAGAAGAAAAACACTCAGGAAGCCTAAGGAGGTGGTGCTTGTAAAGAAAGATAGCAGTTAGATGCAGAGGGAGGTAATTAAAACAAAAAAACATCTTTTATTTAGGAGAATCAGAAGGAGGAGGTGTAATAGTTACTGAATTCATGCCTTGGAGACATTCTACAGCAACTACGCCCACCACATAGGGCGTCAGCTGGTCCTAAAGCAAGCAGTGTACCAAGACATCCTTGATTGACTGAAATTGGATTACCCAATATCACAAGGGTAGTCTGCCAGGCTTTAATCAAGGGATTAGATACCAAATAGCAGGTTTCAGCTCTGACCGCAGCCAAGACAATCATGCCTCAAAAAATGGAGAAGGCCTTTAGGACAACATCCCATAATTACAAAAGCACCACACTAAACAAAATATTTATGAGTTTTCCTCTCTGTTTACAGGGCAGAGACTCCTTATGATTGCTTACCTTGGTCTTTTATCATCACAGATGTCAAGACCAAGGTCTGCAACAATCTTGGGGTGAATATTAAGCTAGGATAGGCTACCAGTTCCTGGTCAGAAAGGGATTGAGCTGGATACAGCTCAATGGAGCATGATATCCAGGATGAAGTTATCCTGGCAGTCATACATAAGATGGCTACCCCACCTGAAAGGGTTCTCCTGGAAAACAGCATAACAATCTTGCTATTAATGAGTCAACAGGAGCAATATAGCCAGGGTGTGATGGCCAGGTATAGCTGGGGGTGAAGATCTCCACCAAACTTCTGATGCAGACCCTTGAATTGCGCTGCCCAAACATCCAACAAGGTGTCCACCATTCCTGTAAACTTTTAAAGTAAAATAACCCCTGTAAACAATTCACAGCAAGGTAAAAACCTTATGTAGCTTTTATTTTTTATATCTGTTTAGCTCCTTTATTAAATCTGTATAAATGTTTATCAGCATCCTAACTTTTAAATTTTTAAATTTCTGTTTGCTTTGCTATTTTAAATTAGACTTGTTGTTTAATCTTGGGTTGTATAAGTAGCTCATAGTTACTTAAATCAAAAATTAAGGTAAGGGTACTGGTTGATTGGTTGGCTGCTTAGCAAGACAGGTAGGAATATATGGATCCAAGTGGGCATAGACCTTTGCCCCTGTGTCTGCTGGAAGTTTATTTCCCTAACTGCAGAAAGTTACATATGGGCTCAGGACCAGCAGGGGCTCTGTGCGTGAAAGTTTGCTTTTGCTGCCCAAATGCCTCCTCAATTGGGCTTAGGAACAGGGATACACGGGGAGATGGAAGAGGTGGATAGGTTCTGTGGCCAAATACTGTGAGCTGATCTCCACGCCTGTCTTGGTTATTGGGGATTCCTCAATGATATCAGCCACCCTGTGTAGCCCAGCAGTATCTGACACAACAATGTTGGTGAGCCTGGAGCTAGTGAGTCTAAGGTGCTCCTGAACCAATCAAAGAAACCTGATGAAGTCATACTATTGTGGGAACCCTTGATCATCTGGTATATTTCAATACCAAGAGGATCAAGAACAGTCACCATTGAGTAAGCCACAGCACAAACAGACACATATCAGGAATCACCTTATTTGGCACTGTCAAGGATCTGGATGTACAAGTATTCTGGCTATTGCCAACCCACTTAATATCCAGTCATCACCTGATTTGGTGCCCTTCCAATATACAGTTCAACATACCAGAAATGGCAACCAAGCAGTATCACATGACTGTCCAAGTATCCAGTGGCTCAAACCCATCCTGCACATGACCAACCCCTAGGTTTGATCCAACTAAATCTCTGCCGCATCTAAATCTATATAAATCTAAAGTATTATTGAATAAAATATACCCCTCTTCTTTCTATTTTCTATATTTGAAGCTTCTCTAAAAGGCGCTCCTCATCACTGGTAGCAGCTACAGTTTTTTGACCATTCCCATGAAAGAGAAAATGACCAACCAAAACCCACCCACCTTTGCTCACATACTCAACCAGGCAACATCCCAGGAGACCTGGAAAACGTACTTCTGCGCCCATGACATCAACAAAGATATATCTTGTGGATGCACTGTATTCAAAGGTCTGGGCATGCCCAAAGCATGCACCAAGATAATTTAATATAGTTGCTCTCAACCACAAAAAAACTCACAACCACCTATCACAGGTGAAGTTACCAACACCAAATACATTAGTATAGACAAGTTCTTTGGTAAAAAAAGAAAATGTCATTAACTGAATAGACCACTCAGCCGCTAAGCTCTGCGCCAGCTGCATCCTGCACAAAAAATGGGTCCAGGAATTCAGCAAGCATCTGTACAATGTTGCAGCTAACTGGTTTGTCACCTGGGTTGGCTCACAAACTGACAACAGCTTGACAACTGAGAAGAGTTCAAAGCAGACATCACAGACAGCTTCTTCTGCAAGTAATCTCCTCAAGACATTGCAATACATCTCAGCAATCTTCCTCAGAAAATCACTATCACAGCCTATGCCAATGAGTTTGAGGAAATAAGCCGCAAAATCTAAAACCCAGTGCAAGCTGAAAACGTATACACTAGAGCATCATTGATCAACAGAATGAAACCTGCTGTTGCTGCCTTCATCTTTCCAGAGGCTAATACCTCCATGCCCATGCTCATTGCAGAAGCCAAGCATGCAGAAAAACGTGCAAACATGGAATATGCTGTACGCAACAGCAATTGCTCCTCAAATGGTAATGGCATAGAAAAATCCAATGGCAAAAAACGCCAAAACACCAATAATAGCAATGGTAACTCCAATTGCAACAATGGCAATTGCAGCCAGAGTACAAACTACTTCTGTCCCAAGAAAGATGACACTGCCAAAGTAAACAATGCTGAAACAGCAACCAATAAGAGTCTGACCCCACATTCTCTGATCTCAAAGGTCTCAAAACAGAGGAACAGGGAAAAGAAGAGGGGGAACAGGCTTAAGTGCCCCTGTCTCCCCCCAACTTGACAAGAAATTGTACCAAGGCACAAACTTTGCTACCCGCATCCCCTGTATCCTGCAATCCTCCATTTTTATGAACGTAAAAATTAAAGATTGCTCACAACTTCTTGTCTACCCATGCACTTATAAATCACATACACATAAAATTTTATTTGACTCTAGTGCACAACACACCATGTTAAGCAAACCATTTTTAACCAAGTACAAAATACCAGTTGTCAAATCTAACTTCAAATACGCCAGAATAGCAGAAAAATTAAAGGTTCTACTCAAAGGCAAAAAAATCCCTTCAGAATTGACCTCCAAGGCATACAAGCGTCCATCAAATGACTTGTCATGAACAACACAAACTATAGCATTGTAGCAGGCATGGACTGGTTCACCCAAGTGAACCCTAATGTATGTTGGAAAACAAAAACCATGACCATCAAATGCAACAGAGTCAATTTTAACATCCTCAAAGAACCAAATGACCTCATTCTAAGAGACACAGTATTTGTTCAGGTCATAAACCAAGATGACTCAAAACATCTAACCAAAATAGTACCCTCCATATAATGAGGTACACTGAATTCAATAACATATAAACACAAAAGGTCCAATGCCCATAACCTGCAGCACTCCTAAATGAATACACTCACATATTCAAAGAGAAACTCACCAAGTTACCCCCCAAACAGGAGTTCAAACACGGCATCAACTTATGTAAAGCCATGCCCAAACCTGCATCCCTCTACAGACTCCTCCCATGGAGACTCAAACCCTCAAAACCATATTGAGGACAACCTAGCCAAAGGATTCATTTTCCCGTCTGAATCCCTGTGGGGAGCAGCAGTGTTCTTTGTAAAGAAAAAATAAGGCACTCTTCCACTAGTATCTGACTACAGAGCACTAAATTTAAAAGCAGAAAAGAATAAATATCCCCTTCCATTCATAGAGGATCTGTTTTAAAGACTCTCAGGAGCCAAATTTTTCTCCAAAATTGACCTCACCTCAGGGTATAACCAAGTTAAAGTAAAAGAAAATGACATACCAAAAACCGCGTTCTGTACACAATTTGGATCCTTTGAATGTAGGGCTATAAACTTTGGGATAACACCTTTCTTTTTACATCTTAGCTCCACTTTTTGGAATCTAAGCATTAATAAAGCAATCAAAGCACATAAGATTCTAAGTTTACTATAGGCTTTTATTATAGGTAAGAAAGATATGACATCCAACAACTCCAGATCCTGGGCCAAGGTGGTCCAGGGCCAGAAACGCCCTGTCAAGGGCCAACTGGTGAACCCTACAAGAACCACCAATAAGGGACCATTTGTTTCATCAGAAGGATGGATGAAGTTTTTGACCTCTGAACGCTGGTTCCAAGACATTACCAGAGCCCTCCCAAAGTCCCCTGTGCCCCATGTGATCAGAGTAAACTTTGAAGGCAACCCCACTCAGTTCTAGGAGGCAGCAAAAGCAGTTTCCACAGCATACCCTAAGGCTGTGTCACTTCACCAAAGCCCAATTAAGGACTTCTTTGATCTTGGCTTCCTCTGTAAAGTGGATGCTGATCAGGCAGCTGAGGAAATCTTCACTCTTGAGATCACTGGCCCCAAGAGTAAGAAGATCCAAAAAGTCCTACCAACCACCTGCACCTGGTTCAATCAAGATACCACCCTCTTTATGTCCTTGGAGGCTTTGCCATTAGACATTCCAAGAGGGGAGGTTGAATCCCAGCTCAAGGAAGGTCTGGCCAAGTATGGAGAAATATTGCAGTTTGAACTTCTCAAGAATCCTTACATGGGCCTCCTGACCACACCAAAAGACATGGCCATGATCAAAGCTTTTGCAAATGACAGCTTGGCATTATTCCCCATTGCACAAAAGTTCTTAAAAAGGATGTCACCCTTAGTAGCAAGTTCAAGGTATTCCCTGAGCAAAATTTTCCCATCTGTGTACTATGCTCAGCTCTTGGCCACAGAGAGAATGTCTGTCCTACAAATAATTGAAGGAGTCCGGGCCGCAGAACAAGACAGTTCCAAGGAGCACCAAAGTAGTGAGCCAACAGGTACCCAATCCAATGCTCTTGTAGCCTTGGCTTTGGCACTCTGGCTGAGTATGCAGTTGTAAAACCCATCACATCTCTTCAGAAAAAGGCTCATGCAAAGGCTCAGTTTTTGTCTCAGCCTCAATCAATTAAGGAAACAGAATCTGCCCAAGAAGAAGCACCTCAAACCATAAAAACGCCTACCCAAGAGACCCATAAAGTTCATGGCAATGTGTTTGATGAACCAATGAAAATTCCAGAACTGGTGGTGTAGGAATTAATGGCCAGCCTGGCCCAAGTTTTATTGGATAATCACCACAATGTGGTGGCCCAAGAGAAGTTGCAGCAGGCTCAAACCCAGGAATTAACAGCCAACCTGGCCCAAGTTTTATTAGATAGTCACTACAATGCGGTGGCCCAAGAGAATTTGAAGCAGGATCAAACCCAGGATACAACCAATAAGGAGCAGACACCTTCTGCACAGGATAATGGAAGACCAAGACACAAGGTCCAGACCAAACTTACCACAGTAACTAAGCCATCCCCTTATACTGTAGGGGATCCCAAACACTCCAGGCTACCCAAGAAACCCCAAGATGCAGCAGCTAATGACAGAAGTAGTCCTACCTCTGGTGGGGTCACTAATGTATAGTGGCTGATGGACCTCATCAATGGGACAAACTCTTCCTCAGGATTTCCAGTCTTAGTCCCATGCATGAATAGAATTTTCCTGCAACCTCAAAGCAGTACAAATTAACCCAGATGTGCTAATAACTGCTTTGAGCAAGACCAATTTATGGCCTTGACTCTCCCAGATATAATTGGACCATAAGAAGCTACATCTGGATCAAAGAAGTTCACCATAGCAGCAGTCAAGCATGGAAGTAAATCAGTAACAAAAAACCTGGCCAAAGGACCACATTTTTTTTGGTTTAACGCAGCCCGCGAAATTGCACTTTATTTGCTCCCATTGAACAACACATTCCGCCTTCAGACACTTTATACATTTCCCACAAAGCGCCACACAATCCAAGGCGGGCCAGCAATTTAAGAAAAACATGGCCCAGTGGTTAACACAAAAATGTGAAAGCCACACTCTCAGCAGATTGGTACTCATTTGTGATCTACCAGTTGCACTGGGAGAACAGCCTAGCAATTCTGCACCCTAACTCAGCCACAAACATAATAGATCATCCTGTAACAGGCACAGATGCTCCAACAAAAAATCTGGGCAGATAGCCCAAGGGCTAATAGCCCGGATTAATTTGGATCAGCTATTAGTCTTTTGATCTACCACTCCACGCCACATCAGACCCTAGAGATTACATCTTATTCTTTTGGGGCGCTAACCCTAGGCATTGGCCCTAAAACCATAGTATCACACAGATTTTGCCACACAAAATGTGTATCAGGCTGTTCAACAAAAAAACACAGACAGCTGGCCTGAGGGAATTACTGCCTGGATTATTCCAGATCAGCACATTTCTACTGGACTTTCTGTCCAGTTTTGACTCACTGTTTCTATTGATAGGGCCTAAAAAGGGGCTCTAACCCAAAATCTTGACACTCCCAACCCACACGCACACCACTAGCCATACATACAGAATGGAATCAAGCAACAAAAAATGCGGGCCAAAGGCCCAAACTTTGTTTTACCCAGATTTTTCTGGGATCAATAACAATTCAATCTGGAACTGACAGCATCCACTATCCCAAAATTCCTGAAAGTTATAGTACCCCAAAATGGGATATATGGCTCAAAGTAATCTTCCCCTTCACAATCTTCCCTCTCACCCAAGGTTTCCCCCCTGCTCTACAGGTTTCCTTGTCCCCTTCTTCCTTTTTTACATTGTATATGAGGCTTTTGATCATTCCTTTTTGGCCCTATGGGCTTGTTGTGCCAGTCAGAAATGTCTGGGCAACTCAAATAAATGATCTTTGGGATAACCAACGCCCCTGCAACACTTGTCACCATGATGAACCAAGCGCTGAATGGCCTCTCAAATACATTATGCTACCTCAATGATATCATTATATTCTCAAAAACAAAAGAGGAACGCCTCTATCAGGGAACCAACCCTGATCTGCTGGCTTGCTAGCGTTCAGGAACTGGCAGGTTGCGGAATGGGTGGGCAGGGCCCACCAAAGGATTAGTGCTTGCTTAATGAGGTAGGACATTGACTTGCCTACCCACAACCACAGACCAGCATCAGTGACTATAGTATCTGTTACTACTGTGAGAGTAATATATACAATTCCAAAAATCTTGTTGGTTGGTCCAGAAAAAGCTTGGTGGCAGCAGCAGGAATGGGTTTGGGGGTGACAGATAGTTCCATGTCTATTTGGTAGGCAGGGAGAAAGTTGTATTTATCTCTGACCAGGCAGGGTTTGGTAATGTACCAAGGGCCTTCTTGGTTGTATCTTGTTAGCTCTGTAGTTCTGGCCAAGGGATCCTGGGCTAGTATGTTGTTGGTGGTGTAGTCCTTGTACTCAGGCTTTAAGAGGTAATCTGTGAAATGAACAGGACCAAAGGGAGCACCTGGCAGGCAGTACATAGCGGGTAGGCTGGCAGGGGGGTAAGATGATCTTTGAGTTAACTGGCAGATGACAATAATAAAATACGGCAATAATTGGGGAAACCAATATCTCATAACCTTTATTTAAAAATGATGTGGGTTGATCTTGGCCTGGAAGGTATTTATACCACACTTCCAGGCTTCACTTTCTGGTTCAATTTTCTAGGCTTGGGCAGTTTTGCATCAGGGTCTTAGATGGCAGTGTGGCACTCAGCACTGGCGGTTTGCCACTGGCCACTTTGGGACAAGAAGACTTTGAATCCTTCTGTTTGTCAATTTGGGTATTGGGTGCCTCTTCAGGTTCAGTGCCTCCTCCAGGACTTTGGGGGAGTTTTGAATAACTCTCATTGAGAGACTTGTGCATTTTACCAAGAAAACTGCCGGTGTCAGGCGTTGGCACCTCAGGAAAATTCCCAGTGTCTTGCACTGGTGGTTTGCTTACAGAATCCTGGGGGACAGCTAAGGGTTTGGGTCCTTGCGGGCTGACAACAACTTCATCCATCAGTAGTGGGTTATCGGGTTCCCAACATATGGGCCTGGCAGTCTGGGAAGGGTTTTGTCCTGGGTTTGGCTCTGGTTCTGTATTTTGAGATTTAGGAGCATTCAAATTTAATTCCTGACAACCTCACACATGTCTGCAAGACACTCAATTGACTTGCAAAGCACAAACTCTATGCCAAGCCTAGTAAGTGCCAATTTATGGAAAAGGAACTACTGTTCTTGGACCACATTGTCTCTGATGGTGGCATAAAAGCAGATCCAGAAAAAATAAAAGCTATAAATAACATGCAGCACCCCACCTCTGTTAAACAAGTTAGATGCTTTCTCAGAATGGTAGCTTACCTAAGGAAATACATCAAAGACTGCGGAAAGCTCACTACATCAATCAATGACTTAACCAAGGGTAATGCCAAAAATAAATTAATCTGGACACCAGAATTCAACAAGAATTTCTAACTATTAAAACAAGCTTTGATCAAAGCACCAGTCTTGCAATACCCTAATAACAACAAGTGCTAAAAGCTTGAGTTAGATGCCAGTGACACTGCTATTGGCGCAGTCCTACGCATCTGTCAGCCAGGGAAGTAAGACTTCCTGCCAGTATGTTACAAAAGTAGAAAACTAATAAACACTGAGCAGAGGTACCCAATACACAATAAAGAATTACTAGCAATATATCATGCATGCAAGAAATGGAGATGTTATCTAGAAGGACATTTAAATGTCTGAGTACTAACCGACCATAAATCCTTAATCTACTTTAAAACTCAGAATGTACTTGCACAGCAACAAGCCAAATGGATGTCCCTGCTGGAGAAGCTCAATTTGGTCATCCAATACAAAAAGAAGGCAGAGCTGGTCACGGCTGATGCTCTCTCTAGGCTATGTCAACCAAGAGAGGATCATCCTGACCACCTGGACCCTGACAGACCAAACCTATATAATACTGAGTATAAAACCAAAGGGAAAGTCCCCTCAACACACCAACTAACCCACAATACATTAGTAAGAAACAAAAAATATTTCCATGTATCAAATGACACTGTATACCAAATCATTAACAACAAACATGTCCCCTACATCCCCCTTGCACAAAGAGTTGGCACCTTATTAAGACATCACCACCTACTAGGACATACAAAAGGCTAACAACCTATACCTCACAATAAAAGAGATAGTATGGTGGCCCAATCTCAAACAAGATATAACTGATGCTCTGAAAAAGTGCACAGTGTATAAGAAATACACCAAAAAAAGGCTCCTCAGCCAGCAGTCAACCAAGTACCTGACCCTGAACCATTCAAGGTTTGGGGACTGGACGTAGTGGGCCCCTTCCCAGAAACTAAGACAAATCAATGTTTCCTAATTGTAGCCATTGACTTTTCTACATGCTGGCCCATCTGCTGGGCAACAAAGGCCACAAAAGCAGAAATCATAAACCAATTCATTAACAAAGCAATCATAGCCAACTACAGCACCCCTGACTTCATCATAACTGATGGAGCAACAGAGTTATCAGGTCACATAGTAAACCTCAACTTGAAATCAAAAACATTAAACATTCCACAACCTTGCCCTACAGGCCACAGGCCAACGGCAGAGTTGAACGCCTAAATGGCAGCCTTATCAGAACCCTAGAGAATATAATGGATGATAAATTCAAAAAACATGGCCACTATACGTGAAACATGCATTACTAGTATCCCAGGTCTATATCAACCAAGGGACAGGATACTCACTGTTTGAACTAACATACAGATACAAACCAGAAAAAGTTACCTGCAACAAG
Organism: Entomophthora muscae; assembly: GCA_014839935.2. Lineage (NCBI taxonomy): Eukaryota > Fungi > Entomophthoromycota > Entomophthoromycetes > Entomophthorales > Entomophthoraceae > Entomophthora > Entomophthora muscae. Next base: position 291,637 of record QTSX02004323.1, on the reverse strand, counting down.
CAACCATACGTAAATATCCCCCAGGGAAACCCCCACAGTAGAAAAAGTATCAACTCTACAACTCATACACCTCAAAGCCAAAATATCAGAAATAAAAAGGCTCAAAGCACAAAAGGTAACCTCCACAGAGGAACCACTTCCCATTGACTCCCCCGTCTGGGTCCTAGCTGGCAACAGAAAGAAGCTAGACTCAGTACACAGAGGACCAGGAAGAATCATCAAGTACAGAGCAGACCAAAACACCTATCTAGTGAAATTTTAAGGTGATTTAAACCTGCAATTGTGGTAAGTTCAACTCCCTGGTGATTGAGTCCTTAAACTCAACTCCCTGGTAGTTGACACTATAGTAAAGTGAGAATTCCGCTTTTGCCCTAATTGACAACTGGAAATTGACACTTTTTTATTTACTAGATCTTGATGTACTGAAAACTTTTAATATAAAAGATTAAGCCTTACAGCTATGGTATACTACAATGCCCCCAGAGAGCTTATAAATGCAATAAAAACAGTACCCTAATTAATAAAAAAAATAGCAATGATTTATCATTTACTATGTAGTTTAAACTCTTATATAAAATATTTTTTATTACCATAAAAAAATTCCAATGAGCCAAAATAAAACAAAAAACATAACAATTAAATTAATGCAAAATATGAATCTATATTAATGTATATTTGATATAGTTCATATAAGCACAACTGTGAATATCATATGTTTTATTTGGAAATTAACAAAATTAAGATATTTCACTTACTTTCAACTAAAAATATTCATCTCAAACTTACCATGCATAAATAGAACAATCACTGCTATCTAATTAAAAAAAATTAAAACTAAAAACTAAATGATCAAAGCTAATAAGTAAAAATTAAAGTTAAAAAGTTAAAAGTAAAAATCATATAACTGAGCAAGCAAGCAAGTTTATTCCTCATCATTGTTTCCCTGTTTCATTTTGGCCCCTTCCAGGAGGGCAGTGGCAATAGAATAAAGCTGCTGCATAAGCTAAGAGGCCTTGTATTTATGCTTTGCTGCACCCTGGATGGCCTTGGTGAAGAGGGTACAGCGGGTGGTTGGCTTGGTGGGGGGACGCGGTTGGAGAGATCTCAGAGCTTGGAGATTGTTTTCTCTTGCTCGTGCTTCAGGAGATAGAAAAACTAATTGAATTTTGGATGGAGCCCAAAGTTGGCCCTGAAGTGTTTGTGATAAGCCTCTAGCGCTGAGGTAGTCTTGAGCTCACCATTCATTGCCACCCGGTACACATTCCAGCTGACCTTGGCACGGGCCTTGCCTTGCCTCTGTGTGACGGCCTTCCCAATCCACTGGGGCTTGAAGTACTTGAGGAAAGGCTTGAACTCTGGGGGCTTCACTATATAGGGATCCTTTGAGAGCACCTCAAACCCCTGCGCAGTGTGCTCTGGCTTTAAAAAAGCCAAGGCACAAAATTGTGCCAGCACAAATCTGCAGGTGTCCAAAGTATCCCTCCAGCTCAACCTACTAATCTCAGTGTGGGCCTGCACGTTACAAGCAACTTCTTGGCAGAAGTGGAAGTGGCACCCTTGCACCTCCCTGCTAAATAGCTGCTCAAATGTATTGAACTGAGCAGGCTCAAAGTCCATAATGCACATGCGAGGCCCAAGAGCTCTTAGCCTTGCCTTTTCCTCCAAGTCCAGGGTGGCCTGGTCCTTGTCAGAGGCAGGTGGGTTGGCGCAGGTTTGGGGAGAGTCTTCTTGGATTTTTCATTGTTGGCAGGAGGAAGAAGGGCAATTGCTTGGCAGAGGATGGAGAACTCACGGGTATAGATGGCCTTGGTGGCGCCAGGAAGAAGAAAGAACGCAAGTGGAAACACCCAGATGTCAATCTGGGCATGGACCATCCAGAGCTGCTTGAACATCTGGGGGCAAGTGGCAAAGATACGATCAACTAGCCAGGTTGACGCCCGTTTTTAACTCCAACAGATACTGCTGTTTGGAGTAGCAGATTATGCGGTCCTTGGCAGCAGGCCCATTGTCATGGAGCAGGAAGTTCTCCCCACTCAGAAGCTGCTTAAGCTCATGAGTAAGCGTGAGCTCAGAGAGGACGTCCAAAGCCTTGAGGGGAGGGGGAATGTTGGCAATACGCTTATTGCTGATGAATTTGACCAACTGCTCCTGTGTTGGTACCAACTTAAGATTGTTGGGTTTGAGATGTTGGAGGGCCTTTATGGCCAGATCAGAAGCCCAGAGATGAGAGGATGTGGGTATTACTTGAACAAGGTACTATTTTAACATCAAAGTGATTAGATGATTGGGGGCTTGCAAGTGTGTTCCCCCTTCTCTGCTGCCACTTGCTCCCAGCCCTTGGTGTTTAGCTGGGCCCCGCAATTCTTATCCTTGTAGACAAAAGCTTGCTCTTGCTCTGCCGCTTTTGGTTTTTGCAATTAAAGATGTAATTGTCAGCAACGTAACAAGAGCTGCTCTTTATGGACATGATGGGGAAGTAACAGGGGAAGCTCTTGGGAACTTTAAAGAATCTGTCCACATTACAGACATTGTGGATGGCCAGTGGATCCCAAGCCACATGACCCAAAGCTTTAAAAATCTTGGAGTAATCCTCTGGCTCATCCTGGGGGTCAGATGAGGAAGGATGGGAAGAGCCATTGGGAGGGGGAAGGGAAGGATTCTTTAGGGCCTGCTTGGATGCCTCTTTTTTCTTACCAGAAGAAGAGGTGGGCTCCTTGGCAGTTTTTCTTTCTTGGTATGCCGCTCCTTGGTGGGCTCAGAGTCAACCTCTGAGTGGTAAAGGAGTGGTTGGTAAGATCACTATCAGATTTATTTGGGGAGGAATTTTGGGGGGAAGGTGAAGGTGATATGGAAGATGAAGGTGGAGGGGGAAGGAGTAGGAGGAGATAGAGTAGGAGGAGATGGGGTTGGAGACTTCGTCTTTGCAGGCTTCCTGGCACGCTTAGAAGTGAAGGCAGTTTCTTTGGAGCCCTTGGAGGCTTGCGGCTTGGGCTTTTGGCTAATCTTGTTTGATTTTGCCTAAAGAAGAGTTTAGCATTGTAAATAATAGAAGTATGAAAGATATGAAACACAGAGGTAAAACAAAGCAAAAGTTAAATGAAAAGTATGCAAATAAGTTTTTATTTATCAAAAAAATGTAAAAAAGTAAATAGAAGCAAAATAGAAACTAGAAGTATAGATATAAAGGTTAAAACATAGAAAATAAGGGAATTTAATATGAAGCATCAAAGATGTTAGGTTCAGCATAACATCTTAGTGTTAAATTAATGTAAAAGTTTAATTGAATATCAAAAAAATATGAAAATTATATGGAGAGCAGCAGAAAAAGTAGTAGATTATAATAGAAAAAAAATAAATAACTATTATGTGGAATTTTTTTATTGAGAGTTGAAAATTCAAAACATAGTAAAATGTTGAGTTTGGCACTGTCAATCAGACAGAAAAAGCTGAATTCTTACTGTCAAGTATGCCAGAGTCAAGCAGAAACATCAAATTTACTATGTTTTTTACATATAAAACTTGCTTAAATTTAAACCAGGTTTGAAAGTTAACCCAAAAGCAAGGCAGTTTTGTATGCTCAAAAATTAAAAAAATTAAACATAAGTTAAAAAAGTAAATAAATGGGAATGTGTTTATTAGTGTTTAAGCTATTCTGGGAGGAGCTGGGAGTGAATTATTTACCATAATGTTGGTTAAAACGTTAAGAAGCTCTCTGTACTAATCCCCAAGTTAAAGTGTGGAGTGGATGAGTGGTGAGTGGCGCTCATAGTGCATCACATTAATTTAGCCTTAATTCTGAGCCTTTGATTAGTTAAATCCAAAACCAATTGGGTGTCAAGTGGATAGAGTCAAACAAAGAAAGTATCAAGTTTCAGTTTTTTATAAATTACATATGAAATCTCTTAATAAATTGGGCTTAATTTATGTGGCACCACTTAATCCAAAAATCCGGGAATGACATAAACTAAAACAAGTGGGGTATTTGATTAATGTCTATGCCACTAAATCCAGTATAGTGGTGCTTGGGAGCCTAATCAACAACTATGGACACTAATAAATAAAAAAATAATAGTAAATAATAAAATTTTATATAAGCGCATATGTATTTTATTAATAAATCAAAATTTGGCTTAAAGTGTTGAACTGGTCACTTTTTGGTTTAGAGTGTTGAACACAGGTTCTTTCATTTCTATTTGTAAATTTACTTATAAATTGCCCCTTAAATTGGTATTTTAGCTAACTGATTTTTTAAAAAGAGTCAAGTTCAAATAAATTTAAACTTGATTTGTGGTTTTGAACCCCTAAATTACTAGTAAAAATTAGCTTAAAATTGGTTAAGCCAAAATACTAATAGATTCACATATGCAGCACTCAACTCCCTGGTACTTGACAAAGTGTCAAGTACCAGGGAGTTGAACTTACCACAGTTGCCTGGAAACCCTGTTATCAATAAATACCACATACTTGTCTCTGCCTTAGCAAAGGAGAACACTCAACCAGACTGGTATCTACTAGCAAGCAACTCCAGGAACAACAGGTGTCAGCTGTCAAGACAAAGCCCGCTCCTGATGTACCAGAGTAACCCCTTAAGGGGGGTGTCAAGGATCTGGATGTACAAGTATTATGGCTACCGCCAACCCACTTAACATCCTACCATTGCCTGATTTGAGCCCATCCAATATACAGTTTGACACACCAGAAATGGCAACCAAGCAATATCACATGACTGTCCAAGTATCCAGTGGCTCAAATCCATCCCACACATGACCAACCCCTAGGTTTGATCCAACTAAATCTCTGCCACATCCAAATCTATATAAGTCTAAAGTATTATCCAATAAAATATATCTCTCTTCTTTCTCAATTCTATATCTGAAGCTTCCCCAAAATGTTCTCCTCATCAGCACCTTTGGGCACATGACTGTAGGGATTGTGCATGGAGGAAGCAATTGGCAATTCATTGATATAATAGGACTTACTTTGCCCTTGGCTTTTTGTGAATTTATGCATCTGACTATTTGCAACAGGTCTCAATGTTGGATGAACTATTCCTATTGTAAAGAGATACCCAAGTTTTTTCCACAAAAAGTGTGAACTGCATACCGCATGATAGAGGAATTGAACCCAGGCCTAAATGCCAAAACTGTATTGGAGCATGGCTGGTATATCTGCCAGTTCAAGATGGCAAATTTTGGGTGATCTGCTTCTCTATTGCCCATAAGTGCACCTTTTTCAGGATGGTTGATGTGTGTCAAACAGCAATGTTGACCCCTGGCAAAGTTCTGCATAAGAAATATTACATTGCTCAAGCCAACTTCCTTGCCACTCAGCGCCAAAGGTGGAAGTTGGCTCAGATTCCCAAATGTGGTGTAGGGCGCCACTCCCTGGTATTGCCTTATCTGGATTGATCCCTTACTTAGAAAAGTATAAGGGGAACTGCTGCCCTTTTTTGTAATCTATCCCAGAGAGTAACCCTCCAAATTTCATAGCGTCAATTCCAATTAGTGACCAATTGACACCCCTGTGGCTAGCCGCAGATGCATCTTTTGATGACCCATTAAAAGGTGTTTCATATATATGGCAATTAAAAACCCACTTATGTATCTGCAGCTAGCCACAGATGCATCAATGATTGACCCATTGTTCATCCCACTATGTAAATTGGTTATTTGATCTTCCTCCCTTCTTATAGCCAAAATGTGAACTTCAAAGAAAGTAGTCTGAAACCCTATTCTACACAAAACCCCTAAAAGATGGCCCTACTATTGCTGCAACCACCTGACCCCAGATCACATGCCTAAATGTTCCCTTCTTGTCCAATTTAACCCCTTTCCCTCTGAATATTCTCCAAAATGTTTCAGCCCTCTACAAATAGGCTCATTGCCTGACAGTCTATATACTAGTCAGCAAAAACAACTTTTTTCCCTCCTCTTATTCCAAGTATAAAAAGACCCCAAGAGGTCCCCAATAAACAGGATCATTCACCATAGAAACATAATAAACAACTTACAAATCTTAGACTACTTGCAGAGCCCACAAATAGAGGTTCTGTTGAGTAAGAAGATATTAGTCCTGTTGTGTTTCCAGTTGCTCAGCTACTCTCAAACCATCCCTACAACCCTTGAGCACCACATTTTCTGGTGCTCACTACAGGGGTATCTGCCACTGCTCTTTGCACCGCTGCCAGAGACCTCTAGTCCAGGGTCTAAACCTGTGACTCCAAAACCATGGACTGCCCACGCTGTTCCACCGCCAACTACGCTTGACACAACGCCAGCCCCCTGTGCCCTGCCTGCTCAACTCTGGCACGCAGAGGCCAGGGCCGGCCCTGTAACGCTGATTGAGTCTCAACTCCCACCAAAGTATCCCACCCTGAGGGTCAAGTTGCCTCTAGCACAGGATCTCCCCAACTGCCTATAGAGGTTGAGGAACCTGCTGCCCCAATCTCTGACCTTTCCCCACAAGCCCAGCCTAGAACTTGTCTGCCTGCCTCTGTTCCTTCCTTTCCCCATACTGTTGAGCCCCTAAGACAGCACTCAGCCTCAGTATGCCCACAAAGCCCCTCCCCTGCCTCAGACAAGGACCCTGTAGAGGACTTCTTTGAGGTAGATGAAGAACCTCCTTCCAACCTTCCTCAGACTTCATCCTGGTCATCTACATCAAGTGGAGACCATTGCCACCCTAGGGCTCTGTCTGGAAATCCCGTGCCCCCCCTGTAGACGCCAGACCCTCAAACAAACTAGCTCCTTTGCCCCATTTGTCTCACAATAGAGCCTCTTCCTGTCCCCACTGCTCCTTCATCTTACCAATATGTCCCCAGTGCCTCCCCTACCAATGCATCAAGTTGCCCACCCTGGCCCTCTGATGATCCCACCATATCAGATATGGAACATGTCTGCTGGTTTCTGAGTGAGAATGGGGATGTTCTCACCACTACTGCCATAGACAACACCTGGAGGATCAATGCCTATCTGATCCAATTTAATCACCCTATGGTAGCTGCGCTGGTAAATTGGCTAGAGCAACAACGTACCAGCAGTGAACAGACCTTAACGGCCTTAGACCAACTAAGGGACTATACTGAGGCAGCAGTAAACCCCCTTCAAGACCAACTTCATCAGATCAGACACAAGCATGAGGTTCTGAGAGCCATGCACTCAGACACCATAACTATTGCTTGACAGATAACCAAAGACCACTCCTCCCTTCAACAGCAAGTGATTCAACCCTTGGTTGAAGAAGTGGCCAACCTTAAATGCCACTCCAACCAACATGACGTAGACATCAGTGACATTCAGGCTCAGCTAACAGATATCCAAGAGGCTTGCAACCAATGGGCTGGGAATGCCACGTCTAGAGTCAAACAGACTCAGGATGACCTAGAAGTCCTGAAGAACAAACCCAACTTACTTCAACATGATTTTGTGCAAGCACAGGAAGACTTGGACGTTGTGGGAACTGATGGCAATGCAACCTATTCTAAGATAGAAGCACTCCAGTTGGACCAGGCTGCTTTAAAGGCAGAAACTGAGGCCAACCAGACCAAACACCTTGGCCTCATCCAACAATTGATAATAAAACTTAAGCTTGTCCAACAGGAGCTGACCATCCTGACTCAGAAGCAGGAAACCCATCCCTACACTTATGACAAGGAACTCTCTACTCTTAAGGAGAAGGACACTAGCCTACAGTTGCTGATCTCCAACCTGACCAAAAGATTTGACTCAATGAACCTAGGAGGATCAGATAGCACTCAACCAAGCCCAACATCTGCCTCTGCCTTGGCCTCAGAAGAAGTAGTGTGTTCTATTCTTGAGTCAGTAGAAACCACAATGGCCTTGTTCAGTACTCACCTGGCTGGAGAGACATATCAAAGTTTCCCCTGGGCCACCCAAGGGGTCCCTGCCGCAATTTCAACCTCCTTACTGCCTATCCTGGACATCTTGATCCCTGGCCCCACCTCAGTACCAACTACCGCCAATCAAACTCCCAGGGAACATCTCCCTGAAACTCCATCACCGGCCCCTGCTACTGATCCTAGGGCAGACCCTGCAACTGCACACTGGGAGACCCCTTCAAATCCTGGACACTCACATCCTCAACAATACCCTTGGTGGCTTCCCCCTTCCAGGTACTCAGGCCCTAACCCCCAACCATATCCGCAAGAGGGGTCTTTCTTTCAGCCAAGTTACCCCTATGGGGCTTATACCCCTGCTGGGCCGTTGCTTCCACCTCAAGGCTATCCTAGAGCTTTCTCTGTAGGACCCCCAGGGCCACTGGGACCCCCCACCAGGCCAATCCTAAGGACCACTAGGGCCGCTGCCTGGCCCTCCAGGACCAGCCCCTCTGACCCTGGCCTTCCTTCATGGGATTCTTGTGCAAGCTCTGGCCCCAGTCTCAAGCTAAACACCAAGCTTAAACCAGGAGGACCCATTAATATTCATGTCTTTCTAAAAGGGTTTGAGCTTATGACCAGGGATAGCCCAGAGCCAGTTGCCCGCGCTAAACTGTTGAATATCCTGGAAAAAACTGCCTTCTCCACCGTGGTTGCCTCTCTTAGTGGAGGAGAGGGGTCTTATAAGGAAATTAAAAATATACTTGAAGATAGCTAAGGATCCCCCAAACAGCTAGAGAACAAGAAGGCCAATTTTTTAACTATCTCTCTGAAGAAAGATGAGTTGCTTCCAGAATTTGGTAGAAGATTTAGGGTTGAGGCTCAAACCCTAATGTCTATTGCTTCCTGACTCCCCGAGAAGCAGCAACAGCTCTTCTTCATGCAATCTGCCCCTTCCCACACTTTTCTGTCTTCCACCCACAGCTATTGACACATATTTCAACCCAAGAAGTGCTTTTCATAGCTGCCTCCCTCCAACAACACACCTTATGCCAGGCCCCATACCCTGTGTATCCATCCTGTTGGGTAATGAATCTGGTGGAGGAATATGAAGAGGACAATGACAGAGTTCTCTATACGGAAAGACAACCCATGGAAGAACAAAAATGCTTTAAGTGTGGAAGGAAAGGACACTTTGCAAGGAACTGCCCACACCACCAACTAGACGTGAAAGAAGAGCCTGCTGACTCAAAACCCAGTGTACACGCCTTGCCCAACACATTGCAAGAGAATAGTGCCTTGGAAGGGCCAAAAAACTACTAAACAGAGCACACAGGACCAGTGTGTCTCCGCCTAGTAAAAAGGTCCCTCCCGATCTCCCTAGCCCCAACTCCTTAATAATGGCTGTGGCTGATCACACATACACAAAAGCCTCTACCCACAAGGAAGTACCCCCCCCCCACAAAATAAACCCCTTGAAGGTCAATCCCGCCTTGCCATACATCCTCCAGGCTCAGAACCTCCAGAAAACCCACCCCACTATCAGCAACATAACCAAAGCCCTTTCAAAAACTGTGATCACTACTCTGTTGAGTGATATTGTCCACATCCTTCCCACCCTACAGAAAGCCATCAAAGAGCTGGAAAAAGGACCCCCCTTGTCTGCCGGGTAGAAGGCAGAAATAGCCTCTTGGTTGGTTCAAGCACATGGGTACAAACTGAGGTATTTGGCATCCCAATTTGTGCTGTCCTGGATAGTGGCGCACCAACCTTAATTCTATCCTCCCAATTAACCTGTAGGCTTTGTTTCCCACCAGAAATTGAGTGCAGTAGAACCTTTGGTACAGCAGGCAACAATCCTGCTAGATCCAAAGGCGCGTACTCATCAGTCCCTTTGAAGTTTGGGGATACTGTGGTCACCTGCCCAGCCATAGTCCTGGAAGCCAAGAACTACAATGTATTGATTGGTTCCTCCTTTACAAACCAGTTTGGGACCACCATAGATCACAAGAATGGTACATTTCACCTCCTAGGACAGGAATTCTCCCTCCTGACACCAGATGGCTGGCCTAGAGTCCCTCCTGAAGGTATGAACCCAAGAGGATGCATCTTGCTGGCCTGCCCATCTGGGATGATATGGATCCCCTATGAAACCACCTCAACCCAAATAAACAAGCTACCAACCTTGTTTTCTACAACAACCCTTTTCTGATTGGTTGAAGGACAGTGTAAGTATCCCTCCTAAATTCCAAGCCATCATAGGAACAGGTATCAAGCTACGCATACCTAAAGGGTTGCATGGGGAAATATCAGCACTAGATTTTCCACATCCCGGGCTGCCCACAGTTGTGACCCATCTCATCTCAGGGGAGACCACTGATGAGCTCACTATCCTGGTGGCTAACCCTCACTCCTCTACTCTAGAAATTAGTTGAAACTCTGGGGTAGCCTTCCTAAAAATTGCCTCAAATAAATCTATTTCCTCTACCTATTCCATTGGATTGCTGTATGAGCTAGGATTACCAAACCCTGGTCACAACCTAATAGCACCCATCCTACAAGACAAAAAAATTGGGAACATAGACTTGCAACAGAATGGTCCAGCCTCTTGAGCTCATCAAGAAGTACAAGCACATTTTTGCCAACTCTGACACCAAGCTGGGATGCGCTATTAGCTGCTTCCATAAAGTCAACACAGGGGAAGCACAGCCCCTATTCCAGACCACGTACTGGCAATCCCCTGAGGCTAATTGGATAATCCAACAGGAAGTTGACAAACCATTGGAAGGAGGTCTCTTAGTACCATCCAATAGTCTCTGTGCCAGTCCTTTGCTCCTGGTAAAAAAGAAAGATGGAACCAATTGGGTGGTAATTGACTACAGGAAGTTGAAAACCCATCTCCAAGAAAGATAGGTATCCCTTACCTTGGATCAATGACACACTGGATAAGCTGGGAGGCGTGCAGTTCTTCTCAGCCATGGATCTTGTAGAAGGCTACTGGCAGATACCTATGGAAATTAAAGACCAGGAGAAATGTGCCATTGTGACTGTGTATGGTCTTTACCAACCAAACCAGATGCCGCAAGGACTAGCCAACATCCTGGCCACCTTCCAAAGCCTTATGGACACCACCTTCCATGACCTAAAGTCCATCTGTGTCCTTGTATATTTGGACAACATCAACGTGTACTCAAAAGGCTTTAAGGATCATCTTAGAGACTTATAGCAGGTCTCCTATCAGGCTAGACATGATAGGGATGAAACTCAAGCAATGAAGTTTCAATTCTTTAAGGAAAACTTTGAGTTCCTAGGCCATGTCATCAATAAGAAAAGCATTGCTCCTATCCCAGCCAAGGTAACAGCTATCTTCAAACTTGCTGCCCCCACCACTGTCAAGGACCTACAATGCTTCCTTGGCATGATTGGTTACTATTACCGTTTTATAGAAGCATTTGCTAATCTGGCCCAACCCCTTTTTTGCCTCCTAAAAAAGGATGTAGAATTTGTATGGGACCACAATTGCCAAATTGGGTTTGAGGCACTCAAGCAAGCTTTAGTAGAATCCCTGGTTCTGGCATATCCCAACTTCTCCAAAGAGTTCATTCTGTACACAGATTCCAGCTTAGTAGCAGTAGGAGTGGTCCTCATGCAATTGGATAATGAAGGCCACAATCACCCTGTTGGATATTTCTCTAGAACCCTGAATGTCCATGAAAAAACCACTCAGTAACTGAACAAGAGTGCCTAGCAGTCTTATATGGTATTGAAGAGTGCTGTCCCTACCTGTATGGGTCCCACTTCAAGGTTGTGACTGATCATTCCTCCCTGAAGTGGTTGGCTAACCTAAAGGACCCCAAAGAGAGATTGGCTCGCTGGGCAGTGATATTGCAGACATACAACTACAAACTTGTACACCGCCCTGGAGCCAAGCACGCCAACACTGATGGATTATCTAGAATTCCACTAGTTGCAGCCCTTGCCCTTGAAGGAGACGCCCTATTTAATCTCATTACTTTTCCCTCCAAATGGGATAGTATCCCTCCTGAGGCTCAGAAAACCCTAGCCAAACTTGCTTATAACACCACAATTAGAGACATCTGTCTATATAAGGAAGTCAAGGGACATCAACTGTCATACATTTGCCCCTCTTGGCGGCTAGCTATATTACAACAATTTCATAACTAGCCACTGGGCATGCAGGCAAAAAACGCATGATGGCAACACTTGTATCACACTGTTATTGGGAAGGTATGTACACTGATATATTAGAATATTGTCAAAGTTGCATGACTTGCTCCAAGTATTGCCCCTACCCAAAGCCACTAGCTATAGACTGCATCCCCCTACCCATGTGTTTCACATGGTTAGCATTGATGTGGTAGGACCAGTAGGCCCAAATAAGACTAGTTGTGGGAATAGATATCTTATAGTAGCCATTGACTATTTCAGCAAATGGGTCAAAGTCAAGGCTATCCTGCCCCTACAGCCAAGCATACCGCCTAATTTGTTCTATCACATATTATTGCCAATCATGGCTGTCCACACACCATTTTGACAGATAATGGAACCAACTTCACCAGCAAGCTTCTGGCTGAATTAAACAAGGTCATGGGAATCAAGGACGCAAAATCTACTCTGTATCACCCAGAAACAAATGGCTCTGTTGAATAAGTCAATGGCACCCTCAAGACTATCCTCAAAAAGCTCATGCTATATTCAGGCTTATCTTGGGATACTTTAGTCCCTTTGGCACTTATGGCGTACTGAGTAACTAATCATACCGCTACTGGTTGCTCCCCCTTCCGGATAGTTTATGGACAACAACCCTCCCTACCTGGGCTCCTAGCAACTTATCAATTGGATCCAGGTAGATCCCCTGATGACCACCTGAGAGCCCTCACCAAAGGGCTAATAACTCTGCATCATTAAGTATATAACACTATGGGGATAAATTGACATGCTGCATTTACCTGCGACATAAAGCATTGTCCCAAGCTGGCTTCTTTTGAGATTGGCCAACATATACTTGTCTCCAGGGCTTGGACTTCCAGCTGTCCCCACAAGCTCATCCCAATATTCTCAGGTCTATTTGTGGTAATTGAGAAAAGTAGCTTTGATGCATATATGGTTTGACATATTGCCTCTGGTCAAACTTATCAGAGAGTGCATGCCAAGTTCATGAAAGTAGTCCCTGTAGTTGACAAGGAGTCTCCTTGCCCCTTGCAAACTTCTTCCTACATGGGCAACCTTCAGTAAAGCCATGCGGCTTTACACAACCCCTGCCAGCCTTGCTATTATCTCTTCTATATAGGGCAGCAGAGGAAACATTACATAGGAATATAGAAAATTGATGAAGTAAGGTATCCTACTACCCCTTCATAGGATCAGGCTAAAGAGATCAATTGTTGGTATAGTCTGCATAAATAAAAAAGGGATTTATCCCAGAAGAAAAAAATGATGATGAATAAATAAATAAATATAAAAGAAAAAAAATGGAAGAAGCAAAAGGATTTATTCCTGCAGTGGATGAGGGGTCATGAACCCCATATAGTGATTAGTGACCTTGGCGGCCACAAAGAAAGGGAACATAGGGTCATTGTTGTAGGCAGCTACTTGGTTGCTGATTGGAGCCTGCAGCATCCAATTGTACATGCAGCACTTCTCGGGAGGATGATGGCTGGTGTAGATGGCAGCCAGGATAAGCGCGTCTTGAATCATGTATTTGTACAACTCAAATCCCTTGGCAGGGCAACCTGTAGTGAGCTGGGCTCACATGCTGTTGATGGCAGTGACCACCTTCTTGAGGGACAGGTTAGCCTGATTAGAAAGGTTAAAGGACAAGCCCAGAGTGACAAGAGCTTGCACCCGCTGATGATACAAGTTGGGATCCAATTCCCCAACCTGGTTGGCAAATAGGAGGTACTGCCATTTCTGAGAGGCCCCATTGAGCCCATGATACAAAAGAATGGGGCAAACTTCCTGCTCAACACCCACAAGTCTCCACTGCCAAGATCAAGGCGTATCTGGCAAAGGTGACGCCCACCATTTTGCAGGGATGGGTGGCAACTAACCAGCTGAACTTGGACAACGTAAAGGATAGGGTATGACAGGTGTCAATAGCCATGGCGTTCTGCACCAAGTGACTCACCCAAGCGGTGACAGGTCAGGATACCTGACATCCCAGCCCAAGCTGTGCAACGTTGATGAGATTTGAAGAAGAAGTAAGGCGTCCCACAGGAGGCACATGTGCATAGGCGTTTGCTGAAGTTTTGCTAAACCACACAGAATCATTGTTCTGGACCAGTTCTAGAATGTGGACCATTGGCTCAACCTGAAGAGTGGCCCTAACCTCCCAATAGTTGTTCTTGGATTGTTCATCTAGGCAGACAGCATTAATGGCTAGCTGGTTGTAAGGACCAAGGACTTGCTCAGAGAAATAAGGAGCATGGTGGGTTATGACCACATTGTCCAGCCCCATGTCAGTAAAGGTCTCTTCAATGGCTATCTGAGGGACCAGGGTGTCCTCAATGGGGTTATCTGCACCCAAACAATCTGCTGCCTCCAGAGCTGTGCGCCGCTGCTTGTCAACAAGAGCCTTGGAAGCTGCTTGCACAGCAGCTGTGTTGCAAGCAGCCTAGGCTATCACATCACGCAAGGATTGCTCATTGTTGTTTTGAAGGGACAACTCTGCCCTGCAGGCCAGGTCACAAAGAGGCTGACGCTGGGTAGCCGGGGAAGCAGGGCAACTTGGGGGACTACAATCTTTGGGATTCAGTTGACTACTAGATTCCTCATAAGCATCAGGACCTGAGGCATCTGAAGGCTTGGGCGTTTTAGATTGGGACGCCTTAAACCCTTTGTCTTCTTTGTCTAACTGAAGATAACAGCGCCCCTCATTAGTGTGCACCCAACTGGGTGCAATGGCAAAGGCTACAGACGTTAACAGGGCCTGTACAACTTTGCAGTCCTCCTCTGGGAGGTCCTCCAATAGGTGTTCTTCTCTTTCCACTGAGGAGCCCACCCCCTGTTCAAGGGCCTCAAGCTTGGCCTGACAAAGAGCAATTAGTGTGGCCTGTAGGGAGGCAGACAATTTGCAGATGTGGCGGGCAGCAGAAGATAATGACATTTTTAACTAAGGGAAATCATTCAGGACGCCTCTATTTATACCTGATCTTACCCAATTAATTTGGCTTGATTATCAGTGGGCAACTCATCATGACTCACTCCTCTAAGTCTATTCATCAATGATCATTAGGCCACCCAACAATTGATTGGCTGTTTTAAATTGGTTTCAGGTGTGCATCCACTTACCATTATGAGGGCCTCAAATTTCCTTTTTTGGATGGAGCCCCATCCTAATTTGGGGGTATGTGGTGCAGGGCGCCACTCCCTGGTATTGCCTTATCTGGATTGATCCCTTACTTAGAAAAGTATAAGGGGAACTACTGCCCTTTTTTGTAATCTATCCCAGACAGTAACCCTCTAAATTACATAGTGTCAATTACAATTAGTGACCAATTGACGCACCTGCAGCTAGCTGCAGATGCATAGATTGATGACCCATCAAAAGGTGTTTTATATATGGCAATTGACAACCCACCAATGTATCTGTAGCTAGCTGCAGATGCATTGATGATTGACCCATTGTTCATCCCACTATGTAAATTGGTTATTCAATCTTCTGCCCTTCTTCTAGCCAAAATGTGAACTTCAAAGAAAGTATTCTGAACCCCTATTCCACACTCAATTCCCTAAAAGACGGCCCTACTATTGCTGCAACCACCTGACCCAAGATCACATACCTAAATGTTCCCTTCTTGTCCAATCAAACCCCTTTCCCTCTGAATATTCTCCAAAATGTTTCAGCCCTCTACAAATAGGCTCATTGCCTGACAGTCTAGACCCTAGTCAGCATGACTCACCTTTTATTTTCTTTCCTCTTCCTCCAAGTATAAAAAGACCCCAAGAGGTCCCCAATAAACAGAATCATTCACCATAGAAACATAACAAACAACTTACAAATCTTAGACTACTTACAGAGCCCACAAATAGAGGTTCTGTTGAGTAAGAAGATATTAGTCCTGTTGTGTTTCCAGTTGCTCAGCTACTCTCAAACCATCCCTACAACCCTTGAGCACCACACCAAAAAAGGCAACAAAAGCTGTTGGAAGTCCCAACCTGGTGGGCAATTTGGTTCAGTGCTTGGCTCATTACCGTAATCAAGTCACTCCTGTTCAATTTGATTGAGTGATTGGCTCAATTTTTTTCCTCTTGATGATTTGCTAATACTATATAGTATCACACATCCCAATAAAGATATTGTCTAGCTTGCAATAGTTTTCCCCTTGTAACTCTGCTATTACAGCTCAGTTGCAGCACTTGGGCTTGGCTTTAGCTCATTGAATAATGTTCTAATTCCTTCTTCTGTCTCCTTAACTACAGCCACTCTACTCTTTGACCCCCTGGACGTGTTGTCTACAATCTGCTTGGTTGGTTTTGTTACTTGATTGCTGGGTTGCATCTTTTTTGGTAAAAGAAAAAGTTCAAAGAAAAATAAGATTGGATTGCTTCAAGTATACAATCTATGTGATGTAACTCTTATTTATCCACATATAGTGCCCCAAAGTGGTTCTTCCTTACTCTCTCTTCTGCATTGGGGTTTGAAACAACTATACTGTTTGTTATTGACAGTAGATTTGCCCTTTTAACTGTATGTATTGGTCTATCTGATACTTATCACCCAAAACCAGCCCCCCAGGAAGTTAAATCTCTGACAACTGTGGTAAGTTTGACTCCCTTAAACTTGAATCTCTGGTACTTGACACTTTGTCAAGTACCAGGGAGTTGAGTGCCGCATATGTGAATCTATTAGTATTTTGGCTTAACCAATTTTAAGCTAATTTTTACTAGTAATTTAGGGGTTCAAAACCACAAATCAAGGTTAAATTTACTTGAACTTGACTCTGTTTAATAAAAAGTTAGCTAAAATACCAATTTAAGGGGCAATTTATAAGTAAATTTACTAATAGAAATGAAAAACCTGTGTTCAACACTCTAAACCAAAAAGTGACCAGTTCAACACTTTAAGCCAAATTTTAATTTTATTAATAAAATACATATGCACTTATATAGAATTTTATTGTTTACTATTATTTTTTTATTATTAGTGTTCATAGTTGTTGATTAGGCTCCCAAGCACCACTATACTGGATTTAGTGGCATAGACATTAATCAAATACCCCACTTGTTTTACTTTATGTCATTCCCAGGCTTTTGGATTAAGTGGTGCCACATAAATTAAGCCTGATTTATTACAAGATTTCATTTGTAATTTACAAAAAACTGAAACTTGACACTTTCTTTGTTTGACTCTATCCACTTGACACCCAATCAGTTTTGGATTTAACTAATCAAAGGCTCAGAATTAAGGCTAAATTAATGTGATGCACTATGAGCGCCACTCACCACTCATCCACTCCACACTTTAACTTGGGGATTAGTACAGAGAGCTTCTTAACGTTTTAACCAACATTATGGTAAATAATTCACTCCCAGCTCCTCCCAGAATAGCTTAAACACTAATAAACACATTCCTATTTATTTACTTTTTTAACTTATGTTTAATTTTTTTAATTTTTGAGCATACAAAACTGCCTTGCTTTTGGGTTAACTTTCAAACCTGGTTTAAATTTAAGCAAGTTTTATATGTAAAAAACATAGTAAATTTGATGTTTCTGCTTGACTCTGGCATACTTGACAGTAAGAATTCAGCTTTTTCTGTCTGATTGACAGTGCCAAACTCAACATTTTACTATGTTTTGAATTTTCAACTCTCAATAAAAAAATTCCACATAATAATTATTTATTTTTTTTCTATTATAATCTACTACTTTTTCTGCTGCTCTCCATATAATTTTCATATTTTTTTGATTTTCAATTAAACTTTTACATTAATTTAACACTAAGATGTTATGCTGAACCTAACATCTTTGATGCTTCATATTAAATTCCCTTATTTTCTATGTTTTAACCTTTATATTTATTCTTCTAGTTTCTATTTTGCTTCTATTTACTTTTTTACATTTTTTTTGATAAATAAAACTTTATTTTCATACTTTTCATTTAACTTTTGCTTTGTTTTACCTCTGTGTTTCATATCTTTCATACTTCTATTATTTACAATGCTAAACTCTTCTTTAGACAAAATCAAACAAGAACAGCCAACAGCCCAAGCGCCAAGCCTCCAAGGGCTCCAAAGAAACTGCCTCCACTCCTAAGTGTGCCAAGAAGCCTGCAAAGGCAAAGTCTCCAACCCCATCTCCTCTCACTCCATCTCCTCCCACTCCATCTATTCCTACTCCTCCCCCCTTCCACCTTCATCTTCCATATCCCCTTCACCTTCCCCCCAAAATTCCTCCCCAAATAAATCTGATAGTGATCTTACCAACCACTCCTTTTACCACTCAGAGGTTGACTCTGAGCCCACCAAGGAGCGGCATACCAAGAAAGAAAAACTGCCAAGGAGCCCACCTCTTCTTCTGGTAAGAAAAAAGAGGCATCCAAGCAGGCCCTAAAGAATCCTTCCCTTCCCCCTACCAATGGCTCTTCCCATCCTTCCTCATCTGACCCCCAAGATGAGCGGGAGGATTACTCCAAGAAGTTTAAAGCTTCTGGTCATATGGCTTGGGATCCACTGGCCATCCACAATATCTGTAATGTGGACAGAGAGTTTAAAGTTCCCAAGCGCTTCCCTTGTTACTTCCCCATCATGTCCGTAAAGAGCAGCCCTGGTTACGTTGCTGACAATTACATCTTTAATTGCAAAAACCAAAAGTGGCAGACCACAAGCAAGCACTTTGTCTACAAGGATAAGAATTGCGGGGCCCAGCTAAACACCAAGGGCTGGGAGCAAGTGGCAGCAGAGAAGGGGGAACACACTTGCAAGCCCCCAATCATCTAATCACTTGGATGTTAAAATAGTACCTTGTTCAAGTAATACCTTCATCCTCTCATCTCTGGGCTTCTGATCTGGCCATAAAGGCTTTGTAACATCTCAAACCCAACAATCTTAAGTTGGTACCAACACAGGAGCAGTTGGTCAAATTCATCAGCAATAAGCGTATTGCCAACATTCCCCCCTCCCCCCAAGGCTTTGGAAGTCCTCTCTGAGCTCACGCTTACTCATGAGCTTAAGCAGCTTCCAAGTGGGGAGCGCTTCTTGCTCCATGACAATGGGCCTGCCGCCAAGGACCACATAATCTGCTACTCAACTCAGCAGAACCTGATGAAGTTAAAAACGGGCGTCAACCTGGCTAGTTGATGGTACCTTTACCACTTGCCCCCAGATGTTCAAGCAGCTCTGGATGGTCCATGCCCAGATTTACATCCAGGTGATTCCACTTGCGTTCTTTATTCTTCCTGGCACCACCAAGGCCATCTATACCCGTGCGTTCTCCATCCTCTGCCAAGCAATTGCCCTTCTTCCTCCTGCCAACAATGACAAATCCAAGAAGACTCCCCCCACACCCGCGCCAACCCACCTGCCTCTGACAAGGACCAGGCCACCCTGGACTTGGAGGAAAAGGCAAGGCTAAGAGCTCTTGGGCCTTGCGTATGCATTATGAACTTCAAGCCTGCTCAGTTCACTACATTCAAACATCTGTTCAGCGGGGAGGTGAAGGGGTGCCACTTCCACTTCCACCAAGCAGTTGTTTGTAATGTGCAGGCTCACGCGGAGCTTAGTAGGTTGAGCCAGAGGGATACTTTGGACACCTGCAGATTTGTGCTGGCACAATTTTGTGCCTTGGCTTTTTTAAAGCCAGAGCACAATGCGCAGGGGTTTGAGGTGCCCTCAAAGAATCCCTACATAGTGAAGCCCGGAGTTCAAGCCTTTCCTCAAGTACTTTGAGCCCCAGTGGATTGGGAAGGCCATCACGCAGAGGCAAGGCAAGGCCCATGCCAAGGCCAGCTGGAATGTGTACCGGGCGGCAGTGAATGGTGAGCTCAAGACTACCTCAGCGCTAGAGGCTTATCACAAACACTCCAGGGCCAACTTTGGGCTCCACCCAAAATTCAATAAGTTTTTCTCCCTCCTGCAGCACAAGCAAGAGAAAACAATCTCCAAGCTCTGAGATCTCTCCAACCGTGTCCCCCCATCAAGCCAACCACCCGCTGTACCCTCTTCACCAAGGCCATCCAGGGTGCGGCAAAGCACAAATACAAGGCCTCTGAGCTTAAGCAGCAGCTTGAACTTATTGCCACTGCCCTCCTGGAAGGGGCCAAAATGAAACAGGGAAACAATGATGAGGAATAAACTTGCTTGCTTGCTCAGTTATATGATTTTTACTTTTAACTTTTTAACTTTAATTTTTACTTATTAGCTTTGATCATTTAGTTTTAATTCTTAAGTTTTTTTAATTAGATAGCAGTGATTGTTCTATTTATGCATGGTAAGTTTGAGATGAATATTTATAGTTGAAAGTAAGTGAAATATCTTAATTTTTGTTAATTTCCAAATAAAACATATGATATTCACAGTTGTGCTTATATGAACTATATCAAATAAACATTAATATAGCTTCATATTTTACATAACTTTATTTTTTGTGTTTTGTTTATTTTTGTCTCATTGGAATTTTAATTTTTATGGTAATAAAAAATATTTTTATATTGAAGAGTGTAAATTACATAGTAAAATGAAAAATAATTGCTTATTTTCTCTTATTTCTATTTATTAAGATACTGTTTATATTGCATTTATGAGCTCTCTGGGGTCACTTTAGTATACCATAACTGCAAGGCTTAATTTTTATATTAAAATTTTTCAGTACATCAAGATCTGTTAATTAAAAAAGTGTTGATTTCCAGTTGTTGATCAGGGCAAAAGCTGAATTCTCACTTTACTATAGTGTTGACTACCAGGGAGTCAAGTTTAAGGGAGTCAAACTTACCACAGTTGCCAAATCTCCATTTCTACCCATAGCTTTTATACCTTGATTAGGATGTACTGGTAGCCGTGCAAACATTTACTGACGTGTTCTGATATTTTATATACCATTGCCTGTTCCATTTGTTATGGGACCTGTGTTTTGGATCAAGCTTTTCGCTCTATCGGCTGTGAAGTTTTGTTCTCAACCCCCATATTTAGCAGTAGCTTTGCTTTGTGGCTGAGATCGAGTCGTTCTAGTGTTTGGGATACCTGCTGTGGAGCCATGATAGATCGGTTCCAAGTTGTATCTTCTGTTGTGTCTGGACATTTTGATTTATCCTCTGTGAATGAGCTCCTGTTTCTATAAGAGAGATTGGTTCTGTTTCGGGCTGGTCCAGTTCATTCCCGATCTGAGGTTTCTTTTGCTTACCTCCACAGGTTGTAGAGCTGCTGTATTTTTTAAACAGTGTATCTCATGAGGATCTCTGTGTTTAGGGTATAAGATAGAACAAGCTGTTGTCAGTCTTAAGTGCTTGGGGCATGGTTTACACTGGCTAGAACATCTCTGTGTCCTGTGGGGAGGGCTGTATGATTGTTGTATGCTGACATGGTATGTTAGATTGCTCTGTTAGTTGTTACCAGTGACAAGGTTATACTATGGAAATCAAGAAATACAGAAGAAGGGGTAATTTTATTAACTATTTGGAAAATGCCTTATAAAGCGATTTTGAAGCAGAAGAGGGGTCGATGTATTTCCAGGTATATGGGAGGTTTTCTGGGAGGCATTTAAGAAGCAAAGCAAGTTAGTAAGGATGGTAATTACACAATAGCTATGTTTGGATTGCTAGATTTGCCAATAATGGCATCAAGTTGAAATATGGAAAAGCTGTTATCATCTATGTTTTGATTAAATATAAGTTAAACACCTCTTCAAACAAATCTATATATAGCTCATCAAACCAGAGTTACTCATAAAAGATTTTTAGCACTTTATCAATTTACATTTTTCTACCTCATATGCAACCTATTATCAATTCAAATAATTATGAATTTAGCTTTAGTATGATAAATTTATATTGCTGATTTTACATAAAATCTATACCAAAATAATGTTTGGTATTTGTGAATTATTACAGTTTGTGATTTTAAAATAGCAACAGATCTTTGGATTGTATAACAATCCGATTGGACCTATGTAACACATATCAGCTTCGAGATTATAACTCAATTCAAAGGAAGTCTATCAGCTAAAAGGCGACTTTATCATTCTACCACAAGCACATCCTTTTCTCCCTCGCTGTGAGCATATTAAGACTACTAATCATAACTTCTTACTGTGAGATTGATAGCTATCTACAAAAATTCAAAATTTTAAAGTTATCAATTACCCTCGGAAATCAAATGTAAACTTTTTATAGCTAACCTGTTTTTATTGCTAAAAATCCACTTTATTACAACTCTGGTACAACCTTTTTCCCGACACCGGTTTTCTGAACGGAAGCCGACATTATGGCATCATTATTAACTTTTTATTTTACAAAAATCATTTGGAAATGCTAGGAATGATATCATAATTTTTGGTCACTAGCTCCTCAGAAACCCATTGCCGGAAATGAAGTGGGTACCACAGTTTCTAATTGAGATCAAACATGATCTCATGTATATTTACTTCGATTTGTCACTCTCCCATAAGCTTCCACAATCCTTTGGATCTATTTCCCCTTTAATAGCAGGCTAGTTTCACAACATCCCCGCTTTTGTTCCCCAGTAAAGACATGCAATTATTTTAAAGATGTTCATTTCTTCTCTTTGGAGAGTTATGATTGGTTTACCTTTCCTTTGCAACAAGAAAATGATATAATGAAAATATTGTAAGTCGAAATGGTAATAGATACATTTATTTGCTGCTGGTTTATTGTGCATGTTTTGAATCTATCATACAGCAGTGCTCGCTGTTTGGCGGTTGAAGGATGTGTTTTTAGGGACAATACAAGGTGTAGGTTTTAATAAATGTTAAAGAAAGACTTTTGAGCCTATAACAGCAAGTTTATCCAAACGAAATGGCTTTATATTTCAAGGTGTTTCAAATATTTGGATGTGATTAAGTCTATTACACGTTATATGCCGGAAGAGTTGGCTTCGATCATGTTTAGTTATGGCTGTGATGTGGCTGCTGGATTTTCTCCGCAGTGTTGAATCACGAGTTAAAATATTGCTAAAAGGCTGTGGCTTTGATTTTATTTGTGACTTTTCTTGTTTTGTATGTATATTTCTGCCACATGCTGTTGCAGATAATAGGCTTACGTAGTGACGGAGATGGTAAATAATGGTATCGATAAGTTGATTGTGGATTTGAGTTCAGCTTTACAAACAAGTTTATTAAAAGTTTAACAGGTAGGCGGGGCAAAGACATATTTATCAAAGGGGTATAGATGATCCTTGGCATTGAGATTTGTGTCTCCTAAGCTGCATTTGGGGTCTTCAAGGACATTATTGGCACACTGCTTGATTATCTGAGTATCATTGCAGGGGTTGGTAAGGAAATACTCTGCTCCAACCTGAGCATAGCCTTTAGCCTGCCCAGGCATGCGGGGAACAACGTCGCCTTTCCGAGTATACCGGATAATAGGTATGGAGGTGGCTTCCAAGTACCGTGCGAAGGCAGGGCTACCGGGGCGAGGGCTGGAGTAGAGAAAGAGGCGCATCTTGTTTTTCAAGCTGTTTCGTTTAAGGAAGGATATCCACATTGGAGTGGAAATAGCCGAAACTGACCCACCAACACTAAACCCAGTTATGTGAAGTTGGTATCCTTGGTATTTGGAGTTTTTGAGAAGGTGGAGAGCTGCTGCTTCGGAAAAGGCTTGTAGTGATTTTAAGTAGAGAAGATGTCCGTGGTAGACTCTGGCACCGGTTATTCCAGAATAGTTCACCTGATCATCGATCATGTTTATCTCTTTGTTCTTTCTCGTGGCAGTTCCGCGGTATGAAACAACAACCAGCTTATTCTTTGGATCAGCAGCAACCAGAGCTTGGGTGTCCATAGTTTCATTGGTAATCAGGGAGGCCGCCTCAAACTGTCCTGGACAGAAGCATTTCTTGGATCGGACCTTGATGGGGGTACAATAAGCCAATGTTGCATGTACAATATACTCTCTGAGCTCAGAGTCAAGAACGGGATAGCTCTTACGGGGCGTATTGAGTGGAAATGATCCTTGCTCCACTATTCCGTTCTTATACGCCTGGTTTAACCGATCAGCGTACGCCTGCAGCCTGTCTGTGTTGAACCTGGATTCTTCAATATCTTTTGTCTGCATCAACCGCAAAACCAAAACTGCAAGTAGTGTAAATCTCAGAAGCCACATACTCGGGATCTCTTGTCCTCCCTGCTTAAATATCCCACCAAACGAGTTCGAACACCCCACCGATGCCAAAGCTTAAATAACTTGATAAGAAGCTTAGAACATCTCTTCAAGATCCTGGACAAGATATTTATGATTGCGGTATCATCTGTTATAATAAACGTGACTAAAAATGGTAATTAGATCCCAGAACTTTCATTTTAGACCCCCCATATCAACGAAGCCTTTTCGCACACGCAGCAAATTTACCTAGCCAAAGGGAACCTTGTCGGCCCATCTCAAGCCAGCGAGTACACCCGATAAACGATATCGCTCATTGCTCAGCTCCGAATCGTCTAAGCCTCTTGATAATCAATCTTTTTTGTGAAGCGCTTTCAATTGTTGAGCTCTATTGGCTTATCAGTTCGATATCGGTTTCACCAGCCTGGCGTCAGGGTTACCGGCAATCCAGCTTTATACCGTACGCCTATTTTCCCATCTATAGATCCAGGCGGTTTACAGTTAAAAGGAGGGCATTCACATACATAAATCTTCTCGGATATCCTATCCCAACGGCAACGGTGGGATACACCATCTAGAAAGACGCCATCAAGAAAATGTGTCCAAAAACGCCATCTATAACCCGTATCTCAAGTTTCCGGCTAAACCGTGCCGGATAACTTGAAATATTGATAACGGGCTAAAATAATTTCAAACCCAATGTATAGAACAAATGGCTAGACTCAAAATCATCCACGGATTATAAATCTGCAATAAAAATGTGGGGTCATTTAATATCAACTATAGTGCGCAAAGCTCCAAAGTCAACACTTCCTAAAATCTAGATATTTCCATATTGAAATTTGTTCCCATGTTTACATCTATATACTAAAAGTAAAGTAAATATCAAATGTTTGGAAGTAAAGTATTTAATGGAATAGTAAATTTATCAGGCTTTAGCCCCAAGAGCCTTGACAATGCCTTTGGGATGGGTAAGGTGTTCTTCTCTGGTGCAATAGGCCAAAACCTCCTTAGTAACACTTGCAAACTTGACCTGCTGGTCTGCATGCTTGGATACAACAGCTTTGCTTTTGGTGGCCTGGGGTAAAGCTGGTCCCCATGGGCATGCTGGATCTTCTGCTTGTTGATAATCAATTAATCTGGGCTTCTTTACCTTAACCAGGCAGGAAAAATGGTTGTGCCAACCTTCAAGTGATGAGGTGGTCTTAGTTACATTGTCCTTAACCTGATTATAGCAGTTCCGGTTAATGATTCACCACCCTTGTATATATAAAATCATTAATGAAACATTTTAAAGCTGAACCCCAAATATTATAGATCCTTCTATGATAAGGAATAAAACCAGTATATCAAAAGCAATTTTTAATGGCTGTGTTACAGGGAGATAGTACTATCAAAGTGGTGTTAATTTGAGTTGATTTATTATATGCAGTCATAACTCAATACCATACTTGATTCCCAGTTAGTAAGGGAAAGGCTTGGATTTACCACAAAACGCATAATAACTAATGGATTCCAGATGGCCTCTTTCCAGATGGTGTTTTTTGTGGTGGTGTATTTTGGGGTATTTATCAAGTGTCTTTATACTCAAAAAACCCTTATTTGGATACCACTCCTCCTATTTTGATTTGTGATGGTGCTTTCTAGATGTGGGTTTTTTGAGATGCTGTATTATAAACCAATATGTAAAAATTAGCCATTTCATGATTTTTATTAAGCTTTTTTAATTTTGCTGGCGTGAATCCCAACTCTATTACAGAAATCTTTTGAGATGGCATCTTTCTATATGCTGTTTTCTAGATGATGTAGTGCACCACGGCAGCTGTGATGAGATTGGCTCCCTGGTAGTCAAAAATTAAGTAAAGTGTGAATCTGATTTTTTGTCTGATTGGCTACTGGAAGTTGACACTTTTTCAATTGGCGGTATAGAGGCACTGAATACCTTTGATATAAAAATTGATCTACCCAGCTATAGCATACTAAAGTGACCCCAAGGAGCTCAAAAATGCAATAAAAACATACCTTGATTGATAAGAGTAGGAAGGGATAAGCAAATATTTCTCATTTTGCTATGTAACTTATACTTGTCACTTTATTGATATTTTTATTGTCATAAATATTAAATTCCAATGAGACAAAAAAAGATAAACAATATATTATAAGCTATACAGAATATTAAATTGTAACCTTCATTTGCTATACTCATATAAGCATAACTGGGAATACCTTGAGGTTTACTAGTAAATTGACAAGGATCAAGACATCCCATCCCCTTCCAGCTATAGTTTTCCATCTCAAACTTACTGTTTACAATTAAAGCTAGTACTGTCTGAAGGTATTTAAAGATGTAAAAATCAAAACTAAAAGGTCAAAGTTAAAGTTTAGAAGTAAGAAATTAAAAGTAAACCCCTAAGAGCAACCAAGAAGGTTTATTACCCACCCTTTGTTGTAAAATGGTGCTATAGGTTGCAGCTATTCTACAAGTAGTTAGTCAAAGATCCTGCTTCTCAACACTCTACCTGTGTGTGTTAACGTGACAGTCAATAAAGGACAGAAGAAAGGAAGATAATATGACAAAAACTGGTTTGTTTGTAACTTCAAAGACTATATAGAGGGGGATATGATTGGGTTTGGCTGGGGCAGGAAATGGGATACACTATTCTAAGGGTGGATAATGTGGTCCAGGAATAAAAGGGCAATAGAATGGCCAGTTTCACATGGCTTCCCAATCAATGGAATTAGTGCAAGCCATCCATTGTGTGGAATTGAACCATGTATTTGATTTGTTGGGTTGGGTGCGCAATTCACTAGGCTATTGCTTACAGCATTTAGATCCTTGATCAAACTTACTATTGAAGTAGAAACCAGAACACAACAGAATGGTTGCACAATTGTGCAATTGTTACATCTCTTAAACCCTGAAGGACAGCCTATTGTCTGATTCATCTAGGATCTGCGACATCCTTATTTCCATTATTCATTTTTGCCCCTTCCAGGAGGGCAGTTGCAATGATCTCAAGCAACAGCTTGAGCTCAAAGGCCTTATCCTTGTACTTTGTTGCATCCTGTATGGCCTTTGTGAACAGGAACAACTTAGTTGAGGTCTTGGTGGGGGACACAGTTGGCTAGATCACAAAGCTTAGAGATTGTCTTCCCCTGCTTGTGTTGGAGGAGAGAGAAGAACTTGTTTAGCTTTGGGCTCTACCCAAAGTTGAAAACAAGGTGTTTGTGGTTTGCCCCAATTGCTGATGTGATTATCAGATCGCCATTAATGGCAGCTCAGTACATATTCCAGCTGGCCTTGGCTCTTGCCTTACCTTGCCTCTGAGTGACAAACTTCCCAATCTACTGGGGCTTAAAGTACTCAAGTAAAGGCTTGAACTCTGGATGCTTTACTACTTAGGGATCCTTTGAGAGAACCTGGAACCCCTGCACAGTGTGCTCTGGCTTTAAAAAAGCCAAGGCACTAAATTGTGCCAGCACAGATTTTCAGGTGCCCAAGGTATCCCTGCATCTCAACATACCAAGCTCAGCCTGGGTTTAAAAATTGCAAGCAACTGCTTGACAAAAATGAATGCGGCACTCCTGCACCTCCTGGTTGAGCAGGTGCTTGTATGCATTGAACTCAGCAGGTTCAAAGTCTATGATGCATATTTGTGAGCCTAGAGCTCAAAGCCTTTCTTATTCCTTTGCTTCAAGGGTGGACTTGTTCTTGTCAGCATCAGGGGGTTGGTTCAGGTGTGGGGAGAAGTCTTATGTGTATTTTTGGAGAAAAGGAGGGAAAGTTCACAGTGGAGGATGGCATAGGCGCGGGTATAGATAGCCTTGGTGGCCCCAGGAGGAGGAAGGAAGCAAGTAGAATCACCAGGATGTCTATCTGAGCATGTATCATCCAGAGCTGGTGGAACATCTGAGAGAATGTGGAAAAGGTACCATCAACTATCTAGATTGATGCCCTTTTCAACTCCATCAGATTCTGATATGTTGTGTAGCAGATGATACAGTCCTTGAAAGCTGGCCTGTCATCATACAAGAGAAAGCACTCTTCACTTGGGAGTTGCTTGAGCTCATGTGTGAGTGCTGTAACTGTGCTTTTTATCATAGTTACAAGGAGGAAGTGGTTGAAGAATTGATTATATTCTTTATTTGGAGATAAATGTTATATAGTTGCTTATGAATCTAGATATTGGGATCATGATTGTGGTGATCACTCACTTGGATGGTTAAGGGGGTGTCTTGATCCTTGTAGAGAGCCAAGCGCTGAATTGAGGTATCCACTGTATGGAATTGACATCTGCTCATGTTACTAGTTTTGGAAATTTGAGTCAGCTTCTGCATTTGGCTTTGGGTCACTGGGAAGTCAGATTACGGGTCTCAAATCTGTTTAGTTGAAACCTTGCTGGGGGTTGTCGCACTTTTTGCATTACAGCACCATAATTATTTGATATTATAGGGCACAGGAAATTTGCTTGAATACAGTCATATGTGAGGATATGAGTAGTATTGTATCAGAAGAGCCAGGATTGAATGGAGCCATGATTATTGTCTGTCAATGGCTTCTGATTGCGCAGAAGAACATAAGGATTAGGATAAGGTCAACCAGATTAAAGATAAATGTTAAAGACAAGTCAAGATTAAAGCCTGTTTTTATTGTAATAGATTCATCTTCTTATACCTTCTCAAAGGTTAATCCCTGGGCTGTTAGTAATGTCTTCTAGGACATTCTAACACGCCCCTAATTTGGGTAATTGATAATCTAGGTTTGGCGCTTATTGCACATCAACCAATAGAATATTTTCATCTTCTCCCAGCACAAGTGGCCCTTGCTGGCATGGAATAGTTTAGTTGCTTCAGGAGAACTTCCTACTATCCTGAACATACTTCAGGTTCAATGCTTAAAAACGTAATTAATATGGGAATTTGAGATTATGTGGAATTGAGCCCAGCGCCTTGGAGCTCAATGTAAAAGTAAATTGGCGCCTTGGCGCCTACAATATTTGACTGGTGGCGCCTGCAATGATTTTCAGTTAGCACAGCAGTGCCTGAGATAAAAGTAGTTTGGTGCTTTGGCGCTCAATTCAATTGTTAGGCAGCGCTGCAGCACCTGTAGCTTTTCCAAGTGGCACAGTAGCAAATCATGTATCAACTAAGCGCTGCAGCAGCGCTTATCATTGGCTGATTTATGGTTTAGGTCAGTAGACTAATGCGGTCCAATATACATGTAGTTTATACTAACAATTTATGGTGCTTGGCTGCTGTAGTTCATATCCATGAGCTCTGTCATAATTGGCATCATTGCTTGGACAAAATTCCCAACAGGGATCAACCACATTGTTTTGACACTCTCTTTATCCTTTTCAGTACCAATAAAGGGCTACCCTACTGGAACCCTAAGGCATAAAATTCTTACTTGTGTATAAAGCTCTTTATCTCTCTAGGCTTTAAATTTTCTTTATTGAATTTTTCCAATGCTCTTGCCTGAACACCTGCTGTCAATTTAAATTGCCACAGACCCCACTGGTAAAGATACCATACTAATATGAAATATTTTTTCAAATAATATCTATCTAGAAGAGTATTGAAACGTCCCAAAAAGAAGCAAGTCACCAAATATGTCAGCAGGAAGGCAATGTGATGTGTTTGGGGTAGGACACACCACCTTGAAAATGCCATCTCAAAATTATAGTAAAAGCACCATTTTAATTTACAACATTGCAACTATGAAAAAAAGGTTTTAACAATTTAGTTTTTTTGAACTCCAAAAAAAATAAAGTTTAAACACCATTTCTAGGCTTAAAAAGGCCTCAGAATTTTAAATCTTCAATAAAAATGGGATTAATTAAAAGCATCAAGGCTGCATAAAAGGAAAAAGTCAAAATAGATACAAAAACAAACATTTTCATTTATTATAACTATGATCTAAACTTTAAAATAATCAAATATTTGTACCAAATACTAAAGAAAAGTCAAAAAATGATAAAACTGAAAAAATAAAAAGTGCAAGAGTTTATTGCAAAAGGCTCATACATCATAGAAAGAGCACCTGAGATAGCTTGGAGATGCTCAAGCTTTCTATCCTTAGGATAGTATGCAAGGACCACCTTGCTAATTTCAGTATATTTCTTTACAGCCTTAGTCTGCTTGGGGGTTGCCCTTGGACTGCATGCCAGTCTTTAAGAGCCGGGAAGAGATGGCTTGCTGGGTTTTTAAATGCACCATTATCTTGTTGAATTTGGGCTTATGAACCCTGATTCTTGTAGCAAACTGGCTATGCCACCCAAAAGGGGAAAAGATGGTCTTGATGAGACTGTCTTTTACCTGCTTTAATCAGTTCCACTGGATTGAGTCACCGCCTTTTCTTATGTGTTGTGCTACTTGAAAACTATCAACCCATTGAGTTTCAAAATACTCAATAAAAGGCGCAAATGCTACCTGGTTGGCGAGGATATGAGGATATAATGATGGCAGAGGAGGGCAATGTAAAAGGCATTTGTCTCCTCCTTTATCACAAGGGCAAGGGCAGCAAAGCAGTTGAACACGTCCTTGGTTTCTTTAGTGCCTTGAGAGTTTGCCCAGCTCATGAAGATCAGAGCACTTTTGGAGGCAGCAGCAGAGTGCCTGCTGGAAGTGGAAGTAGCATCCCTGTGGGGAGCTCTTGAAGACTCTTATGAAGGCATTTGTTTGAGCCTGTTCAAAATCCACTACCAGATATTGATGGTAGGGAAGGCTTTCTGGCTGCTTCCTGGTTGAGGTGGCTTTCTCTTCCTGGGACTGGGCCTTCTTCTTGAGCCCTCTAGTCTCCTTTGGCTCCTCTTTGATGTTTGGGAGGATCTCATCCAACTTGACCTTCAAAATTGAAAGAGCACAGACATAAGTTTCCTGCTTCTTATTTGGGAGGAAAAAAAAGACCAGGGAATAACCAGATTTCCAACCTGCCCATGGATGTTCCAAAGCTGGTTAAATAGAATTGGGTAGGTGGAGAAAGTTCTATCTGCAAGCCAGGTCTTGAATTTTAACAGGTTGCACAGATCCTATGTGGTGGCAAAGCAAATGATGCACTCAGGAGCATAATGGCTGTTGTTGTAGAGAAGGAATATCTCCTTATGACAAGATAGTTTTTTTCCTCTGTAAGGATCAATTTCTTGATTGATGAAGCACTGACGCCTTCAGTGCTCAGAGCATATCTCTGATCAGTGAGATATCTCTGTAATTTTGAGGTGCCACCAACAGTGGCAAGTTGGGTATCATTTAAATTGAGGAGGGCTTCATTGACAACCTCAGTGGTGGTTTGGTCTTTGGTGGTTGGTATGACCTGGCAAAGAAACCAGCAGACTAGTTGGTATAATGGATCAAACAGCTTTGCGCAGTCATGCCCAGTAGTCAGGGCCTTGAATCTTGTAAACCCATAAGTGGTGAGCCTTGCTGAGCACCCAACATTATCACATTTATAGTGATGTTGGCAGATTAGTTTTCTTCTTGTCATTACAGCTGAAGCTGTAGCCCCTGTAAACAAAACCAACACCCCCTTTATTAGTCATGATGGGGTAGCTTGCTGGGTATGTGGAAGGCACAGCAAAGGTGCCATTTTGATTACATATTATGCGCAGTACATAGATCCCAGAGCACAATTTGCTCATCTGCAGGAGCACCAGGCTCAGGCTCAGGCTCCTGTTCCCCTTCCTCTTCAGGCTCTGAGGTGGGATCAGAGTGGTGGGTGAAGTTGAACAACTTCTCTTGGGGGTCTGAAGGGGAGTAACCAAAAGGAGAGTGGGGAGGGGTAGGACTGCTTCCCTCTGGTTCAGGGGAAGGCGTGAGTGTCTTGGGGGAGCTTTTCCTTTAGCAGGCTGCTTTTTAGGGGTATTTTTGGCCTTCTTGGCCTTGGGAGGAGTGATCTTGGACTTGGAGGCCTTGGTGGCCTTGGACGCAGCTTTTTTGATGGACTTAGGAGGCATCTAAAAGTAAATTAGTAACAAATTCAGGGCATTTTGGGGGCAGTACAAAGTAAAAAATGAGAATGTTTTAAAAAAAGTAGTAAATATTTTTACATAGAATTGTAGGAAATTCTAAAAATATATACTATCAAAATTTAAAAGTCTTTTATTTTATAAAAATAATTTTCTATTAGCAGTGAAAGTAGGCAAAACTTTGAGTTTGGCTGAAAACTTGCAGTTAAAAGGTGTTTTTGAGATGACATAATTGAGATGCAGTAGATCAAAAACATAGTGATTTTGACCATTTTTATATTAAATTAAGAAATTTATGGTAGAGCTTCCTCAACCAGGCCAAAGAGTAAAACTTGGATTTCACAAAAACTAGCTTATACAACTGGGGTTAAAAGTACCCAGTTGTTTAGAGAAGGCCAAAAACATTTTTGCAAAGTTTAGGTGAATTTCTTACATTTTTAATACTATGATTATTGACGTGAAAAGGTACTTTTGAAAAGTGGAAAGCAAGAATTGCAGTGGAGGAATTGATATAGTGTAGCCTGGTGTCATATGCAATTTCCCCTTATTTTTCCCTATACATTGTGCGCTTTGAATCAATTGGATGATATGAAACTTGGTGGAATTTATAGTGAAGTAAATCTAAATGGCTAACCACCCCCTTCCATATTAAAATCACTATTAAAATATTTTTTAAGATATCCCTTATAAAGTATCCATGTATAGTAAAGTTATAAATTACATATAACAAAACTGGTTTTTACCCAGCAATGACAATCACTAGAAGGACTATCATAGTGGCGTCTTTTTAAGTTGTTCTTATTATAAGTGTCTTATATTAATACTATAGGAACATCTTCTGGCACTATACAACAGGCTTTGATTTAGTTTGGGTATAAGCTTATTTGTTAAAGATAAATAGCGTGATTTGAAATGAGGTAAAGTTGAGATGGCATAAACACACTCCACACTAAGTGATTTCATATGTAAGTAAAGTTAGCAAAATAAGATTTAATTAATCCAACTCAAAGTGACAGAATCAAGATGGTGTAAATTTGAGATGCCACATTAAAAAGATATATGTAAATTTTAACTAGTTTATTGTTTATTTTATTTTTTTTGTGATTTAAAATCACTAACAAAAAAGCCAACTGTGAGGTTAGGCTGATTGACCACAAACAATCAGGCTAATCATTGCATGCATATCATTACATTTACACGCTGTACTATCACTAGGCTGATACTCTATTAAGTGTAGTAATATACGCTGTATAATCACTAAGGTATTATAAATGATATGGCATTTATATGCTGTATAATCACTAATATATTATAATGGATATATCAGTTATACGCCGTATAATTGTTAGTCTATTAGGATAGATGCAACAATTATACGCTGTATTATCACTGATTATCATTCCAATGTGTTATATTATACACTGTATAACTAATAGTTGATATGGCTATTATGCGCCATATAAATGTTAGCCAATATAGTGATTATCATTGATTACATGGCGTGTAATCACTAAATAATCAACTGTATATTGCCCATACCATCCTGCTGGACGTTGTATCAACTCAGCCTCACCAGCCTGATGGTGTTTATGATCATATCAAACAAGTGATGCACATATGTCAAGGAAATACCAAGTTTGGGTCATCATTACATGGTGTATAATCAAGCTTCCATTCTATTTGGGTCAGCATTACACAGAGGATAATCCACGGTCAATACTGGATCAAGTCTGCTATTATACAGCGTATGATCCCCAATTCAACCCATTATATTAATAAGCAGAAGGCTTGCCAGCCAGAAAAGGATCACTGATTAAGCCCTACAAATGGAATACTAGAATTCCACCTTCTAATGTGAGAGGGCTGAACAGGGACAATTTCTAAGCATCAACTAAATACAGCAAAGTTTCACAGCGCAATAATAGGCGTGTAAGATACAGCCAACCAATAAATGATAGTAGGCTAGCTCAAGAAGAGCGTAGGCTATAGCTGAAGTACCATGTATGCCTGTCAAGGCCAGTAGCAACACACATGCCAAGGGCAGCCAATCAGGATAGGCGCAGCCAGCAAAAATAGACCTATTGCAAAGGTAGCCACTGAGAACTGTCTGAAAGGACAAGAACAAGGGTTGTTGCAGTATATATTGATATAGACACCTGAAAGGATAACAACAAGTTCTTAGTTATACCTGGATAGATTGCAGCTGCTAGCTAGATTGTACTCCAGTTTCAATAAACATAATTATCTTCAAAGTTCTATTCTATTGTAGTCTGTAATGCTCTTTCATAGAATTAGGTACAGTATATTGACAAGGCTAACATCTATCTGTAGCTTTGAACATACCAGCAATAACATAATTTGCTCAACACCTTCTCAAATTAAATTTGATATGTTGTAAATTGAAGTGCCATTTTTGAAATGGCGTGTTGTACCAAGTAGTCAGGGCCAGGGTTTAAAGTCTGCTCTTGGGACCAGGTTTTGAGGGGGAAATATTTTTCAATACTGACTACTAGGGTTATCCCCTTCTTTGCAAGTGTCTGGTTTGGACAACATTTCAACCATAATAAAGACTGAGAAATGTTCAAGAAAGCCTTCTTAATTTTTTTATAGAAAGCTCTGACATAGTAATCATGACAAAATTTAGAACCTTCAAAATGACAGAAACCATTGAAAAATACATTGAAGCATACAAAAGCATAGATGACCAAGCTCCTGATAGAACTATTTTTGATGAGGCTAGATTACATTTAGATTTTTATAATGATCTCCTCACACACATCAGATGAAAGTTTGATATGAGCCAATGCAAGAACATCCAAGATATTTTCTTATAAAAAACAAGCTGCTCAGTAATCTGCCAATTTTCACACAACCAACAAGCAGAAAGAGAGTTTATTAGTAAGGAAGGATACTCAAACCAATAAACAAACTTATTAATCCAATAATCATCATTCTTAAAGAAGAAACTGTACAACTCAGCCAAACCAGATGTGTAATGATACTGTATCCAAGGAGGGAAAAGCTCAAGGGAGTGCTTAGGTGAGCCACACTTTGTCACATCACAAGAATCATACAGGAACCAGTATGTGAATTTAATTATCATGATCCAAGTACCCCTTGTAATCTTAAATTATTTGATGCCCAAACTGGAAATAACCACATTACTTATTATTTTTGCTTTCACATATATCAAGGCACAGCACTATTTGACTCAAGAGCAGACTAATCCTTCATTGACAAGAAATTGCCAACCTCATGAAATTACATACAACTAATAGTAACACCAAAAAGTTGATATGGCAGATAACAGGGACAAACCAGTCAAAGAGAGGCAAGATCATTCTGGGCCCAGATAAGAGATGTTCAAACTATTCTTAGTGGACCTATCATTTCAACACCTAAGTAAAATATAGTTCTTGGTCTATATTGGATAAGAAAAAAACTCACATAGATTGAGACAATATCATGCTCACAATACAATGAAAGAAGTACATCACTATGTATTCCAACTTACTTTAACACTGTCATGAGAGATCATGTGTTCATAAAAATTATCAAAAGCAGAAGAGAAAAATGACATCAGCAAGATTGATTAAAACACCTGCACCTAAAAGATTATTTATTTCAAAAACATTAACGCCTCATACAAACAGAACCTTATACACCAATAATTTTTTCAGGAATTCTCTTTTGTATTCCAGAAAAAAAACTGCCAGGGTTACTACCTGATAGAGTTATCTAACCCAAAATTGACCTAAAAGGGAGTATACCAAAGGCTTGTTCCATCTAATAATTAACACCTCAAGAAGATAATGCACTGAAAAATACTTAGATGAGGCCTTGGGAAAAGGTCTCATTCATCCATTTAATTTTTTTTCAGCTGTCTTAATTGTGGCTAAAAAAAAGAGGATTACACCTTGTTACAACTACAGAGCACTAAAGAAAGTTACAATTAAGAGCAGGTATTTCCTGGCCCCAGTTGATGACTTCTTTGATGCTCTAGGGGGGTCACAATTTTTCACAAAAATTGACCTAACAGGAGGATATCACAAAATCTGAGTTAAACCTGAGGACATCCTAATAACAGCCTTCATGACCAAATATGGATTATTTAAGAGTGTTATACTTAAATTTGGTATAAAAAACACTCTCATTATCTTTGTGACCCTCATTAATAAAGTGTTCAAGAAATACATTAGAAAAAATACCAATTTTTATCAGTATTATATAATTCTCTATATAAACAGAATAGAGAAACACTGAAAAGACGTTTGCATGGTACTTAAAACACTCCAAGTTAATCAAATACTAGCCAAAACTTCCAAATGTGAATTTTTCCCAAGAAAACTACCATTTATAGGCCACATCATCAGTAAAGATGAGATTAAACCTGACCTGAAAAAGGTAAGAGCTATCACATAAACATCAGCGCCACATAACAAGAGTGCTGTATGTTGATTAGATAAACTATTACTAACTTTAAAACAACATTGATTTTTTAAGCTTGGTGAGCAATAGGGCAACTAGTACTCTTGCTGTGGATGAAGAGTAAGATGGTTGATCATCCATCATTTTAAGATTAGCCAATATGACTTATGATCAGCCAATCAGAAGTTAATATTGGGCTCAGGTTGTAGCAGGATTTGATTATGGTACAAGAGGATCCTGGCATTTGTGACAATAATTGTATATATCATCACTATATAACTTTTATACTTGACATTTAATAAAGAATTGCTAATTACATTTATTACACATTCATTATACACACTAGGTTAGAAAATACTCAGCTTAGTCTTTGATAAGTGAGCAAGTTGTGATTTGAGTAAAGCAAAATACAACCACAACTATCCTATACCACAGTCACAACAAAGAGTGAACTTTGGACATTCTTGGAAATGATTGTGTATGTCAAAAAGTTCATCCTGGAATGAGGAGCCCTAACTGCCCCTGTCTGCAATCACTCAAAAAACAACAAAATTGTGTGAAAGCCACTAAGAGAGCAGCATTTTAAACAACTAAAGGACAGAATGGTTACCACTCTTATCCTACAATAGCCTAATCATAAAGAGGTCTATTAACTAGAAACAGATGCCTCCAAGTATGCAATAAGATGAGTACTCAGGATTAAAACATAATAAAATCTTTTTTGTGCATATAAATCAGTGAAATTATCTAACAGTGAACAAATATATCCTATTCATGACAAGGAACTGATAGTTATTGTAAATTGTCTAATAAAATAGCATGTTTATCTGAAAAGCAAACAAATATTCAAAGTCCTAATCAACCACAAGTCATTGGTATTATTTAAGACACAATAACACCTATCAAAAAAACAAGCTGAATGCCGAATCTTATTTAAAGGTATCTCATGACCATTGAATATAAACCAGACAAGGAGTTACTTACTGCAGACACTATATCAAGGCTATATCATAAGCACTTACTCTGCATTAATGAGGAAACACCTGATTGGCCCATGTAAATCATAGAGAATCTTCAAGAGAGATTCCCAGCTGTTACACCAATGAGCTTACAAGAGAAAGTCCTTAAGAACAAACACTTGCTTAAAAACGTATATGGCACACTATACCACATATTAACAAGCAGAGATATAGTGCCCTATGCACTGTCAACACAAAATATTGACACAATTCTTTTCTACCACAGAGGTTTGGGCCACAAAAATAGTAGTAATTTACACAGATATATTAAGACTTGCTACTGGTGACCCATCATGTTGTACAACATCAAAAAGGTTATCAAACAATGTTAATTTGTGAAAATTAGTGTGCTCCAAGGCATCCCCAAAGCAGTGATGCAGTGGCAATTAACCAAACATTCAAAGTGTGAACAATGGACATTGTGGGTCACATTCCCAGAGATAAAGACAAAAAGTTCATTATCACAGCCATCAACTATGCAACTGAGTGGCCTGTGGCACAAGCTGTAAAAGAACACAAAGAAAATGATGTGAGACTATTTATTGGCAAGGAAATCATAGTCAATTTTGGTAAACCTGAACTCCTGATTACAGATGGAGGAACAGAACTCAATGCTATTGGAACAAACATCTACCTTGCTAAAAATGGAATAAAGCATAAATTCGCCAGCCCTTATCACCCACAAAATAATTAGAGAGTAAAAAATTGAATAGCACTCTTGTAGAGGCACTCATTAAATTATCTTCCAATGACCCACAACTCTGGAATGGCATGCTTCCTACAGCAATAATGGAATATAAAGCTTGAGTCAATTGCAATTCAGACAAGAGCCCTTATAAGCCTGTCTATGGGCACAAACATGTCATTATCAGTACTAAGTTAGGACCTCAATTATATTTACCTAAGAGAGTAACAGCTGACAAAGATACTGACATAGAACAAGCCAAAAAGAACCAAGAGGCCAAACAAGAAAAGAGTAGAGAGGAATTTTTTGACTTCAAAAGGAAAAATTCTAAGTCAGAGACAAGATTTGGCTATTAAACCATGATTTGCACAAGTTAGAGCCCGGACTAAGAGGACCAAGAATTGTCATGGAATTTAAAACCAAGAATAACTACCACATCAAAAGAATCAGCACCTACACCAGTTTAAAATGTATGCACCATGACTAACTCTGGCTATGCAAGGGGAAACTGCACAACAAAATTCACAAAAAACCTGTCCTAACGCAAAAATAGATCAATACCAAGCCCAAATCTCCAACACTCTCAAGAAAATTCCTAAGGCTCTACCTCCCAGCACCCCAGGGGAAGATGCTGCAACATCTATGATTACTCTCTCTTGGAGAAGTAATTCACTGAGTGATTTCTCAGCTAGTTATTAATTTGATGGCACACTTGTTAGTTGCCCATCTTATACAGGGACTAAACCTTTCAAATTCTAAATAAAACATTACTTGCATTAACCCCATGACTACCATGACATACATGGACAGTATGTGGCTTATAATGATATTATATAATACTATAAACTCATCAATAAAGTATCATTCTCTTCTTAATTTCCCCCTTTTTTCCTTTATTATACTTCCCAGAAGTATATGCTCAACAATAAAAAAATGTTTTACATATAATTGTAGAAAATAACCAAATTATATATAAAATCAAAATGTTATATGTTTTAATTATGTAAAATAATTTTATTATAATTTAATATATCCAAGGTGAGGCATTATAACCAGGAAAAAATGTAAATCATGAATTTCTTAAAACTATCTTTTAAAACTGGGACCTGAAAGTACCAGTTGTTTAAAGAAGATCAAAAATACATATGTGCAAATTTTCCCCTTTATCTTGCTTTATATACTTTTGTGAAGTATATTAAGCAAGATAAATGGGGAAATTGTAAAGAGAATGATTCTTTATTTGATATGATATAGAGTATTATATAGTATCAAGGGAAGCTACATACTGTTCATGTACATCAGGTCATTCATGGGGTCTATACAGGCAATGTCTTATTTAAGGGTTAAAATGTTTGATCCTCATGCAACATGAACATCTGATATGAGTACCACCAATTATTGTTAATTGGGGTGTTTCTTGAGGATTTTTTTCCTTGGGAGGGAATAATTGTAGATGTTACAACATTAATTGAGTTTTTTATTTGAAATTATAAATTTTAAAAGTGAAAACCAAGATTTGAGGTTTGGGAGATTGATATAGTTCATTATAGTGTCATAGGTAATTTTAATTTATTTTCTTTTATTCATTATGTACATCAAATCAATTAGGTGATATGAATTTGGTGAAATTCAAAATAGCATAAATAAAAATGGTGCAATTATCAATATAAATACTAAATTAACTTGAATTTTTATATTGAGAAGAGCCCTTCAAGGTATCATTATATAGAAAAGTTATAAATTACATATAGAAAAAGGTTTTTTCCCAGTAATGATAATCAATAGATGGACTGCTTTAGTGATGGTTTTCAGGTTGTTCTTGTTATAAGTGTCTTAGATTAATACTATGAGAGCATTATCTGATATTATAAAAATTCTTTGATTTAGTGCTGGTATAAGCTTGTTTTAGTATGTGATAAATGGTGTAAATCAAGATGGTGTATATTTGAGATGATGTAAACATGTCCCAAATTAAGTGTTTTTATATGTGATAATGAGCGCCTTTTGGGTAAGCTTCAAATATGGAATTAGGAGAGAAGAGAAGCATCTTTTATTGGAAATTTTTTAGACTTATACAGATTGGGCTGTGGCAGAGATTTAGTTGGATCAAACCTAGGGGTTGGTCATGTGCAGGATGGGTTTGGGCCACTGAATACTTGGATTGTCATGTGATATTGCTTGGTTACCATTCTTGGTATGTCAAACAGTATATTGGAAGGGCATCAAATCAGGCAATGACTGGATGTTAAGTAGGTTGGTGGTAGCCAGAATGCTTGTAAATCCAGACCCTTGACACCCCCCTTAAGGGGTTAATCTGGTGCATCAAGAGGGGGATTTGTTTTAACAGCTGCCGCCTGATGCTCCTGGAGCTGTTTACTAGTTGGAACCAGTCTGGTTGAGTGTTCTCCTTTACTAAGGCAGAGACAGGTTCTGTGATATTTCTTGACAATTGGAGTTTTAGCACCTTGGAATTTTACTAGATAGGTGTTGTGATCTGGTATGTGCTTGATGATTCTTCCTAGTCCCCTGTGTACTGAGTCTAGTTTCTTTCTGTTGCCAGCTAGAACCCAGATGGGGTAGCTGATGGGAAGTGGTTCCTCTGTGGAGGTTAACTTTTGTGTTTTGAGCCTTTTTATTTCTGCTATTTTAGCTTTGAGGCGTATGTGTTGTAGATTTGGTACTTGTTATACTATAGGGGGTTTCCCAAGGGGGATCTTTATGTATAGCTGCTTGTTGCAGTTAGTTATTTCTGGTTTGTATCCGTAGATTAGCTCAAACAGTGAATACCTGTCCCTTGATTGATGCGGACCCGGGATACTAGCAATGCATGTTTCACGTATAGTGGCCATGTGTCTTTGGCTTTGCCATACATTATTTTCTCTAGGGTCCTGATAAGGCTGCTGTTTATATGTTACACTCTTCTGTTGGCCTGTGGTCTGTATGGAGAGGTTGTGTAATGTTTAATGTTTTTGGATTTTAAGTTGTTGTTTACTATGTGAACTATAACTTGGTTGCTCCATCAATTATGATGTAGTCTGAAGTGCTGTAGTTGGCTATGATTACTTTGTTAATGAATTGGTTTATAGTTTCTTCTTTATGGTCCTTTTTTGCCCAGCAGATGGGCCAGTGTGTGGCAAAGTTGATAGCTACAATTAAGAAATGTTGGTTTGTCTTTGTTTCTGGGAAGGGGCCCACTACGTCTACCCCCAAACCTTGAATGGTTCAGGGTCTGGTACTGGGTTGACTGTTGGCTGAGGAGCCTTTGTGCTGGTGTATTTCTTGCACATTGTGCACTTTTTCAGAACATCAACTATATCCTGTTTGAGGTTGGGCCATCATACTATCTCTTTTAATGTGAGGTATAGGTTGTTAGCCTTTGTGTAGTAACTGTGCTGTTTATAGCAGAGTTACAAGATGAAAATATTTAGAAACTAGATAATAATCTTTATTGAGAGATAGTGATTATATAGTCATTGTGAATCATGGGTAACAGGAACATGATTGTGTTGATCACACGGCTGGATGGTGAAGGGGCTGGCTTGATCCTGGTAATGAGTCAAGCGCCAAAACAAGGTATCCACCATAAGAGATCATCATCTGTTCATGTTGTTGGATTTATCAATTCAAGTTTACTTCCTAGTCTGGCTTTTAGTGGCCAGGTAATTGGATTGCGGGTTACAAACCTGCTTATTTTGAACCTTGCTGGCGGGTTGAGCCTGCTGTTTTGACACTGTTGGCCAATGGAACTGTTGAACAAGCAAATTCCTCCCTGGTGTCCATAATGAAGAAACTCAAACTCTCTGTTGCTGCTAATTGGGATATTTTCCTCCCTATTGATCTCTTTGCTTATTGACTCAGTAGACACCAAGTGACTGGCTAATCTCCCTTTGCCATGCTGTACAGGCATGAAGCCACAACTCCCTCAATCTTGGGGCCCCCTTTGATTGAAGTTAATGTGTCTGCCAATACTGAAGCCCATGTCAAGGTCTTAATAAATTGTATCATTGACATTCAGGCAACAGCATATTCAACTGCCTATAAGGTCATGACTTTAGAGCTCTCACTGTCCAATGCTTCTGGAGCCCCCCTCCCTAAGTATCAAGTAGGTGTCCTGGTTCTCTACTACCAGAATTATACTGGAGGCAGAGCTCATAAGATTGATTCCCTCTGGGTTGGGCCTTGTGAAGTCACTTTTAAGAAGGGTGTTGAGTACACTGTGAAACTGCTGTCCTCTGGACGTCCTTTTTCCCAAGTTCATTCCAAGTTTCTCTGCAGATATCAACTCCCTGTGTCCAACCTTGAGGGGGAAGATGTCAGAAATTGTACTTTTAATGCTATTTTGATATGGCCTTCAAATAGTAATAAATGCAAAGATTTGGTTGGTTTTGCTTTCAACTTAGGAAATTCCTTGCCTTCAGTAAATAGACCTGTTCCAATGTCCACACATTCCGGATTACCATACCAGCCCTTTATTGATCCTGGTGTGACTTCACCCCAACATGAACCCCTCTGCCACTCTGTCTACCTAATGAGTGATCATTGACCCTTGTCTACCATTTAAGTAGATTTATTTCTCCTATTAAAGACAAGTTTATCCACATTTGTGTTGGATTTAATATTATTCAAGGTTTTTCTTTTCCTTTTTGCCAAAAGGAAGTCCACATCTTTTATTCCAGGAAATTAAGATAAATACCCTTAATCTTGCCCTGAAGGCCAACCCAATACTAGCTTCAAACCTCAAACCTTTTGTTATAAAGATTTCCCGCTGTATCCTTCTGGATGTTGTCCCCAGGAGCCAAACACGGCATTGAGTAGCCTGAGTACTTCCAAACCTCAGATGGGCAGAAGGTGCTTAAGAAGGTTGCTGCTTTTATACCAAGGTGCCCATGCCTTGCATACCAGTTTCCAATAAGGATCCTGGTACATCTTAACCCACCAAGGCCTCACAGAAGCGCAACTCTGACACTAAGTACATCATTCTTCTCAGGCTATGTGGGAATCTGGGAACTACAAGATGGACACAGCCCTTGTGGATTAGATCCCAAATTTGCCACCAAAACCTTCAGCAAGCACATTGATACTGGCCAAGTTCTTGCTGCAAAGAAATCCTTGCATGTTTCTATCATGCTTAAAAAGGTGCACAAATGAGCAATCTGCCAGTAGATTGACCAAGACTGCCATCTTCAACTAGAAAATATTAAGTTGATGATCAATCCCACTTTTGGGGTTGATGTGTCAACTTTTTTTACTATCATGTGGTCAAGGGTCTGCAGTTTTCCTGGAAAAAACTTGGGGTATCTTCCTATAAACAAAATAGCCCTTCCAATATTGAGACCCAGAAAAAATACATTGAGGCGTACACTGCCCTCAAAAACAAGGTGTGAGATTAGGCTGATTGACCACAAATGATCAGACCAATCCTTGCACACAGATCTTAATCATTTACACGCCGTATTATCACTTGGTTATCATTTAATCAAGTGTAGTAATTATACACCGTATAATAACCCATATATTATAATAGATATGACAGTTACACGCCGTGTAATTGTTAGTTTATTATAATAGATGTTACAATTATAAGCTGTATTATCTTTGATCATCATTTCAATATGTACTGATTACACGCCGTATATTACTTGCTCTATTATAATTGATGTAACAATTACACACCGTATAACTGTTAGCCAACATAGTGATTAACATTGATTTTACGCTGTATAATCTAAATATCATCTATCACTCACCTCCCAATCCACCCTATTGGACTTTGCATCAACCCAGTCCCACACTGCCTGATGGGCTCTTATGCTCATATCAAACAAGTGATATACAAAAGATCAGGCAATACTGAGTTTTAATCTAAGCTATACGGTGTATAATCAGGTTTCTTATTGGTTTGGGTCAGCATTACACAGCGGATAATTTACGGGTCAATACTGGATTGAGTCTGCTATTATACCACGTATAATCTTTAATTCAACCCATTGTATTAATAAGCAGAGGATTTTCTAGCCAGAAAAGGATCACTGATTAAGCCCTATAAATGAAATACCGGAATTCCACCTTCCAATGTTGGAAGACAGATTAAGGACCATTTATAAGTGACAACTAAATATGGC
The DNA here is from genome assembly GCA_014839935.2 of Entomophthora muscae. Lineage (NCBI taxonomy): Eukaryota > Fungi > Entomophthoromycota > Entomophthoromycetes > Entomophthorales > Entomophthoraceae > Entomophthora > Entomophthora muscae. The sequence continues at coordinate 247,298 of QTSX02004323.1, read as the reverse complement.
GTAGTTTCCCAGCGCAATAATAGGCGTGTAAGATACAGCCAATCAATAAATGACAGTAGGCTAGCTCAAGAAGAGCTTGATCTGTAGCTAAAGTGTCATGTACGCCTGCAAAGGCCAGTAGCAACACACATGCTAAGGACAGCCAATCAGGATAGGCGCAGCCAGCAAAGATGGATCCATTGCAAAGTTAGCCACTGAAAACTTTCTGAAAGGACAAGAACAAGGGTTGTTGCAGTATATATTGATAAAGACGCCTGAAAGGATGACAATAAGTTCTTAGTTACACCTGGATAGATTGCAGCCGCTGTCTAGATTGTACTCCAGTATCAATAAACGTAATTATCTTCAAAGTTCTATTCTACTGTAGTCTGTAGTGCTCTTGCATAGGATTAGGTAGAGTACATTGGCAAGGCTAACATCTATCTGTAGCTTTGAACATACCAGCAATAACCCAAGTTGCTCAACACAAGGAGACCTTCAAATTCTATTATATTAACAAATTAGCATTTGCCTTGTCTATGCAAAATTCCTATGGATATGTCCCCAAAGGCTCCAATAATGGGGTAGCTTAGTGTGCTGCTGTCTGAGCCACAGCCTATTTGATGGTGGTTCTCCTTGGTCCAAAGGGGATTGTGATGTATCAAATAATCCTGGGATCCTAAAATAGCCGGACCTTTCTATCATTTATCCAATTGGTCCAGGAGCACCTGAGGTGCACAATCCTGGGCTTCATCAATGTTCTTGTGCTGTATAATGTTGGTCTCCATAAGGTGTCAATATTCTTGAGGAATTCCCAATGATTGACACCAGCATTGCAGTGGGCCCCCAGCAATTGGCCACAGCAAATTTGTGCCTCCTATTCCTCCCTGCCTATTCCCCATTCCTAAACCCTATTGAAGAGGTCTTTGGGTGGATGAAGCAAGTCATCAAGCAGGGGACACCAACTGGGACCAAGGACCTTTTTGATTTGCTGTAGGCTGGGATCCATATCCTTCCAGCAGAGACTGTGGTCAAGTTTTATGGGCAACAGTGCCCATGTTAACAATTTGTTGACATGGTCACTGTCAACTCAAAAATCAAAAACTACTATGTTTCTTGCTAATTGCACTAGCTTAATTCCTATTTTTTAAAGCACTCAGGAGTTGAAACCCAGAAAAATCAACAAAATTGTGGCCATTTTGACACAATTTAATAATAAGCTTAATCAAAAACTTGTTTTAATCTAATTTTCTCTTTACATTTACTAGTAAAAATTTATTTTTTTATTAATTTGTTTTCACAATGTAAAAGTGTCAATGTTGACACTTTTTAAATCTAACTTATTTTTAATAATGAAACTGAAACATCTACAATAAAAATAATAACAGTGCACTCAATTTTTTTATTAAATTAATCTATTGAAATAGGTATTGCCTATATAGCTGATCATTTAAATGTTCATCTTATAAATTTATCTGTGGCACTTATTCTGTCTTTAATATATTAAATGGATTGGTGGCTAACGGCAATCCTATAATTTAAGTGTGTGTTACTATGTAATTTACTATAGAATTTATTATTGATAATAATGTTGACAATCAGAAATATTGTCAATTTGCTTGTGATCATCCACCAGGGTGAAGTTAAGAAAATTAGAGTGACACAATTAAGCCTAAATTACTGTCACCTCCTATTGAGGATGTTGTAAGTGGCAAAGTCAACACTTTACCTTTTTCATATCTAACAACAACTTCTTAACAACTTCACATAAGCACTGTGGTAAAATATCATATCCCCACCCCCAAAATATTATTTCAATAAAAGAATAAAGAACCTTGATACTTTTTTACTTATTTTTATATATTTTTAAAATTTTATTATATGAGCAAAAATACACAGAAAGCGGTTAATATTTGCAGGGTTGCTTAAATTTAATTAAGTGTATGATGAGAAAACATAGTGAATTTTAAAAAAAAATTCAACAGTGCCAATGTTGTCTCTGAAAATTTCTACATTTTACTAATTTTTAGCTGTAATTCAGCTTTTTTTACTACTGTAAATTCAGAACCTAAACCTAAAAATGCAGGATTATCAAATCCTTGGTCCAAATTTTGAATCACTTTTATGGGATGGCCTTTTTTTAATTAAATTGATTTTTTTGTATATTTATTTGAATTTTTAAAAATGTGGGAACTCATAGACACTTTTCAAATTTCAAGTCAAAGTGCATATTTCCAATGGACAAAATGAATTAACTGAAATCAGATTTGAAGCGTTCATATCCATCAACCATTTTCATTAAGTTCACTATGTTTTTTGAAATTGTGGGATTGTCAAATCCATTAACCAAATTTTAAATCACTTTTGAATGCACTAGTAAACTCAAATAATAATTGCAGGACCTGGAATACAAAATTAATGTACAGTAAGCACACTAGGAAACACCAACCCAAATAAAGAAGCTCCACCATGACTAAAATCAAACTAAAAATTCAACCTCAATAACCATGTTTAGACATAAAAAGTGATTAATCTTTAAAATTATCCAAACCCAGAAAGTATACAATATTATACACTTCAATTCACAGATATAGAAAATCTGTTACTATTCAAGGCTAAATCAAGAGAAAATAACTACTCACTACTAAACCAAAACATAAATAAATACATATTTAATATAAAAAATATATTTTCATTTTATTTTTATAGACCAACAATAACATTCCCAACAAGCTCCTGCACCAGTCTGCGGGGCAGCCTGTCCACAAGAGCGTCCCAGAGGGTCCAAGAACAGATCCAGAACACAAATTGGAGGGATTAATGCCAACACACAGGCCTCCCAAGGCATCAGCGCCAGTCAACCACCTCCTGCATCCCAAGACAGATCACACAGCCTAATCCCAGACATAAGCCCATCTCAAGGCCTTCCACCAAAGACTCCTATACCAGGGTCACTGGTAACAATGAGGTCACTTAAACCTCCACTGTGTACCCAGTAGTCACCTGGCCTCACACTCTGGATCCAAGAGTTTCCACTTCATGCCCCTGTGTTTTTGACACGTCTTATGAGCCATTGGCCACCATGCTTGAGCCATCTGCGCCTGTGATCTATTAAACCATTGACAGTGCCAGCGCAACCAAGTGTGATCCCACCTTCTACACAAAGGTCCCCATCACCTGTGTCAAGCCTGCTATCCAGGATGCTGTGGTGCCTGCCAAGGGCCAGCGTTGGTTAACAGATAGTGAGTGTGAAACTATCATCAACTGCTTGAACAGGGGAATGGCAGTTTGGGATATTGCATCCCAATTTGGTATCATGGCCAGATATATTGGCAACCTCAACACCAAATATGGCAACACTGGACAAATTGGTAAATCCTCCAAGGCTAATCAGCAGCCAAAACTCCTTCAGCATGTTCATATCAATGCAATCAAGCAGTGGGTTACCAAGGATTGTCACCTGGACACACTTGCTTTCCAATCAATGTTTGCCACAGAGTTTGGGTTTTTGGTTTCAAAAACCCTTGTTTACAAGACCATGGTTTATTTGGGCTTATCCTGGAATTTTTTTTAGAGTTTTGCCATATAACAGGAACAGCAACAAAACAATCAAGGATTGACATATTTATGCCAAGATCTATGTGGCTCTCAAGAAGACCAGAAATGTATAATTCTTTTACATCAAAAAATTGTTGTTTTCCTCCTCATTCATGTCTAGGCATGGGTGGATTGAGAAGGGGTCCAAGGATGGTGTAGCACATTGTGAAGCTGTCTTTTCCAAGACATATTTAATGATAGTGCTTCTTGGTCCCTGCGGGTTGAATCAATTTCAGATGATCAAGGGTTCCCACAATAGCAGGACATTCCTTGATTTTCTCTGAACTGTCAAGGAGTATCTCCAGATCAATTACCATGGTACAACTAACATTGTTGTTCTTGACAATGTTGGGCTCCACAAAGTGGATCTGGTTGTTTCTGAGTTTCCACCCATTGACAAAAACAGTCACATCTCCAGCTACTGCCTGGCTGACTGCCCAATAAGACTCCTCTTCCTTCTGTCTTATTCTCCATTTCTGAACCCAATCAAGGAGGTGTTTGGTTGGATCAAGAATAAGGTAAAGAAAGGCCTCCCACAAGACACCAAAGATCTCTTCAACATCCTTGAGGTCAGTCAATTTGAGATACCACCTGATGTGGTGGCAGCTTTTTAAAAGCACTCCAAATCCCTCCCCCCTAAAGCCCTTGCTTCTAAGCCAATCTGATAAATGGGCGCTCCAGATATCAATTGTTTTCAGTTTTATTTGTTTTGTTTTTAATTAGGCTAAAAATTATTATTTTTAAAATGACATGAAGTTGAGTTGTATTATAGACATAAGAATTAGTACAAAAGATAAATATAATTAATTATTCTAGATAACAAGATATGTATTTTTTATTATAATCCACCAAATAGAGTATTGACTGTAGAGCTAACAAATAAAAAAAATTAAAAAAGATAGAAATAGATTATTTGTATTTAAATAATTTTGAGCCCTTTTAGTAACATTGACTTTTATTTTAAAAGCCACAGATTTGACCTTGTGAGGCATCACCTGATCCTTATTATTTCAGTGCCACTACAGCAACACAACACAAAACCAATAATTTTCATGTATCTCAAACTGATTAGTATGTATGCTGCAGTTTAAGCATAGCAAATCTACAATCAAATCATATTACTGTAGATTCAGAACCTAAAGGTAAAAATGCAAGATTGTCAAATTCTTTTGCGTAAACTCACTAACTTACTGGAATATCTTTCATCCTTTTATATAAATAAGTAAGTTGTCCTGGGATGAAAATTACTCCATTAAGTTAGTGAGTTCACGTAAAAGAATTTGACAATCCTGCATTTCTACCTTTAGGTTCTGAATTTAGAGTACAAGGGAAAAGTAATTTGAGTTCTAAACAATCACTTGTTTAAAACATAAGTGGAGCAGGCAGCACAATGCAGATAAATAGAGCTTGTGTTGTTTAACTACATAATATATGAACCTGTACTCAACAAGCAACTAAATAAACAAAATTTTAAATCATATTTTTTATTTCACATGTTTTCTTACTATAAATACTGTATTGTAATATATTTAGATATATTACTATTAAATTTTAAATATTATAATTTTAATATTTAAATTTTAATACAGTAGTTTTCAAACCTGTTGAGATAAACATATATTATTCAGTTTAGAACACATGAACTCAGTCTAAAAACAAAATCAAAGTGGATCCAAATCTATTCTAATTTAATATAAATTCCTAGATTTTTGATTTTGTTTTTAGACTGAGTTCATGCATTCTAAACTGAATAATATACATTTATCTCAACAGGTTTGAAAACTACTGTATTTGAATTTTAATATTTATGTTAGTATTTAAAATAAAAATAAAAGATAAGTTGCAAGGAAGATGATTTATTAGAGGGATGTAAATTGCAAAGGGGAATGCAATTATTCCATGGAATTATACCCAGAAATTAAATTTTCTGCTAATGTGTCTAAATGGGACCACATACTCTTCTGTATGTGGTGGACAACTCTGGATGCAATTGCTAGAGAGGTGGCGCTCAGCACCCTGGTGGTTTATGAACGCTTAATAAAAGGCAATTGGGTAAGCAAATTGATTAATGGGTTCTTTTTGGGAGGCACATAATACCCAAAAGCAATGCCAGTGCAAAGGAGTTGTACAGGAAGTGCTCAACTGTCCTGTACCCCCACAGTGTCTTCTGTTGTTTTAGTGCTAATTGGCATATGTATATTTGAATTGGTATATCCTCCAACTTTTTAACATTTGTTTTTAATCTGCAATTTAATAGGATTCCTAAGTATTTTGCAACGTATATCCTTTGAAAGGTATATTTTTCTGAAAACATGCATAATTTTTTTATATATTTGAATTAATCTGTTGATGTAGAATGTTTGACTGAACTTGAATATGATTCCAGAGGGCACCTGTCTTGTATCTGCCCCCCATGCCTCAGCAAACAAAATTAATAAAAGCTTGAACTTATTAACAAGGACTTTGTCCCTAACTTAATTTGATAATGCTTTGAACACTTTGTTGAAAATTTCAGTTTTAAGATATTCTGGCCCTATTTGAAAGTCTGTTTTTATTAGATTTTTTTCATATTCATTTATGTTTGAAAACGGAAATCTTTGAATAGTTTCATAAATATAATCATTGAAATTCAACTTGATATCCCCTCAAATTTCATTCATCTTTTTGAAATTGATATTTGCTCCAATTTCATATACTTCCCTAATCCACGGCAAGCACCCTGCGGGTGGTAAATATTCCTTGTTTTTGCTTCCCTATTTCCATATTGATTCATGTTCATTTGAATTATTTTATTTATTCTATTTTTATTTATTTGAATTATAGGGGCTATCAGTGATTGGTAACCCCTGTAAAACCAACTGGTTGTAAAGACCACCACTTCAGCAACCTTGTCCCCATACCTAGTAATAACTGAAGTAAATATAAGAAAAACATAAAAAAACTTACTTATTGTTTCCCCTGAGGCCCTCCCAGCCGCCAACATCCCTTCAGAAAACTTCATGAGTGTTGGCTGCTCTTCATTTGATTTCCTGGTATTGATCTTCCTTATTTTCTGTGCTACTTGTGCTTCCTCTTGATTTTCATTTGATAAATTTTCATTGTTTCTTGTGGCGCTTCTGCTTCTTGACTGTGCTTCATTTTCATCTGTTTCCATTTGATCAGTTTCCTCTTCATTTGTGTTGATTTCCTTTGAGATTTCAGTTCCTTCAATCAGCTTGATTTTCTTATTGTTTTCTTTGGCCCCTTGCCAGAACTTCCAAAAAAATGTAGGCTGCATCATTGAACTTAAGACTTGACAGAATTTTTCCCTGTAGATTAAGTAACACTTTTTTCTTTTCATCTATAATATTTCCCAATTTATTCAGAGCATCTTCTTTTGACTAGATTAGTGGCTGACCTCTGTTGCCCAGCTTTCCTGTTACTAGTTCCCTAATATTTTTTCTATTTCAACAACCTTTTGCAGGTGTGCTTCAAAATTATTTATCAAGTTGTAGATATTTGACATGTTGATGGTAGTACATCAAAAAACCTGCTTTTATAGTATACCATCAACGCCTGAATATTTTTCATTATCAATAATAAATTAAGGATCAAAAATGTATAAATTACATTAGAATACTGCAGATATGCGTTAAATCCTGATATTTAGATATTATGTGTATAACTCAATGCATTCTGTATAAGAAAATTCATTGTAAACAAGGCCTTTTTCATTGTAATTTATAAAAATGGACTGTATTTATATTAGATAGCCATGAACACTTAGTACATTAGTTTTAGAAGCTATGGCAACAACCAAAAATATTTCAGATTTAAACAGAATGATTTCAGATTTAAGCAAAATCCAACTATCAGGTTAAAATATACACTCTGTTAACAGGTTTTATTGGCGTTAATGGGCAAAATATTTCAACATAGCAAAGAAGTGCTCACACACAAAGCAAAACCATTCAAAATACAATCTGAAATGCATTGATTCACAAAAAAAATGATGTGAGTTGACTTTTGGTGTACATATGTTTACTATGTGAATCAGTGACAAAATACACCCAAGCACAGTGAGTCAAAACTCAATCAAAAAACAAAACACAATAGCAACTCACTATGTAAACAAAATCACTCGCATAGTGTGTGCAATGGATTTTAATCAAGAATGATACCAAGGTATCTAAAATAAGACATGAGATCTGAAACATAAATTTTAAAAAAATTGTGTTTTTGCTTAATTTGGCGTAAAATCTTGGAAAATGGGTGGAATTTATTTCAGGTATTCAAAAATGGGCGTTTTAAAACCAGAAACAACTAATTAAGAAATAAAAAAATCTATAATTGGGATATTGGCTGGGGAAAAATATTAATTGAATATCCATATTCAGATAAAAGCAAAAATTAAAATTAGGGAGTAGCTTAACTGAATTTTATTTGGTATTTTATTAAATTGTAAAATGGAAGGAACACAGCAACAGAGTACCAATGCACCCGTTGTGCGCTGCGGTTGCAGTTGCCCCCGCAGATCAAAGAACAGAGTTAGTGCAACACAAGTGTCTACTCAGGAAGGAGACAGGAGAGGAGAAAATATTGGTGAGGTTGCACTGACACAACCAGTTCAAAGAGAACAACATGCAAAGGTGCAGAGCATAAACCCTCAGGTCCCCAAGCTGACCCAGAAGCCCACCAAGGTTACCTTCTCCAAGAAAGTTAGAAACAAGGAGGTAGAACTTACTTCATATGTGTTTGACGTTGTTTACCGGCAAGATTCAGTCCTGTCAGCCATATTGGAGAAGGTGAAGCCTATACTTGACACTAGCTATGAGCCCTACATCAGTGATGGCAATCAGGAAGAGGAAAAGGAGCCTGAGTTCTTCAGAACTGATGAGGGACAGTTGGTCCTAAAGAAAGTTGCAGCCTTCTATAACAAGGTACCCATGCCTTGCAAGCCAATCCCTGAGCAGGATCCCAATTCAACTACTCCCGCTAAGCCTGCCCAGAAACGCATCCCTGACATCAAACATATCATCCTGCTTAAGCTAATGCATGAATCTGGTGACTACAAGGAGGCCACAGCCATTGTTGGAGTGGATCCCAAGTACGTCAGCAAGACTTTTGATAAGGAGCAGCTTTTGGGGAAGCTTCAAATATAAAAGTAGGAAGAGAAGAAGTATATTTTATTGGATAATACTTTAGACTTATATAGCTTTAGCTGTGGCAGGGATTTTAGTTGGATCAAACCCAGGGGTTGGTCATGTGCTGGATGGGTTCAAGTTGCTGGATACCTGGACAGTCATGTGATATTGGTTTGTTGCCATTTCTGGTATATCAAATGGTATATTGGAAAGGCACTTTTGGGTGATAACTGGATGTTAAGTGTGATGGCAATAGCCAGAATACTCATACATCCAGACCCTTGACACCCCCCCTTAAGGGGTTACTTGGGTACATCAGGAGAGGGCTTTGTCTTGACGGCTGCCGCTTGATGTTCCTGGAGTTGTTTACTAGTGAGCACCAACTGGGTTGAGTGTTCTCCTTTGCTAGGGCAGAGGTGAGATCTGTGATACTTTTTGGTGATGGGCTCTTTGGCACCCTAGAACTTAACCAGGTAGGTGTTCCTGTCTGGTCGGTATCTGATGATTCTTCCTGGTTCTCTGTGTACTGATTCTAGCTTCTTTCTGTTCCCAGCTAGGACCCAGACGGGGGAGTTGATGGGGAGTGGGTCCTCTGTTGAGGTTACCTTTTGAGTTTTGAGTCTCTTTATTTCTGCCAGTTTGGCTTTGAGGCATATGTGTTGTAGAGCTTGTTTCTGTTCTACTGTGGGAGGTTTCCCTGGGGGATCTTTACATATGGTTGTTTATTGCAGGTGACTATTTCTGGCTTGTACCTGTATGTTAGTTCAAACAGTGAGTATCCTGTCCCTTGATTGGTACAAACTTGGGATACTAGTAATGCATGTTTCACATAGAGTGGCTATGTGTCTTTGACTTTGCCATCCATTATTTTTTCCAGGGTTCTGATAAGGCTGTCATTTAGGCGTTTAACTCTGCCGTTGGTCTGTGGCCTGTAGGGCGAGGTTGTGGAATGTTTGATGTTCTTTATTTTTAGATTGTTGTTTACTACGTGGCCTGTTAGCTCTTTTGCTCTATCTGTTATGATGTAGTCTGAAGTGCTGTAGTCTGCTATGATTGCTTTATTGATGAATCAATTTATTGTTTCCGCCTTGTGATCCTTTGTTCCCAGCAGATGAGCCAACATGTGGCAAATTTGATGGCTATAATTAGGAAAAATTGATTTTTTTTAGTTTCTGGGAAGGGCCCCACTACGTCCAGTCCCCAAACCTTAAATGGTTTGGGTTCAGGTACTAGGTTGACTGTTGGCTGTGGCGCCTTGGTGCTGGCATATTTTTCACACACTGTGCACTTCTTTAGAACATCAATTATGTCTTGCTTCAGGTTGGGCCACCATACTATCTCTTTCAATGTGAGATATAGGTTGTTAGCCTTTGTGTGTCCTAACAGACGGTGGTGTCTTAGTATAGTGTCAACTCTTTGTGCAAGTGGAATGTATGGGATGTGTTTATCCTTGATGATTTGGTATACTGTGTCATTCAATATGTGAAAATGTTTTCATTCCTTACTAGTGAATCATGGGTTAGTTGATGTGTGGAGGGATCTTTTTCTTTTGTGTTGTACTTAGTGTTGTATAGGTTGGGCCAGTCAGGGTCCAGGTGGTCAGGGTGATCCTCTCTTGGCTGGAATAGCCTAGAGAGAGCATTGGCTGTGACCAGCTCTGCCCCCTTTTTGTATTGGATGTCCAGGTTAAGCTGTTCCAGCAAGGACATACATTTGGCTTGGCGCTGCGCAAGTGCGTTCTGAGTTTTGAAATAGATTAAGGATTTGTTGTCAGTTACCACTCAGACGTTTAAGTGTCCTTTAAGATAACATCTCCATTTCTTGCATGAGTGGTATATTGCTAGAAATTCTTTATTGTGTATTGGGTACCTTTGCTTAGTGTTTGTTAGTTTTCTGCTTTTGTAACATACTGGCAGGAAATCTTGTTGCCCTGGCTGGCAGATGTGTAGGACTGCACCAATGGCAGTGTCACTAGTGTCTGACTCAAGCTTGTAGCACCTGTTGTTATTAGGGTATTGCAAGATTAGTGCTTCAATCAAAGCTTGTTTAAATAGTTGGAAATTCTTGTTGCATTCTGAAGTCCAGATGAATTTCTTTTTGGCATTACCTTTGGTTAGGTCATTGATTGGTGTGGTGAGCTTTCTGCAGTCTTTGATGTATTTCCTTAGGTAAGCTACCATACTGAGAAAGCATCTAACTTGTTTCACGGAGGTAGGACGTTGCATGTTGTTTATGGCTTTTATTTTATCTGATCTGCTTTGATGCCACCGTCAGAGACAATGTGGCCCAAGAACAGGAGTTCCTTTTCCATAAATTGGCACTTACTAGGCTTAGTGTATAGTTTATGCTTTGCAAGCCAATTGAGTGTCTTGCAAACATGCGTGAGGTGTTCCTCTTTTGTTTTTAAAAATATGATGATGATGTTGAAGTAACATAATGTGTTCAAGAGTCCATTTAGCGCCTGGTTCATCATGGTGACAAATGTTGCTGGGGCGTTTGTCATCCCAAAATTCATTACTTTACATTTAAACAACCCAAATTACGTGCAGAACGTGGTCTTTGGTATGTCTTTCTCTTTAACTTCAACTTGGTTATAACCAGATGTGAGGTCAATTTTTGAGAAGATTTTTGCTACAGAGAGCCTTGCAAATAGGTCTTCTATGAGGGGAAGTGGGTATTTATTTTTTACTGTACTTGTATTTAGTGCTCTGTAGTCAGTAACTAAGCAAAGGGATCCTTCTTTCTTCTTTACAAAGAACACTGCTGCCCCCCACAAGATTCAGACAAACAAATGAATCCTTTGGCTAGGTTGTCCTTGATGTGGGCTTTAAGCTTTTGGGTCTCCATGGGGGAGAGTCTGTAGAGGGATGCAGGTTTGGGCATGGCTTTGCATAAGTCAATGCCGTGTTTGACCTCTTGTTTGTGGGGTAACTCTGTGAGTTCTTCCTTGAATACATGAGCGTATTCATTTAGGAGTGTTGCAAGTTCTGGGCATTGGATCTTTTGTGTTTTTATATTATTAAATTTAGAGTATCTCATTATGTGGAGAGTACTATCTTTGGTTAGATGTTCAGAGTCATCTTGATTTATGACTTGAACAAATACTGTGTCTCTTAGAATGAGGTTGTTGGGTTCTTAGAGAATGTTGAAATTGACTCCATTGCGTTTTATGGTTTTTGTTTTTGCTTTCCAGCATATGCTAGGATTCACTTGGGTGAACCAGTCCATGCCTTCTATAATGTTGTAGTTTATGTTGTTCATGACAAGTCCTTTTATGGACGTTTGTATGCCTTGGAGGTCAATTCTGAAGGGAGTTGTTTTGCCTGCAAGTAGAGCTTTTGTTTTGTCTGCCATTCTGGCATATTTGAAGTTGGATTTGACAACTGGTATTTTGTACTTGGCTACAAAAGGTTTGCTAACCATAGTGTGTTGTGCACAGAGTCAAATAGAATTTTATGCATATGAGATTTTTAAGTACATGGATAGACAAGAAGTTGTGACTAATCTTTAATTTTTACTTTCATAAAAATAGAGGATTGCGGGACATGTGGGATGCAAGCAGCAAAGTATGTGCCTTGGTACAGTTTCTTGTCAAGTTGGGGGGACAGGGGCACTTAAGCCTGTTCCCCCTTTTTCCCCTGTTCCTCTGTTTTGAGACCTTTGAGGTCAGAGAATGTGGGGTCAGATTTGTAGTGGGTTGCTACTTCAGCGTTGTTAATTTTGGTGGTGTTCTCTTTCTTGGGACAGGAGTGATTTGCGCTTTGGCTACAATTGCCATTGTTACAATTGGAGTTGCTGTTGCTATGATTTGTATTTTGGCATTTATTGCCATTGGCGTTTTCTCTGCCATTGCTGTTTGAGGAGCGGTTGCCGTTGCGTGCAGCATATTCCATGTTGGCGTGTTTTTCAGCGCGCTTGGCTTCAGCAATGAGCGCAGGCATGGAGTTATTTGCTTCTGGGCAGATGAGGGCAGTGACAGAGGCTTTCATTCTGTTGATGAATGATGCTCTGGTGTGTACGTTGTCAGCCTGCGCTGGGTTTTGGATCTTGCAACGTATTTCCTCAAATTCATTGGCGTAAGCTGTGATAGTGGTCTTCTGAGGAAGATCACTGAGCTGTATTGCAATGTCTTGGAGAGATTCTGTGATGCAGAAATTGAAGGTGATGTTGGCTTTGAACTCTTCCCAGTTGTCAAGCTGGTTGTTGGTTTGTGAGTCAACCCAGGTGGCAAACCAGTTAGCTGTGGCCTTGTATAGGCGCTTGCTGGCTTCCTAGACCCATTTTTAGTGGAGGATGCGGCTGGCGTGGAGTTTGGCGGCTATGTGGTCTAGCCAGGTGATGCCATTTTTTTGTTTTTACCAAAGAACTTGTCAATACCAATGTACTTGGTGTTGGTAACTTCATCTGTGATAGGTGGTTGTGCGTTTGTTTGTGGTTGTAGAGAGCAACTGTATTGAATTATCTTGGTGCATGCTTTGGGCATGACCAGACCTTTGAATATGGTGCATCCACTAGGAATATCTTCATTGATGTTGTGGGCGCAGAAGTACATCTTCCAGGTATCCTGGGATGTAGCCTGGTTGAGTACATGGGCAAAGGTGGGCAGGTTCTGTTCAATAATTTTCTCTTTCATTGGTGTGGTCAAAAACCGTAGTGCTACCAGTGATAAGGAGCGCCTTTTTGGGGAAGCTTCAAATATAAAAGTAGGAAGAGAAAAAGCATATTTTATAAGATAATACTTTAGACTTATATAGCTTTAGCTGTGGCAGGGATTTTAGTTGGATCAAACCCAGGGGTTGGTCATGTGCTGGATGGGTTCAAGTTTCTGGATACCTGGACAGTCATGAGATATTGGTTTATTGCCATTTCTGGTATGTCAAATGGTATATTAGAAAGGCGCCAAATTGGGCAATAACTGGATGTTTGGTGTGATGGCAATAGCCAGAATACTTTTACATCCAGACCCTCAACATCTTCAATAAGTTCATTGATTCTGGCCAAGTCCTTGCCACAGAGAAATCCTTGTGTGTTTCCAATATGCTCACCAAGGAGCACAAATGGGCAATCTGCCAGTGGATAACCTGGGACTGCCATCTTAAACTGGCAAATATACAGACCATGGTCAAATCTACTTTTGGGGTTGAGGCTTCAATTTCCTTTTACTACCATCTGGTGAAGGGAATGTGCTTTTCTGGAAAAAGCTCAGGGTATCTCCCTATAATAAAAACAGCCCAACCAACATCAAGACTTGGAAAAAATACTGAGGCGTACACTTCCCTCAAAGCCAAGGGGACAGTCAATTTCTACAACATTGACAAATCAGTATTTGCCTTATCAATGTGCAATAGGTATGGGTATGCCCCAAAAGGCTCTAATGACAGGATGGCTTGGCGTGCTGCAGTCTGCGCCACAGCCTTTTTTTTGGCAGCTCTCCTTGATTCAAAGGGGGTCAAGCTATACCAAATGATTTTAGGATCTCACAATAGCCAGACCTTCCTATCATTTCTCTGATTGGTCCAGGAGCGCCTAAGGCGCACAAGCCTGGGCTTCACCAACATAATTGTGCTGGACAATGTTGGTCTCCATAAGGTGGTTGATGTTCTTGAGGAATTCCCATTGATTGACACCAGCATTGCAGTGGGCCCCCAGCAATTGGCCACGGCAAATTTGCGCCTTCTCTTCCTCCCTGCCTATTTGCCCTTCCTAAATCTCATCAAGGAAGTCTTTGGGTGGCTCAAGCAAGTTGTCAAGCAAGGAACCCCAATTGGGACCAAGGACCTGTTTAATTTGCTGCAGGCTGGGATCCACACCCTCCCAGCTGAGACAGTGGCCAAATTATATGGCCACGCTGATCTGTTCATCCCTGGGTGCCTTGCCAAACAGCCAACCAATTAAAGGCTTAGCTTGTCTGACTTTTTTATATTCTCTAATTTACTGTCAGGAATATTCCTGACATAAACCAGATTCTAACTGAAGAGAAATGCTGTAAACCAATAATGGAATGCCCAAGTAAGCGGGTAAAATTTGATAAAGAATTTCCCCCATTACCAGAGGAAAAGAAAAATCAATTATGGGAAAAAACGGATTTTTGTAAAAACCAGAATAATTTATCATCCAGGCAGGCGCCCGCCACCACTGTGCAGACGCCCGCCCCACCTGCCAGCACCCTCTGCCAGCCTCCCCACACCCAGCCTGCAGCCAGAGAGCCCTCTGCCAACCTCCTGCTTGCCCACCAAGCTCCTGTGGTCCAGCCAGCCACCCGCAAGCCCCCCACCAGCCACCTGCTTGCCCAGGATGGCACCTGCGGGCCCACTGCCAGCCCCCCACCCGCTTGCCTGCTCCCCGCCTACCTCCCAGCTGCCAACCTGGCCTCTGCTGGCCACCCACTTGCCCACCCTGTCCCCAGCGGGCCCACCGCCAGCCCCCAGGCCACCCGCTTGCTCCCCAGGCCCCATTCCCCAGCCAATCAGGAACCACCATGACTGACAATCAATCAGAAAAGTCCCTGACAAAAAGGGCAAATATTGGGAATAATTCCTGCCCTGAGGAAGAAGTAGAAACCCAAAAACCAAAAACCAATCCTAATTCTGAACCTTCAGAAGAAAGGGAAAATCTGGTTTCAAAAGCTAAAAATAATGTGACCCCCAACCAATGGGATTTGAAGGACCACAGCACTTACCTAAGCCTAGACCCCAGCCAAACTGGACTCCCCAAACCAAAAATAGATTTGGGAAGTCCCAAGAGTTGTAACCACCACCTGACCACATGCCCAGAGGAAATTATTGGCTCCAAGCAGAATTGTCTAAAACCCCAGCAGATTGCCCAGGAACAAGGGTTTGGCCATCCTTTCAAACACCAATTCCCAATTCCCTTGACCAAACTTCTGGGGTCCCCAGTCCCTTGCTTTTACTCCCACTTGCAAAATTTTGCAAGTGGGGGGAACACTATAAATAAAGGATCTCCTCTCAGTAATAGCTTGTGCTACTATTGAGATTAATATACTCAAAAAACTGAAATTCAACTTACAACTAAATTTAAATTACCAATCAGCCCCTGTCAACTCTCTAATCCAAGGAAGATGAATCACCTCATCTTCACAGCTGTGCTCACAGCTTTCCTTGGGATTGGAGGCTACCAACAAGGTTCAGAGTACTTTGGGTCCTCCCCTGATGGACTAGTTCATGATCCCCACTACAACCCTGGTCAACTGAACTCATCTCAGACTGAATCCTGTCCTTCCCTGGTATCTCCATATTCTATCCTCTCTATTGCAATGTACACGTCCATGTATTACATCTTAACCTACTTTGCCGGGAGCTTTGGGAGATACAACGTACATGCAAAGGTTTTCTGCTGGCTAATGACTGTGTATCCTATTGTGACTGCCTTGACTGGGTTCCAGTTCACCAACCTGCTGCCCTACATCTTGCAAGTGGTACCTACTGTAACTGGATATTACATTTACTATTTGAGATTTATTAATTATCATTTTATATTTATATGTTTCCAAGCCCGCAATCACATTCAGCAGGACCATCAATGAAGGTTAGTAATTTATTTATTTATAATCATTTTTTATTATGGCATCTAAGGCTATCTCAAATGCTTGATAATGGATTATGCAAATATATTTATATCACTTTTGTTGAACAAATATAAACATCAAATTAAAAAAGTTAAATGTAAAGTGTACAAATTAGAAGTAGATTTTATTGGCATATATTATTATGCTTTTATGAAAACTGTTTCCGCAATATATTTTGAAAAACTTGTTTGCTAAAATAAGACTTTTAAAAAAATTTTTATAATAAAAATAATCTAGAGTATATAAGATGTTTAATGGTAATAGAAAAAATTAAGTGCGCCTATAATGGGTTCAGCAGTATGTACCCACCCCGCAATGGAGGTGGCGCACAACCTCCACTGCCACACCGTGGACAGTGGATACACCCTGGTTAAAATACTGCTGCCTGCTTGTGAAAAGGAGTACATTCAGGTGGGAGTGAAGCAGCAGCTTCTCTGGCAGGGCTGCAAACCTGTAAATTCCAGCCAGGACCTGGGCGTCCTAGATAACATGGTCCAACAAGTCATATCTGGGGAGACCTTCATCCCATCCAGGGAGAGCCTAGCCTTGTCAATCCCAAGGAGGACCCTGTCCAGGTCCTCTACAGATGTGGCCATCCCAAAGTAAAAGAGAAATCCCAGGTATACAATGAGATGAAGCCTTTGCTGGGCAAAGGCTTCTGTAAACTCACAGAGCTTATTGTACACGGTATTAATCTTCTTCTTGTGCTTTGTCTTGGCAAACATGAGCTTTATTGCCAGAGGGACCCCCGTCTTGTTGGCACTCCAGGCCAACCTGAAGTCAGCAAGGAAGATTTTGGTCTTCTTCAGGGCTGTTGCTTCTGCAACAGCCAGTTTTCCTACCGCACACCCAAAGTTCTCCAGCAGGTAAGAGAGTGTATGCTCCAGAATGAAGCAGAAGCAAGCAGCTGCATGTCCCTGGCTTATCTCTGGTATGCTCTTGAATAGGAGTGTCACCAGGACGTCCCAAAAAAGCTTAACAGAGTTTACACAGTAAACTTCACTAAGGGATACTGGGTCCAGGCAGACCAATTGGGCATCCTTGTAGACAGTAGCTGCCCACTCAGATGCCTCTTCCCCTTGTGTAAGCTCCAGGAGCGTGTCCTGTGACATCAGTAATGAACCAATTATTTGGTCCTCAAGTTTGCAGACAATAGGAGGTGATAGGGCTAGCTGCCTAGCCATGTGATTGGCATAGTTGCTGTAAAATGTGGCAGGCACAAAGGGGACCAGTACCTGATATATTATGCCACTGATTATTTCTAAAAAAAAGGGTAATAATTTAAATAATTTTATTACTTTTTATATTACCTTCTTTGGTGTTCTTCTTGCTGACAGCTTTGGCAGGCTTGGCCATCCCTGGTGCAAGCAGTTGCGCCAGCAATTCAGTATCCTATGTTCTGGTGTGCTTTGCAGGTTTGAGATGTGCATACATCTCAGGGTCATCAACCCAGACAGACAGTGCAGAGAGGGCAAAGGACCTAATTTGGAGGCCTTCTATAATGGTCTCCTGGACGTTTAAAAGACGCTCAATTGTCTTCTCTGATGTGTCAGGCATTTTGGCCATAAGTGCCTTGGCAGACACCTTATTGATTTGTTGCCTGTTAAAACAGCTAACTTGACTTTTTCTTTGACCTTGCAGTCAATTTCCTTAATTTCTGCAGTTGCAGAGTCAAAGTCTTTTAGCAGCTTTTTGAGTTCAATCATATGATTTTTTACTAACCTTTCCATATGTTGTTATAGCTTTCACCCCAATAAAAATCTGTGTTATTCTGATACTATTGCCTCTTTGTTTATTACTGTTTTTTTTCATTTACTACATTATCCCATCTTTTTACCCATTGTGTATATGTTTTATGATTATCTCAATATGTGTTGTTTGCTTTGTGTTGGCATTGTTTCCTTGATTACCATATTATTTTTGGCGCTTGACATAGCCCCTTGTGAAAATATTAACAACAATTTGGTGATCAGCTAAATTTAAATTAGTGATTATAGGTTTATTGGGTTTATAAAAGTTGTAACTGATTCAAATTCAAATCTTAATGATAAAATTTAAGCTGATCAGGCACCAATTGAGGAAGTGATTGTTGTAACATAAAGGATCACTTAATAACTCTTTGATGCATTTGCACTGATTAATCTGATTAGCTAGCTGTTTTGCCATTGTGTGCTATTGCTGCTGTGGCAAGTTGTTGGTGGACTAGTTCCCAATTAGCTTCTGTGTTAGCAATAGTCCACCAACAACTTGCCACAGCAGTAATGGTGCATGTTGTATTCACTGTTATGATGTGGTTATTTGCTAGTTTGCTTAACTTGAATTACAACCTATTGTTTATCAAGGACTAAGTTAAGATAGTTCTTCAACTTATTACATATAATAAAGTATAGTAATTGTAAATATTGGTCTTTTATTAATATAACAAGGGAAGAGTTTTATAGGGGATTGGAATTAATCTTTTGCCACTGATACTCTGATCAGGATTTGATCTCAGATCATATCGGTATTAGCCCATCAATTGGTATGATTATTTGATGGGCTAAATAACCCTCTAAGTTATGGCCTGTTGATCAACTGGACTTTTTGTTCATCTGTGCTAAATGTCTACTCAGAACTTCAAACTCAAGCCTAATTAATGGAAGGTGTATTGACGTCATTAATGGCTAGTTTACAATAACCACATTACAACAGCACACAATGGTAAAATAATCAGCCAATCAGGTAAGTTAGCGCACATACATCAAAGAATTATTGAATGACCCTTTATGTTACAACAATTACTTTCTCAATTAGTGCCTGATTGGCTTAAAGTTTATCATTAAGGTTTTGAATTTGGATCAGTGACAACTGCTATAAATACAATAAACTTATAATTTACCAATTTAAATTTAGCTGATCACCAAATTTTTGTTAATATTTTCCCAGGAGGCTTTTTAAGAGCTAAAAATATTTGTGTTCTGGATCTAGATACATGGCATAGTAAATATATGATTTTATAGAAATAAGCTGAACTAAAGAATAAACCAACTATAAACAAAGAGAAAATACACAATTGAAATTCAAGATAAAGAAAATTAAATAGAAAAAATTTGGCAACAGGGAGTTGTTTTGTGACAGGAGGGGTGATGCTTACTAGGCAGAATAGTGCAGGAAAGAAGGTGTAGAGGTGGTGCTGGCATGGGGGGTCTGGGATTGGGTTGGGCTGGAAGGTGGGGGTGGGGGTGGAAAGGATAGAGGCAGATGGTTTGTGTATGATGGCTGTCATATACTGCTGGTGGTATTTCTCATCAGCCATTGGCTTGATTGGCTGGTAAGTGGCTATGACACAGGGTGGGAGGTGTTTGTCTTTCTGTGATTGATTGCTCATATTCACTTGAAAAACTATTTGCGTAAACAAGTCAGCCACCATTTGGCAACCAAAGAGCAAATCATGGTCAAGGACCCCAATATAGAGATTTTTGAAATCCTGTGGGCAGCGCTACTGGACTGTATCTCCAATATTAAATACCACAACCTCATCCATATGGATGTCAGTGTGACCTGCTGGGTATACAGAGTCCTGGTGTCTGTGTTTTTGGATTGCCTTGAAGGCAGTGGAGCTACCCTCAATCTGGTGGCTCAAGAAAACCTGATAGGTGGAATTTGAGCTATCCCAAGAGTTAAGTAATCCACCAAGGATATGGCTGTACTCATAGCCATTGGTGAAATTAGCGTTTGTCCAATAATAGACAAAACCTTTGGCCAAAACAGCCAGAAACACACCAATGAAAGTCCCCCTCTTGACCTTATTCCTAATATTCTTGGTGGCAGCTTTTCCTTGCTCACCAAAATTTTCAAAAGCTATTGATAGCTTGTAATAGAAAATGAACATGATTACATTGGATAAACTTTTCAGGCATTAGATGAGAGTGGAATCAAAGGCAGGATTGTATTGGGAATCCTCACTGTCATCCCATTAGTTGCTGCCAAAATTAGACAACATCCAGACTGACACCACTTTCCTGTGCATCCAGAGATGCACCATGTGCTCATACACCCAAATGCCATGGTGCACAAGTTGCTTCCAGACCTGGGTCAGGGGAAGATTGGGGTCCTGCTGCAAGAAATCAAGTGTAGTTGGGTAAGCCTTGCTGATCTAGGACTCCAGGGCCTTCTTGGGCTTCTTGGTTGTCTCAATCAGGTTTCTCTTATAATTAAGTTATTGAATTCCTACATTATGATGGATCAGGTAAATTGCAATTGGTCAGCAATTTGGTCCCATGTCAAACCACGCAGATTCAGTGCCACAATTTCTTAGAGAATTTGGGTAGTAATTATTCTGCGTTTGGGGCACTGGGCTGCGGTAGCTGAATCCTGATTGGCTGAGGGGGGCAGGTTGGCTGATGGCGGTAAATTGTTCCAAATCAGGGTTGCTGTTCTGATTAGCTGGTTGGTCTGCATCTTGTGCAGGGGTGGGTAAGGGGGCAGGGGCAGAGTTAGACGCTAAGTGACTCTCAAACAAGTCAAAGCCATAGGGGTTGGGAGTCAAGTACAGATCAGCTTCCTTATTACCCACATCAAAGACCTGGGTGTATCCACATTCTGAGCCTCACCTCTACAGAAGCTGGATTGGCTGCTGCTGTCTTGTTTGCTGGCAACATCAAAAATGTTGTTGTTGAAAACCATTGTAAAAAACCTAGGATAAAATCACTAAAAGTAGAAGGTTAAATTTTATGATTTATTTTTATTGTATCACAAGTCCATATTTGGAAATTTCTTAAACCCATTTTACACAAATCAGGAGCCATGAAAATGAATAAAATGCCTCTGTTCCTAAAATGGATAGCTGTTGATTGGCTGTTAAACTGTTATTTTTCTATTTTAGGCTGCTCATACTACACATCTTGTGTGAGTTCATTCTGTTTTGTGTTTTTGAAATCTTGCTTCTAGATTGCTCTAATTTTGTTTCATTTTAGTTCTTCTGTTGTTGGCTTGTTTGAATCCTGATTGGATTATAATATACTCTGGAACAACATCCATTCATTTCACTTGATGTGCCAGTTCATTTTGTTTGTGGTTTGAACTACTTTGCTTGATGTTTGATATAATTTTGTATAATGTGTTATTGAAATGCTGTTTATTGTTTGACAATTTGTTTGTTCACCAAAAATATTTAAATTATTTGATTCCTGAATCTTGTCCAACTTGGGGTTTGCTTAAATCTGAAATCATTTTGTATAAATCTGAAGTATTTTTGGTTGTTGCCATAGCTTTTAAAGCTACTGTAACCTTTTTAATGCAATTATTATCTGTCTAAATTTAGTAGTATAAACGGTTGTAGTCACTACTGTTTATTTCAAGTTAGGCTATTAAGTTTCTATAATAATCATTTCGGTTGTAAGGGTGTAATTTTAGCTGTATGTATTGATATATTTGATTTATTTGATAATTTTAAACAAAAACATACATTTGGAACATTTATTTCCTTTTTCTGTTCTAGATTGTATATCTTAATTGGAATGAACTGGTAGTATTATTGTAGATTCATTGATTTGTTTTGATATTTGATATTTTTGTTGTCTGTTTCAGTTGCTATTAGGGTTTTTTATTGGATTGAGTTTTTAACTTTTGTGACTGAGTTCAATGTGTTCTTAAAGTTCATAATAAACATAGTAGCTTTGTTTTGTTACTTAAACACAGTATTCTAGCGCTTGATAGATTTGTTGTTGAATCATCATAAATTTGTTCCCAGTTTTCATTGGTTTTTATGTGACTGGACATTTTTTCCAAATAGTGCACATTTTCTATGGAATTGGCTTCTATTTCTATCTAAAAAGTTGAAATTTGTTATGTGATTGAGCCCATGCATTCTAAACTGAAAAATTTGTGTTTATCATAACAGGTTTGAAAAATATGGTATTAAAAGGTTGAAATTATTAAAAATTATATTTTTAACTCATCTTAGTTGCTTGCCCTCACGGCTTGAATATAATGTTGGATTTCTAAATCCCATATTTTTCTTTACAGGCTGTGGATCTACAGTCTTGTTCAACTACCTCCTATTTCAGTCTACCCTTTCCTCTTGCAAGAGACTCATGTCCTGGATGGACACTTCAGATGTAACACTACCTGGTCAAAACTATCAGCAAACTATTGGCAGCTCATTAGTTACTACAATTTGATGGAGTACATCAAGATCTGCCATGCTTGCCAGGCGTGGGATAAGAAAAACCCCATTAAAGAGCTTATAAACCCTATCCTGGTTGATGGGTCAACTGAAATATGGGGTCTGAATTTTATTGGTCCTGTGCCTGCATCAGATAAAGAAAATACATGTATCTTGGTGGCAGCTGATTACTTTAGCAAGTGGTAAGTTGCTGGTGCCTATAAGGATGCTAAAGCATAAAAAGTTACAAAGTTTTTGTATGAGAATACCTTCACTGTGCTTGGTCCTCCTCAAGAATTTCTTACATATTGTGGCCCTCACTTGACTGCTGCTTTGGTTTGGAATCTAGTAGAGTTTTCTGGTTTAATACACAACTTTATTAAAACAAAAAATCTATACTTTATAGAATACGTCAAAAGATTTGATGCAACCTGGTTCAAAAGCTTTGAGAATTCTATAGATGTGGATCCCAAGAACTAGAATATTTTCATTCCCAGAGTCTTGTAATACTGCAATTGTGTTCACAGAACGTTAAATCTGATGTCTTATTAAAATCTCTCAAGTATGAATTACAAACTCAACCCCTACCAGAGAAATCTTCAACAGTTCACTGGCTTCTTCACCTGTTTCAAGATATCAAAAAGTAAGCAGGGGAAATTGAAGGACAAACAGCTAATAAAATGAAGAAACGTTTAAATGGTCAAATCAAGACCATGCAGAAATTTAAATCTGGAGACATGGTGCTTCTTTTTGAGTAAGAAGACATAAATCCTTCATCAAGAAGAACAACTCTATATGAGAAGCTCCATTCTTGTCATTAAAGAGCTAGTAAATTGGAACTACAAGCTTCCCAACCTTGATGAAAATCTGATGATGACTGATGTCAATGGTGTTTAATTGAAGCTCTACCACCAGTCTATCAATTAGGATGAGTGTAGAGAGTTATCTTTTAATATTGATTAACAACTCAACTGTGAATTGATGATCCCTCACTTCTGCTCATATTTTGAGCTAGCTCAGCTGTTCAGCTACTGTTGACCAGCAGCTCAACTTCCCCTTTTTATTACAAGTACCCTATATAGATAGATTGAAAATTCTAGAAATTTCAATTCATCAATAAACATATATCTGAGAAACTTAGTTGAAGTTTAGAATTGCAGTTATCATTTGTTTACCTGCTCCTAGACCTCCAAGTTGCACCTGATGCAAGCACCTTAAATTTGTGTCAGAAAGACAAGTAGCTTATACCAACTGTTAAGGAATACAGGATATTATGTAATCTTTAACAGCATGTTAACTCTAAAAAAAATCTAAATCCACTTGGTCCAGGTGATGTATCTGAGCAAAATGTTATATCATTTTGCTTCAAAAAAAACATAATTGAAATGTTCAAGCCACCCATTCCTAGCTTTAATCAGATGGCTTTAACATGATCAGGGTTACTTTTTGCTAGCCAGCCAAGCCTTAGTATAGGATATATATGGCCAACCATATAAGAATTGAGCAAATCAATCCAATCCAAATCCTTTGAGATTAGGATGGTTGACCAAGAATATTCAGTATCATCATTGCCATCAGGTCTTGGAGATTGCATGCCATACTATCACAAGCTTATTCAGCCCAAAGCATTAACTACAAACCATATAATTGCTGGCTTATGTTATTAACTACTGTTTATACCCTGTATAATCACCAGATGATCAGCCCCAAAGTGCTGTCTCATCCTACAGATACAAGTTGTACATTAGCTCCACTAACAACCCAAGGGAGTCATTAATAGGCGGTTTGCAACTTCAGGCATATATTCTTTCAAACCCCCAACCTGAATGATGGTACACACTGTGCAATCCTTGATCTGATAGCAGATAAAAATTTGCTATTATAAACCATTTAATCCAAACTCAGCCTGACATCATTCAGCAAAAGGTGTGCCATCCAGATTGGGTATTCTTATTAGAACCTTTAAAGGGTAAGAAGAATACCAATTTTCTACTTTCTGTAGGCAGAAAAATGAGGTTTGGGATATTTGTAAGCGCCTCCAAACCTGGTTTAACTCCTAGCGCCACCTGAGGCATATTAAGGGGTAGACAACCAGCAGTTAGAGTAGGTTGGCTCAAGAAGAGTGGGGTTGTAGCTGGGACACTATGCATACCCTAGAAGGACAGTAGTTATAATAGATCAAGAAAAGTTGATTTGCTCAGGTAGAACCAGAAGGAGCTGGTTCACTCTTGCATGTAGCCACCCATAACTTTCTGAAAGGTCAGGGCAGAGGATGCTGTTGTATAAAGAAATACTGACAGCAAGAAGTCCAACAACAAGCTCTTAGTTATTTCTGAAAAGATTATAGCTTTTTGTTCATATTATATCCAAACTAAATAAAGTAGTAATTTATACTTTATCTTCTACTGTTTTGTCTGAATTGGAAATTTTTAAGGGGGGGTAGATTATATAGCATTGTCAAGACTAAGTAAGGTGTTAAGGCATGCTGCAGCTTTGAACTTGCAAGGGATTCCCAAGGTTGCTTCACTATCCTACTGGCAAAGAATATATTCCACTACATCCCTTTAGTCCTCACTTCCTGGAGCAGGATAGCCTAGACAGATGATCTAGGTTGCAAAGGTTGGGCCATTTCTCAAAAAAATATCTTTGGATATACATTCATTAAATTCCAGCAGCATGTTTTCCATCTTTTTAATGATTAGGCCATACAGCTTGGGATTCAACCTCCATGCTTCCAATGATACTGGTAAGGGATGGTGTGTGATGGTGAGTCAAGTCAAGGGTTTGGTTTGGCCATTGACTTTAAATTGTATCAAAAGATTGATTTGGTTTCTTACACCTTGAGTACACCCAACTTTTTAAAAAGTAAACTAGGTTTTTATTAAGGTTTATAAGAGGAGCAATAAAAGCTTCAACCTTGGAGAACTGGGATAATGGGGGTCAATTTAATGCTCCTTTTATCATTTTATTGTCTGTTGGGTTCATTCTGGAAACTTTGACTGTGGTTAAGGTCCAACAATAGCTATTACCCGGCTGGGGGACGAATTCAATGTTTTTGTCATTGTTGGACTTTCTGGCCAGGTCATGCTGGAAATTCTGACTATGGGTAAGGTCTTATGTTACAACTGAGTTTCCAGGCTTGCCTGTCAACATATCTTACAATAAACAGGGGCTC
The DNA here is from genome assembly GCA_014839935.2 of Entomophthora muscae. Taxonomy (NCBI): domain Eukaryota; kingdom Fungi; phylum Entomophthoromycota; class Entomophthoromycetes; order Entomophthorales; family Entomophthoraceae; genus Entomophthora; species Entomophthora muscae. The sequence goes on along the minus strand of QTSX02004323.1, from coordinate 221,694 downwards.
TCTATGAGTTGCCCCTTGACGTGTCTAACAACATGAACTAATCTGGTGACAATATCAAACTGCGGGCACTTTCTCCTAATTACAAGCACTATCAATTTGACCTTCTGATCCCGCTCAAGTTATTCCTTGTCTTTGAGCCTTACATGGAACATGCCACCCCCTTATGGCTGATGGCTTTCCTCATATAGTATATCAATCACAGTATTCCATAATAAACAACACCTTATTCTTATCATTTCTGTCCTTTCTATTGAACTGTTGTCTTACCCAAATCAAATGCTGAATCCTCATTAATTCAGTTGCAACAGTGGTAGCAGCGGTAGGTTTACAACCTACCTAAAGAGAAAATTCCCCTCAAGAAAGGACAGAGTACAGTCTGTATGGCTACTTTACACCAAGAAACCTTCCTGCCAATCCCTGAGGGGGAAATCCCCAACAGGTACGTCATCTATCAAGACCAGCTGGTACTTACTAGTGTGTATAATTGACTCCGCCTTGGGAGCACAACACAAGTGTCACCCTGCCCCAGTAAGACCTCTCCCAGAGCATGCTCAATCTCTAGCTGGAATCCTTTGCAGGAGGTGTTGAAAGAGCTGGCATTGTCAGTTGACTCCACTCCACCAAAACCCGCCTCTGTATATGTCAAGTAACTGAGCCCATGTGAGTTGCCACTGCTTCAGGCTGCCTTCCAGGACCTGCGGCAGCCTGGTTCACCAACTGGGCCAGTCAAGAGATAGAAATTACCTGGACAATGTTAAGGGATGCCACAAAGTCCCACTACAGTGAAACATTTTCACCCATTGTAGTGGGAACTCTCCTCCTGGCTATTAAACAGACTGGGTCTATTCCTGAATATCTTGCTGCCGCCCTAGAAGCTGTGACTGATGGGAACACCTTGCTCTTTACCTTGATAGTTAATGGGCTTAACCCCTATATCTGCAAATAGATTCCTGTAGGTCATTACACCTCCATTGATGGCTGCTACAAGGCCATTGTGGAGGCCAATAACCAGGCTTCAATGGGCTTCCACTGCTCCAATGACACACCACCCCAACCTTGTCCCGCACCTGGCAGTGCTCACAACCAAGTAGGCTGCTGCCAGTCTCACCAACAAGAAATTGGGGTTAAGCACCCTCGCAAGGGGGAACTCCAACTAGCACAGATTAAGGACCAGGGAAAAGTCTGGGGGTTGTAGTTATAAGAGGTTCTACATCCCCACTTGACCCTTACTCTCAATCCCTCTTTGCAAAAAACCCCTTCAATTACAATATTCATATAGCTGAGGCCCTTGACGTCTTCCAAGTTCATAGCAATGACCCCATACTTCAAGCAAGCCACTATTCAAATAAAGTAAATTGCTTGTCCTATCCTTTCTGTTTCTGTGGGAACACCCACAAACTACTGGTAGATACTGGGGCCAATCACACTATGGTTAACCAGGTTTTTGCCGGCGCTGAACAACTAGACCAAGTACCAAGCAGGTTCAAGGCAGTACAAGTGGCTGACTCCCATAGAGTAGTAATTACCCATGAGACAGTAGCCTTCTCTGTGAGAATGGGGAACACCCAGGTTAAGCTTGCGGGACCAATCATGGCAGGGCTCATCCACAATGTCATTGCTAGCCTTGACTGGCTTCAGCACAACCATCCCTACATTGACTGGGATATGTCTGTAATTACCCTCAATAGAAATGGGGTGGGTTTTCAGATATATCCTGTCAAAATGAACAAGTTGCTTCTAAATACTGTGTTTTTCAGAATAACAGGTATGGGCTCATACAATTACAAGGGGAAAAACTAGACTTCAATCAATGCTCAGTTGAATTTATACACACAGAACCACCTGCAGCTCTCCCCCTGACCACTCTGTCTCCATCAGCACTTGTTGCGCTCCTCAAGAAGTATAAGGATGTTTTCAGTGAAATACTGGATCAACTACCCCCTGAGAGATCCAGCATGCTGTACAACTGCAAGGTTGATTACCAAAGCACGTCCCCTCTATTGCTTGGCATCAACAGAAGATGAGACCCTCCGCCAGCACCTAGTAGAAGCACTTAATAAGTGCTTTATCTGTCCCTTACTTTTGCCATATGGGGCTGCTGTCTTCTTTGTAGCTAAAAAGAACAGATCCTTTTCTTAGTCACAGATTACTGCGCCCTAAATGAGCTGACTGTTAAAAACAAGTACCCCCTGCCATTGATTATCAACTTGTTTGACACACTTGCGGGTGCAAAGGTCTTTAGCAAGATTGATCTCACTGTGGAGTACAACCAGGTCTGCATTGCACCAGGGGATGAGGCAAAAACTGCCTTTCACACACACTACAAGTTGTTTGAGTTCCAGGTCATGAACTTTGGAATGACCTACACTCCTTCCACCTTTGCCATGTCAATGAACAAAGCATTTGAGGAATTAATTGGAAAGCGTGTCATTGTGTATCTTGAAGACATTATTGTCTTCAGTCAAGATTAAACCACACACCTCTGTGCTGTCCTTGACACCCTTTGGAAAAACCAGTTGAAGACTAAGCCTTCCAAATGTGAATTCCTCAAGTCAGAGCTCTTGTTCCTTGGGCATACTATCTCTGCCCAAGGGATAAAGCCTACCCCACCAAAATCAAAGCAATCACAAGCATTCCACCTCCCATCAATGTGGGCCAGGTGCGTATAATCTTAGGCATGGTTGCCTACGTGCGCAAGTTTATTCCCAATTGCAGAGAACTTATTGCACCTCTCACTGAGCTCCTGAACACTAAACAGCACTTCCATTTGACTCCTGCCAGAGATCAAGCCTTTGAGACGTTGAAGCAAAGACTTACAACTGCACCTGTATTGCAATTCCCCAATTGGAGCCACCAATACAAACTTGAGATCAATGCCTCTGAAAGAGCCATAAGGGACGTATTACAGGTGGAAACTGACAAGGGCGTCTTCCTCCCTGTGACATACAAATCCAGGAAGCTCACTGACTTGGAACAATTTTATCCAATCCACAACAAAGAGTTGGCAGCCATTGTGCACTGTATCAAGAAATGGCGCTGTTACTTGGAAGGGGCCACCTTTCCACCCCGTGTCCTGAAGGACCACAAGTTGCTCCAGTATTTCAACACAAAGTCCCACTTGACGTGCCGCCAGGCAGGCTGGGTCAAGTGGCTATCCCTCTATCAGTTGCGCATCAAATAAAAGCCTAGGAAGGAGCTTGTCACAGCAGATGCCCTCTCAAGGCTCTATGTGGTGTCCATCACCAGGGACAACAGCTTAGACCCAGATTGGCTAATGCTTTACCTCCAGCCTGAAGCAACCCTCTATAAGGGCCTTAATTTGGTAACCATCTCCAAGATGAAGGACAATGAAAGTCAGTTCACCACTGATGCAGACAATGTCTGCCCCTGCGCAAAGACAGGATAAAAGACACTCTATATTCCCACCACACAACAAGGCAAGACCATGCTGCACTATCACTGCACCTTGGGCCATGTCAGAGGATGTAACCTCTTCTAAATCATGAAACGTAAGGTTTGGTGGCCGTGTATGCGTCAAGAAATCTTGGATCTCCTTGAAACATGCATGTTGTGTGAAAAGAACACGTCTAAGCCTGCACCCCCAAGTTTGTCCTGCCTATTAAGGCCATGGAACCTTTTGACCAGTGGGCTCTTGTTGTTGTTGGACCCCTACCTGAGGACAGACTTGGGAAGAAGTACATCATCACAGTCATCAACTACTTCACCTGTTGGCCAGTGTGTGGGCAACCACTAGCAACACTGCCACCACCACCACTTGCTTCATTGGCAAGGAAATTGTTGCCTGTTTTGGACAACCCAAACGCCTCATTACAGATGGGGGTTCCAAGCTTGTTGGGCATGTCATGAAGGCATACTGCGCCAAGAATGCCCTCCAACAAATAGTCACAACTCCCTATCACCCTCAACCCAATGGACGCGTAGAGCAGTTGAACAGTTTGCTGATTCAACTGATTGCCAAGCTTGCTCAAGAACACCCTAATACTGCTTGTACTTAACACTTGTCCACCGCCCTACTCATCTTACAAGTGGGGGTCAACAGGGGCACTGGGTTCAGTCCCAGCACCTTGGCCTTTGGGACGCCCAATGGATTGGCGGTAGTAGAACAAGGGAAAAACAATCCTCGGTTCCTGTGAAACCCCCTTATTACCTACCCCTTCTCTGAGCCAGTGATGTGCCAAAGCCTGAGATATTGAACACAAGTAAATCAAGGGAGGTAAAAAACACCTCAAGGTCAGGTACACTGTAGGTGACCCTGTCTACACCCTCAACCCCAATTCAGCCAAGTTAGAACCCAACCACTTGGGACCCTTCAAGATAGCCGCAGTCTATGACAACCACACCTACCAACTTGAAGATGCCCAAGGAAACACCAAAAAGCTTCACCACAATTGCTTGCGCCCCTGCTGTGCTATCCCCACACAAAAGTTGTTTGTGTGGACCTTCCCACATCTTCTACAGACTCCAATCCTGGTGTCTGACAACAAGCAGGGAGCAAGGGGGTGTTGTAACTAAGTCTCCAGGCTTACCTGCCAATGTATCTTACAATACACAGGGGGCGCTTGATGAGTTGCCCCTTAACGTATCTAACAACATGAACTAATCTGGTGACAATATCAAATGGTGGGTACTTCATCCTAATAAGGAGCGCTACCAATTCAACTTGCTGATCCCCACACAAGTTATTCCTTGGCTTCAAACCTTACATGGCCTTCCCATTATGCCACCCCTTGTGGCTTTGTGGCTTTCCCCATATGGTATATTAATCATAATATCCTACAATAAACAACACCTTATTCTTATTATTCTGTCCTTTCTATTGGAATGTTGTCTTCTCCAATTCCAAATACTGAATCCTCATTGGTTCAGTTGCAACAGCATGAATACCTCAAGACACACTAGTGGTGACCCAAAATGCTGGACAACATCAAGGAAGTTCTAGATCAATTCAAAGTCTGTGAAAAGTACGCCCGCTCCAAGGCACCTCCCACGTCAGTAATATCAGTGTCAATCACCCAACCTTTCAAAGTCTGGTCACTGGATATTGTTGGAATAATTTCTGGCAATAACAAAGGCAAAAAGTACATTATCACACCTATTTACTATGCAACTAGATGGCCTGTAGCACAAGCTACAAAAGAACACAAAGGCAATAATGTGAGACAACTTATTAGCAAAGAAATCATAGCTTAGTTTAGGAAACCTGACCTCCTGATTAAAGATGTAGGAACCAAACTTAAAGCCATCAATACCAATATCTACCTTGCCAAGAATAGAATAAAACACACCACAGCCAGTCCCTATCACCCATAAGCAAATGAAAGAGTAGAACAACTAAATAGCCCCCTATTAGAGGCCCTCAGTAAGTTATCTGCTTACAATCCAAGAGCCTGGGTTAACATGCTGCCAACAGCACTCATGGTGTGCAGAACAAAAGCCAATTGTAATATGGGCAAGGTCTGTATGAACTTGTCTATGGGTATAAGCCTGTCATTGTTAGCCCTACTGCAGGACCATGTTTACCGCTTCCTAAGAAGATACCATATAACAGGGACCCTGATGTTCAGCGTGCTAGAAAGGACCAAGAGGACATGGAAAAGAAAATATTTGAGAGAGAAGAAATCCCATTACAACAAGAATGCTTCCAAGTCAGGAACAAGATCTGGGTCATCAATCACAACATTCACAAGTTGGATCCAGGATTACAAGAACCAGGCATTGTCATGGAATTCAAGCCCAATAATACTTTCCTCATCAAAGGTATTAGCGCTCAAACAGAACTAGAGTGTATGCACCATGATTGCCTCTGCCTATTTAAGGCAAAAAAAGCTCAATGTAACTTCCGACTCTCTGTACCCAATACCAAACTGGATCAATATCAAGCCTGTATCCCCAATACTTTCAAGAAAAACCTAATATTCACCTTCCATCAACCCAGGGGGAGATGCTGCAACATCTATTATTACTCCCTCTCAGGGAATTATTTCCCCAGGTGACTTTCCAAATGATTCCCCAACTAATCATTAAGTTGGTGGCACTTTTATCATTCTCTTCTTAATTTTCCCCTTTACCTTGTTTGTTATACTTCCCAGAAGTATATACTTGACACTGGTATTACAGATATATGGGATCACCTTTTTACAGCTTGATTTTAAAGTAAACCTTTTAAGCAAGTGATCCAGAGCCAGAAACTGGATAAAGCACCTTAGGCAGAGTTAGCCTCTCCTGTGAACAGGGGGGCTTGCTTGCTGGGTATTGGCTGGATAGAACCACTGCCCATGGGCATAGTGCAACTGGCAAATTTGGTATGGATTCCAAGAATGGAAGGTCATGGGGTTCTTGGAACCTCTGTTCCAGAGCTCTTCCCTCCTGGTAGGTTATAGAAGTTGTGCTATAACTTTTAATTGTCCTAGGTTGTGAAAGGTTTTTTGATAAATATCTGTATACCCTTGTAATAGGGTTAAGCAAGAGGTGTTGATAATACTCCCTCTCTTTATAAGCTTCAATAAAGAACTAGTTTATTTTTAAATAAAAAAAGTTGATAAATGATGAGTTTAGTTATAGTCTTACAATACTTCAATAAAAAACCCAGGATCTTCTAAATAATTTCTAGTGAATCACTAGCAGGTGGAAAGAGGGGGTTGGGACGTCCAACCGGGATGAAGTGGTCCTTGGCATTGAGATCTGAGTCTCCTAAGCTGCACTGGGGGTCTTCAAGAAGGTTATTGGCTCAGCATTTGATTATCTGATTATCATTGCAGGGGTTGGTAAGGAAATACTCTGCTCCAACCTGAGCATAGCCTTTAGCCTGCCCAGGAATGTGGGGAACAACATTGCCTTTCCAAGTATACCAGATAATAGGTATGGAGGTGGTTTCCAAGTACTTTGCAAAGGCAGGGTTATGGCTGTGTTGGATTTTGGACGGTTGGCTCCTTTTATAAAAAGAAGACACCCGTCCAAAATCCGGAAACAGTTTCAAGAGAATCTTCTCAAAGAAGATTCTCTCATAATTGTTTCCTTCCACATCCACTGGATTTAAATCCAAATCGGATTTTACATCCAGTGGATGTTACAAAGTGCGGAGCCCTGGTCAAAAAGACCAATCATTTATTCATTTTTGAAACAATCAATCCCTAACTTAACCCATTTATCCAGTAGATTTGAAATAATCAGTTCCCAGTTTTAATCCATCTACCCAGTAGATTTGAAGCAACCAACTCCTAGTTTTAATCCATCTACTCAGTAGATTTGAATCAATTAATTCCCAGTTTTAATCCATCTATCAAGTAGATTTGAAGCAATAAATTCCCAGCTTTGCACATGTGACTTATTTTATCAAGTATATATCACCAGCACTTAACTAATAAATAACAAAGCTCACTCTTGAATTGAACCTTACTCCCAGTAAACTTTGATCAAAAATGGACTGTGAATACTGCAAAGCAGCAATCAACAAATTTCCAGTTTATTACTTGTAAAATGTGTCATAGTGCTGTTCACCTGCTCTTTACAGACTCTGACGCTTCTGATCATTTGGGTGATTCTTCCTTTATTTGCAAAGTTTGTAAAGTTAATACAAGCTGTGAAACTCTGGCTGATGATTCTCTTGATGCCTTGGAGCCAGAAGGTCTTATTGAGTTGTCTACTACTCAGAGTGTTTCATGTAAATATTTTTTAAATCCAAGCTAATTATTTTAGTGTACAAAACTCCCAAGGATTTTTTTCATACTGGTGAAAAGCTTTTAAGAGGAAAAAAATTTACCCAAAAAGCAGTTTGCAAGTTATGCTTTCCAGTAAACCCTACAGTTGATCCAGAATATGGGTAATAATTTATAAATATCTTAATTTACTAACTTAATATAATTTTTAGAATTTCCAAAGGGTGTACAAAATCTTCAATGGCTCATCTTAAGAAAAAAACACCCTGAAGAACATGAATTAATTGAACCCCCCTTAAGCAGAAAGAGAAAGCTGACTGGGGATTCATCTGTTGTAGGCTTGTCAAGAATTAAGTCCAAAGAAGACTTTATTTGAAAGGTTATGATCTGGATTATCCAAGCAGGCATGCCCTTTAGTGTTGTTGAGGATCCAATCTTGCAAAACATTTTTGGAGAATACACTTTATTGCTGGAAGGAAAGCAATTCAAAAAAGCATTTCCAAAGCGTGACTATTTTTGGGAGCTTTTACCAACAATACATCAAACTTATGACCAAGAAAAAAAGAGTTTTTGAACAGGTTGATACAAAACTGGCAATAACAACTGATGTTTGGTTGTCTGCAAATGCTGAGTCTTATATTGGATTCACTGCACATTGGGTTACTTCTGGGTTTGAACTGAAAAGAATTTTGCTTGCCTTTATCCCTTTTCCAGAAAAGCATACTGGTGAAAATATTCTGGAAAAATATACCACTGTTGTTGAAAAATATGGCATTTCTGAAAAGATGGATTTATTTTTATATTTTAATGCATAGTTATTAACTTTACTATGGCTTTAGATTTCAACAATTATTTTGGATAATGCATCTTCAAATACAAAGTTTTTTGAGCTCCTGTCAGCAAGTAGATCCTCTTCAAATTTCTTTGATACAAAAGAAAAACTTCACATAATATGTATTGCCCATGTATTACATCTAGCTGCACAGACTCTTATTCTTGGAATTGATGGCATTGAAGTAAAAAAAGAGCCTCCTATTCAAGTATTTCTTCCTGGTTTGAGCTTTGGGACACAAGAAGCTCTTGATGAGCTAATGGAAACATTTGAAGACACTCCTACATGCTCTCAAAATGATGGAGCAAAAAAACTCAACCTGACTTTTAATCTTAGAAAACTACTTTTTAAGATGAAAAGATCTGAGCAGATGTTACAAACACTGCACATTTATCAAGAGTTTAACTCAATTGATAAATACAATCCTGTACTTGATGTGAGAATAAGATGGAATTCCACCTATGCCATTCTAAAATGGGCATTAAAAAATAAAGAGGTATGCATCATAAATAATTTTTTAATAATATGTAGGCAATTAAAGGAGTTGTCACTTCTGAAGAAATGTCATCTTTAAGATGGGACTTTTTTGATAGGCTCACTTTCTGGCTGGAAATATTTGATTCTACCACATCTCTAGTCTGCCCATCCAACTCTTGCTCACTCTCATATGCCCTGGTGTCAATTATTAATCTTAAAAAAATCTAAGTGATGAACTTAAATTTTTATCATCCAATGATTTGCTTTTCTGGCCTCTGGAACCGACCAAGAAAAAATTGAAAAGTACTTTGAATACTTTACATCAGATATTTATCTGGTGGCAATAGGTAAAATTAACTTTGATTAAGCTGAGTTTAAGTGCTGGATCCAGCATACAAGCTCCTTTTCTTTAAAAATAGCACCTGAGCTGTACCCAAAAGCAGAAAAGGCCATCAAGGCTATTTATCAAGAGTTTAAAGATAAATCAGCTGATGGCTACAATGATGAGCCTGTTTTAAGCATTAGCAATATGCAAAGAGCTCAATATGTCTTTGAGCTCAATAATGAGCACAATGAAAAGGATGAAGGGGAGCTGGGATTTTACCTAACTGCTAAGCCCAGGGCAACTTCCATTCTTCAATTCTGGATGGCAATATGCTAAGATTTAAATAACTAATTATTATATTTTAGATGTATAGCCAGCAGTACCCTACGCTAGGAAAACTAGCCAGGATTATATTGGCTTGCCAGGCTACAAGTGCAGCCTCAGAGCAGGAGTTCAATGGGGCTATTGAAATTCTGGGTCTTATAAGATCCCATATGCTCCCAAGTACTCTTGCCCAACTTAAAGAGGCACAAGCAATTTTAAAGAATAAGTTCAAAATAAACCTTATCTAATTACAGGATCTATTACATTAAGTATTATTTTATTATTTAAATTATTATTTATATTCTATAAAAATAATTTAAAACATAGAGCTGCTCTTTGGCTTTAAAATGAGCTATTAAATGTTAAAATTGGTTTAGTATTTACTGAGATACTTTGGTTTTTAGTTTTAACGCTAATGAAAAGTTAGTATGTATTTTGAAGGCTTATTTTTTATCCTGCCAACCCCAAAGGGCTGGCGCACACTCAACTGGCATCTGGTGGAGAATCCACCAGATGCCAGCCAAGTGGCACTGGATTCCGGAGGAAGAATTTCTTCTTCCTCTGGAATCTGTTTTTTGTTTCAGATTCCCCCATATTGGGGGAATCTGAAAAACAAAAATGGGGAAGAGCGAACGGGGTGATTACGGCAAATGCTGTAATCATCCTGTTTCTCTTCCGACGCAGCCCTATCTAGGGCTATTGGTTTCCTCTGGCCTTTTTAATGAGAAACTAAATTATAGGATTTCAAACCAAGCATCTTAGCAAGATTGGTTCCTGATTGATCATTTAAAAAGGTGATTTATTTTAGCTTTATATATTTAAGCATGGGCACATACAAAGAACGAATTCAATGAGGGGTGACCTGCTTTTGCAGGTTAAATTACATTGGTTGATTTTATAATAGGACAAGGATCAATCATAGATTGGGAAGGTTTCTGGTACAGAAAACCTAAACCATCGGCTACAGCCATGGTTGGGACATTGAGGTAGGGCTGTTTTGGCCAAGCCCGGGCAGCCGTGGTAAGTTTCTGGCTCTTGGTCACTTACTTCAAAGATTTATTTAAGCATGTTTAAATACTTGATTATTCCAGTTTAGTTGCAGTAGCTCTGAGCCAATTTTTAGCTGGGGCTGAGCCAAAGCATCCCTAGTGACACCCATGTTCCCAGGCATATATATTTAAATCATAAATGTATATGTGCTGCTGGGAACCTAATGCACTTAACTTTGTTTTGAAATCATGTTTTGGAACTGCCTTGGCTAGTAATCATATTCCAAAATCCAGTTCTGGGTAGGGATACTTCCTTGGCCTGGCTCTGGGCTGCTCCAGCCAAAAAGGAAGTATTCATATTTGAACATTCTAAAATAAATCTTTGAAAGGGATGACCCAGAGTCAAAAACTGGCTGTGGCTGCCTGGGCTTGGCCGAAGCAGCCCTAGTTCTGGGACATTTTCCACCCGGGGTAGAGTAGGGCTGCATCAGATTTTGGACGGGTGGCTCCTTTTAAGAAAAGAAGCACCCGTCCAAAATCCGGAAACAATTACGAGAGAATCTTCTCAAAGAAGATTCTCTTGTAATCGTTTTCTTCTACACCCTCAGAAGGGTGTTCTATTCCGGATTTTATTTTTTTAAAATAAAAATTATATTTTTTTGAAATTTTCTGTTCTTTAAAATTTAAAATAAGCAAATTCAAAATTTGTTAAGCTTTAAAAAATAAATTTTATTGTGAATTTTTTTTAAAAATTAACTCAAATCCGGAAAGCAAAAAGCCTTCCACCACCTTTTTTTTGGTGATTTCGGATTCCCCCAGCGTAGGGGAATCCAAAAGAAGTTTACGGGGAAGGGTGGACGGGACAATTACGGCAAATGCCTTAATTGTCCCTTTTTCGGTCCGCTGCAACCCTAGGGTAGAGGCTACAGATGTTCCTGGAACATCTGTCACTCTGAGATTGTATTTTCAAAAAGGATGCCACCATATTTTTCAAAGTTATCCATCAAGTTAATTCCATACATCAATACAACTTGATGATAAATAAAGCAGTAGCAATGATTTAAATATCAAATATAACTTATTAATATTGATATATATTACTTATTTACTATTAGAGGGTGGTCATTTAATTCATCATACTATTGGCTAGAACGTCTGGCACAAACCAAGTTTGCAGGAACAGATCTTCTGGGAACATGTTTGCCAGGTCATGAGTTCCAAACCGATGTGTTGTTTCCTGTGTATAATGCTCCCAACAAAAATGGTTAACTTCCGCCTATCAATTGATTGTTCAAGATGCTCGTGGAACATGTGTCAGATCCCTTCCCTAGAAACAGCTGCTGCTGCTGCCAATGTTCATGGTTTGGACCCCTTCACAAGCCTTTTGACAAGAACTGTATCATATCGATATAAATAGTTACTATTAATGCATTACTTATACATTATATAATTACGCTTATCATTTGATATGAGTTATTACAATTGCCATTTATCTAAACTATCCCGCCTCCAACTGTCATGGGTCCCGTTTCAAAGCCCCTTCGCCATCCACTCTTTTAAGAATGGGAAACCTACCCAATTTAAACCTCTCCAACCCTGGAAGCTTGTCCAAGCACTCCGTTTTGGCAGGACACGGTTTTAAAATCAAAATCGGGTTTCATAAATACCCAATGCAAAATGATATGCCTGAGCACCTTCATAAAAATATAGGGATGTTTCAGCTCTGCTCGTACACCCCAAGCGGAACCCTCTAATATTTAAGTATGCTAAAATAGTTATCTGAACCAGGTGGTGTAGGGTAGAAGCAGCTAAGATATAACGGGGGTAAAGGCCAGTTCTTACGGCATTGTGGGTTCAAAGACAGAGGTATTTACCTTCCTGACGAAGGCAGATTTGAAGCAGAAACCAGAGGCAAAATTCAATATTTGTAATAAACTTCAAATAGGCCAAAATCAAAGATTTGGGAATATACTTGTGTCTTTATTTGAATAAATTGAAGAGTTTAAATACTCTTATAATACATGTGAATATTGAAATTTAGAGGGTTTAGAGGGATGGATTCAGATCAAGTAGATACTTGCAAAAGATGAATTTCAAACCAGAGGTTCAAACTGAACTTCAAATATTTGCCAGCTATACCACATTTTCCCCTTCCTCATTGGGACAATAAAAAAGCTTCAATCAATTCTCATTGATGACGTAATCAAGCTGGTGACCATCCTGATCTGCTAAGTAATAGTTTCCAGAAGTAGCCTGGCCAATCACACAATAGGGGCCCGACCACTTTGGGAGGAACTTCTTTGACATAGATTGGGATACAGGATGCTTCTTGGAGAACATTTGGAAGGGATTACATTCCTTGAGGTAATTTTTCACTTCTTCAAAGTAGTTAGGCCACCAATACTTCTTGTGTAAGTGCTCTGCTGTAGACAGGATGCTGTAGTGTCCTGCTCCATTGTGGACTTTGCAGAGAATTAAGTGATGTTCCTCAATCTTTGGTACTTTAACCAGGCGTCCCCTCATGCTACGGTAAAGCCCTTCCCCTATTATCACGTAGTTGTGACTTTCTGAGCACGGCAACGTCAGCGTCCATCTCTCATGTGGTAAGTAAGTGATATATGGCAAATAATTTGGTTTCATAGCTCTCTACTAACTGTTCTACTAGGTACATCTCTTGTTCTCCTTGGTGTGATATTCTGTTGGCAACCATGTTCTTCTTCCCAGGTATGTGCTTTATGTCCATGAGATATTTGGACATCTCCATGACCCATTGTGCTTGTTTACTGTTCTCCTGCTGCTTGCTGAGGATGAAGGACAATGCCAGATTGTCTGTATACAAGGTAATGCAGTTACCCAGGATGTAATACCTGAATTTTCTCAACACCCGTATCACTGCTAACAATTCCTTATTTTAGATGCTGTACTGGGACTCAGGACCACTGAAAGATTTACTTTTATATTCCACTGGATGGAATACACCTTCACTCTCTTAGGCCAAGGCTCCCTCTGTTGCTTCCTCTGACACATCAATAAATATTGAAAACTTCTCATTGAAGTTTGGATGGATGAGCATGGGCTCCATAGTAAGGTGCTCCTTGAGGGTCTGGAAAGCTACTTCTTGTTCTAAGGACCAGGCAAAGTACATATCTTTCTGTATTAACTTGAACAAGGTCTTTTTGATGTCACTGTAGTTGGGTATAAAGCGGGAGTAATACCCCACTGAACCCAAAAAGGACTGGACATGTGCAACACTGGTAGGTGTAGTGTGAGGTTCCTATCCACCAATCCCCAAAGTGTGTCCTGGGTCATAGCCAGGGACTGGCTTGGAGGAGTTTTCATTCCCCAGAAGTGGTGAGTGGTTGGCCAGAAGCTTTTAATTTTCCTGCATAAGTTTGATCTCTTCCAGCACCTTCCCAATGACTAGGCGGGCATCCCCACCATACAACTGTACTTCAGCGGAGCTAGCCCCTCTGTGGGCCTGTACCAACCCTGTAGCAACCTGGTAAATTTATTTCCTATAAACTTCCTTCCCCTATCTGTCATCTCGAGATTCCTGGTCATTTTTTCTCACTACTCCTGGGCAAACTTACTGGAGGCAAATCTTCTACAACCTTTACAATAGATATCCTCCTCCCCTTGGCTAGGGTAAAAGATATGGGGTAGCCCACTTATAGGGCTTGTGCTTTTTATCACGGGAAATTTTGGGCAGGGGTCATAATAGGCTTTTTTTCACGGTCAGAAGGAAGATGTGACAGAAATTGAGGGATAGTAAGAAGCCGTTTCTAAGCGGTGAGGAATTACCACCCAAATCCACATAGAGTTAATGATTAACCACCAACGTGGCTTCAGATACTGTTTTATGAAATTTCCAATGGAGATACTAGGATTAAGTAAAACAATTAATCCCAATCAAAGTAGCCTAAAATAAATAGCCTGTGAAAGCATCAGAGTGTCCTCTGAAGAAAATTCAGAAATTGAGATGCAACATGATTTTCAGTTTCAAAGACAGGGGTACAACTCTGAGATTTGAAGGCATGAAATTAAGATTGGATGGTGCTGACAACAAAGTTCTGACTTCAGGGCCCCATCTTCCAGTAATGATTTGGCTGAGAATCAGATTATAGGGAATGTAGAAAAACAATCCAACTATATGATACATTTTAAAAATGTAAGTTAGACCAAGGGATATATGATTTTTATTGAGTAAATTTTTGGGAGGACTCAAATCTTAAGAGTTGAAACAGTGAAAATTATTCAATATATATCAAAAATTGACTAAGCAATACTGTCTGGATCCTGAGCTACTATTCCTTCCACATTGTCAAGTGAGTATCTAGTCCAGGTTGCAAAGAACCCTTGGGTGACCAATTTCTGATGATCATGCTGATAAAAAAGTTCATATCTGTTGACCCTTAAATTATGTCAACTTATTAACATCAACTTACAGAGGGGAATCAAATCTGACTGGCAACCTGGAGAAGCCATAAACCATTTTCAATCAACTGTTTGATTCAATTCAGTTGAATCAGTCAGTCTCATTAAAAGTTTTCTGGTTTTTTGAGCTTTCTTACTCAGCCAAATTTCCCCGCATTATGGAATTTACTATGACATTACCCTCCTCTTTAGCCTGGGGCACAATACCACCATCTGGAAGATGGGATAAGGAAAAGTTTTTATGGGCAGGAGGAAGTTTTATTGCAGCCAGGGTAAGCTTAGGGTGACCAATGGCAGTTAGGTTGTGATTTTAGATCTTTTGGATAATAACTGGGGAATTGGAGCAATCATAGTGGGGAACCCATGAGTTTTCAGAATCAGGATAACCCTTCCAAGACACCAAATATTCCAAGTGTCAACAATTCTTGCAGGAAGCCAAAATACAATTTAACTCATAATCAGGTTCTCTCTCCACAAGAATGGGTTGGGAAGAAGGACTCTCTGTACCTTTAAAGGGAGTAAGAAGACATTCATGAAAGGTGTGGAAAATCTTGAAAGCAGGGGGTAAATCCAGCCAATAGGCAGAGGGGCCAATTTGACGTTCAACTTTGAAGGGGCCAACTTGCTTAGGCCCTACCTTACGACAAGGACCTTCAGTTTCAAATTATAAGCATCAACCATGACTAGATCACCTGGCCTTTAAGTTGGACCTTCCTGGTGCTTGCAATCTGTGTATTCCTTGTAAGTTGTCACAGCGGCAGCAAGAATAACCTGGAGCTCCTGATAAGCCTGCTTCAATGCAGCAGCCTGATCATTTGCAGCTTCCTTGTTGTTACCAAACAAGGACACATGTTGGACAAGAGATTGTAGCCCACATTGGAATAGAATGAAGAGACTTGAGTTGATGTGTGCGGGGCGTTTGTATATGTGAACTCTGCCATGGGTAATTTAGCACATCAGTCATCTTATTGCACATTAGTGTAGCAATGTAGGTAGACCTCTAAACTTTGGTTTACCCTCTCTGTTTGTCCATCAGATTGGGGGTGGAAAGCTGTGGAACATCACATTTTGATACCAAGAATTCCATTAAAAGCTTCCCAGAACTGAGCAATAAATTGGGGTCCACAATCACTCACAGTCTCCATTGAGATGCCATGTAGGGAGAATATCCTATTCACAAACAACCTAGCTGTTTCCACCAAAGTAATTGTGGTTGAGCAAGGTACAAAGTGTGCCATTTTTGTGAAGCAATCTACCACCACCATGATTACATTAAACCCATTGGAATTGGGAAGTTCATCAATGAAATCCACTAACACGGACATCCAGGGTCCTGCAGCAGGCTGCAGTGGAACCAGTAATCCAGTAGTCTTTTTCCGGCTTGCCTTGGACCAAACAAACACCAGGCAGTCTCAAACAAAGCTGTTACCTGCACTGCTAAACCTTTCCAGAAAACTGGCGGCATATTAGTTCCACTATTTTATTTTTCCCTGGGTGGCCTGCAGTCAGACAGGTATGATGAGCCTACATGATTTTGTCCCAAATGATTCCTTCTGGAACCCACAAGCAGCCTTGATGATGTAGAACTGGACCTATCTTATGATATATCTGTGGCTGGCCTTACCAGGTTTGCACATGCTAGTTCTAATAGCCTATCATAATCTTTGAACAAAGGCTGGAGAAACTTAACTTTGGGATATAAGTCTAGTTCTGTGCCCTTGGTTAAGGACTTGGTGGCCAGCAAAGCAGGTGGTGGTAAAACAAAAGGAATCACAGCCTCAACTAGAATCATAGTATGTGTGTTAAACTCAGCGTCCATACCAGCATCTGGGAGATGGGAAGGGTTTCTGCTCAGTGTATCTACTAAGTGATTATCAGCACCCTTGATGAACTTGTAGCAAAACTTGTATCTTGTCAAATCACCATGCCATCTGGATTGGCAACCCGACAAAACCCTGAGTTGAAAATAATATAGAAGAGCTTTATGGTCAGTCCTTACTACAAAAAGATGACGCACTAACATGAGATAAAGGTGCCAATGTTTTAAGAAATTACTACTGCCAGCAATTCCTTATTGTAAATCATGTAGTTGCATTCCCAAGCCTCCATCTTCCAGAGGAAATACCCTACAGGTCTCTCAACCCCATTGCCAGCAGTCTATAATAACACACCAGCCACAGCATATTTAGAGGCATCTGTGGAAACCACAAAAGGGAGGTAAGGATCCACATGTCTCAACACAGGTGACAACAACAAGAGAGCCTTGACTTCTACAAATGTTTTTGCACACTCAGGTGTCCAGACCAAAGTTGTCTTTCCGCTAGCCAAATACAAGGGGGCAGCCACTTCAGACAAGTGTGGTGTACATTTCTTTAAGAACGTAAAAGGTCCCAAGAAACTACAGAGTTGGAATACTGTTACAGGAGTAGCATACTCTTAAACTGCTGCTTCCTTGTCAGGAGCAATAGTGTGATCATCCTCAAAGATAATATTACCCAAAAAGGTAACCTTACGCTTAAAGAATTCACACTTACTTCTCTTGATAACCAATTAAGCCTAGAGAATACACTCTACAACTGCTGAAAGATGGGCCTTATGAGTATCCTCATCTGGAAAGAACACCAAGATGTCATCCATATATGCAATGGCACAAACACCCAGGAGATCTCCCAAAACTGAGTCAATCAACCGCTGAGAGCAAGCCAGAGCATTCTTCAATCCAAAAGACATAACGCAGAACTGGAAGACACCTTTCTTAGTCCTGAATGCTGTCAACCATTCCATTCCTTCTGTGATCCTAATCTGGTTGAATGCATTCAATAGATCAAGCTTCAAGAATACCTTTGCCTTCTCAACACACTGATAAATTTGTGCCTCAAGGGGTAAAGGGTAGGGGTCAGGAATAGTAATGTTATTCAAATTCCTGTAGTCAACAAAAGGTCAAAGAGAACCATTGTATTTTTGAACAAACAGCAATGGAGAGCAGATTGACAAAGCCTTCTTAAAGATGTAATCTTTTGCCAACATGTCCCAAGTCCACTCCTCCAAACATGTGTCTTCCTTCAAGGTCAAAGGGTAAATAGGAGACATAATATGAATCAGATCAACAGTAACCTTAAAGTCAAAGTCAAACTTAGTATGCTTAGGAAGAACCTTGCCCCTAGTGGCATCAAATGCCATGGACCAGGGTTGAAGGCATGCTGGTAAATCCAAACTAACAGGTGCAGAAACAGGAATGTACTGGATTATCTGATAAGACTGCTCTAATTCTGATATACCCAACAACAGAATGCAGATAAATATGCCAGAAAAGTGGTCTAATTGCAGCTCATTTTCTTTTAGCAGGATCAACACATTATGGTCCTGCCACCAGCCTACTCCTAAGATAATAGGATACATAAGAGTAGGGCATATGTAGAACCTTGCGGTAAAAGATTGACCTGCAACTACAAATGTCACTGGCTTCTTAAGATGGAAAGAGGGAAATGTTTGACAGTTTCCATCCCTAAACAGCATTCCAGGGTGATACTTGAGTTGTAGCAAGTCTGCAGTCTAAACACTCATGAAGTTGTTAGGAGCACCTGTATCTAACAGAATAGATGGCCAATAGATTGTTTGACTGTTATTGATGCTAACATAAAACAAGAAGTAACCAGAAGTAGATTTATTTGCTGTGAATGTTGAAACCTCAGCAGGATCTTGCTTCTCTTCAGTGGTACAGACAGCGGCTAAGGAGGAAAAGTGCTCCTGAAAATAATGCTCAATCATTTCTTGGACAGCAACAGGAAGGACAGGATGATCACAATTAATAGTAACAAGAGGCGACTCTTCAGAAAAGACTACCAAAGACTTGGCAGGTACAAAGTGCTGGAGCATAGCCAATGAATTCTTGGGGACAGCCATTACCGGCGCTTCATCTACCTTGGCAGGTTTGTTCAAGATAGCCAATTGTAACTGCCAAGAAACACAGGGAGAACAATCCCAACTCTAGCTGGAAGAACCACTGCAGAACAAGTCCCAGAAAACCAGGAGCAAGCAGTGGGTTTGGCTTCAATATCCATTGCACCTTACTTAGAGATTGACGGATTTGAGACCAGAGAAAGAGTTTAGCTTACCAGGGCCTCAGTTGTAGATAACAAGGAATCCCAAACTGCCAAATCCTGGGCGTTCTGGTCAACTGCTAACCACACCGCTGAGAGTTTATTCACCTTGGGAACATCAATTGTAAGGCAGTAGGCAAGAAACTTAGGAAGAAATATCAAGAGCAGAGTAGTATCCTGTTAGAAGGCGTACAATTTACAATAAACTTTGAGCTCCTCAATAGATACCTACAAAATTTTTATAAAAGGGTACAAAGATTCACTTTCTGTCAAAATACATGGATTGCGCTCTACTGCAGATACCAACCATTCTTGAGCATCCTCTGAAACCTTTGTCATCACATGATAAACTTTCAATTTGTGACTAAGGCTAGAGCTAGAATAGATTAATAAGGCTGACAAAACTTCACGCAAAATTTCATCATTGGGTGGAGCAGGAAAATAATCCAGGCGCAAAAAAGACATGGCACAGCGGAAATAGGAAACAGAAGATACAGTCTCAACAACTGCAACCAGAGAGGGAAACCACAAATTAAAGAAAAGTCCAAACTAAAAACTCATAAAAGAACTGATACAAATAAACATGGTAAACACAGATATCTTGACAGAACAGGAGAAAAGAAACATGAATTCATGACAAACTGCTTCCAAAAACTCAGACGTAGAAGAGTTGAGTAATGTGACAGAAATTGCAAGATAGTAAGAAGCTGTTTCTAAGTGGTGAGGAATTGACACCCAAATCCACATAGAGTTAATGATTAACCACCAACGTGGCTTCAGATACTGTTTTATGAAATTTCCAATGGAGATACTAGGATTAAGTAAAACAATTAATCCCAATCAAAGTAGCCTAAAATAAATAGCCTTTGAAAGCATCAGAGTGTCTTCTGAAGAAAATTCAGGACATTGAGATGCAACATGATTTTCAGTTTCAAAGACAGGGGTACAACTCCAATATTGGCAGGCATGAAATTAACATTGGATGGTGCTGACAACAAAGTTCCAACTGCAGGGCCCCATCTTCCAGTAATGATTTGGCTGAGAATCAGATTATAGGGAATGTAGCACAACAATCCAACTATATGATACATTTTAAAAATGTAAGTTAGACCAAGGGATATATGATTTTTATTGAGTAAATTTTTGAGAGGACTCAAATCTTAAGAGTTGAAACAGTGAAAATTATTCAATATATATCAAAAATTGACTAAGCAATACTGTCTGGATCCTGAGCTCCTATTCCTTCCACATTTTCAAGTGAGTATCTAGTCCAGGTTGCAAAAAACCCTTGGGTGACCAATTTCTGATGACCATGCTGATAAATAAGTTCATATCAATTGACCCTTAATATACGTCAATTTATTAACATCAACTTACAGGGGGGAATCAAATCTGACCAGCAAACTGGAGCAGCCATAACCCATTTGCAATCAACTGTTTGATTCAAGTCAGTTAAATCAGTCAGTTTTATTAAAGGTTTTCTGGATTTCCAAGCTTTCCTACTCAGCCAAATAATCCCCAGCATTATGGAACTTACTGTGACAAAAGATCCCCTTAGAAACCTTCTGATATAATGCCTGGGTGGGGGGGAAATATGGGTTTGCCAATACTTGGAGTCCTTCAACAATCTCTTGGACTCCTATTACTTGGTCTTGGGCTCCTGTACCTTTATTTTGGGCTCCTGAAGTCTGTTCCAGCTCAGGCTTCTTATCCTTAGTCCTGGCTGCTGTATCTTAGGCTTCTGCACCTTTAGATTGGTCTTCAGCTCCTTCTGTAGTCCTAGTGGCCTTTATAATTCACTTGACCCAGTCCCTGTTAAGCCTCAGCTAGCTCCCCCCTTTTATAGCTCCTTGTTTCAGTCCAAAATATCTCTCAGAACTCTTCTTTTTCAAAGCTTAAACTATTCAGTTTTCCTCTCTCTACAATATATTAAGCTTTAAAACTACTTTAGCCAATGAAAGCCCTGAATTTTCTGCTTCTGCTCTTCATTTTTTGGGCTTTAACTCTTAAGTTAAAGCCCTCAAAACACTGATTAAGGAAACTTTGGCTTGCAGCCAATCATACACCTCAATTTGACTGTTTTGCCAAAAAAATTACCCAAATGACTTGTTCTTGACTATGGTTTAAACCTGAAGCTGTCTGGCTCCAGGTAAACAACTGCTCTTTGTTCTGAACTGTTTTGCCGTGATTCCTGTCACGTTTCTCTGGCAAATCTCAAGCACTTTTGCCTATATTTTACATAGGGGACTTTTGAACCTTTGATTATTCAACGTTTCTCTGTATTTCCCTGCATTTTTTTCAATGTTTGCACCTTTGAACTTGCCTGTTGCTTGCCTCTCAACTCTCCTAGTTGTTCTCATCAAAATTTTCTTATTTGCCCTTACAGTTTCTCTGTCCTGTTTCCAGCCTCTTTCTGGCTCCTTTCTGCTCAATTCCAACTCAATAAATTCACAGTTTAATAACTGTAAATAATTTCTATTTCTCTTTCTTTCTTTCTTTTTATATGACTTTTAATTCTTCTATATCATATTTTTGGCAGCTTAAAATCCTTATTTAACTGCTTCTTATATTAATATTTCTTTTCTTAAGACACCAACATCAGCATTCCAGCCTCTATATCCAGTCTGGCTAGTCCTTTTAAAACATCTTATAGCTCCATAGCTAGTCCTGCACTATCATCTTCTGGTCCTCCAACCAGCTCTTCAGGCATATCTTCCAGCTCTTCAGCTTAATCAGCAATCAGTCCATCTTAGTTCACAAACAGCTCCTTTCAGTCCTCAAACAGCTTCTTTTATTACCAGTCCTCCAGCTTCCTCTTCATCATGATCAGCCACTCCTGCATCATGATCTTTCAGTCCTTCAGCTTATCTTCATTAGGAACCACCTTGATTCCATCTGAACAATGAACCATCTTGGTCTCAAACTTCAACATTAACCAACAGTCCCTCAACTAGTCTTCACTGTGATCATATAGTCCTTCTTACTAGCCTTCTCTGCTGATCCCATCCTATGAACCACCTTGGTTCTTTATCTCAGTCTCTGTTACCAGAACCTGTAGACCCAGGCATGAGTCTACATTGAACTGGCGTTTGACTGGGCCCTTGCAAGTGGCAATCCACTTAGGCCATCCAACCATAGATTAATTAAGTCTATACTGTTGTCTTTACTCACCCAGGTGATTAAGTCTGGGCTTTCAGTTGTAAAGTAATCAGCTTTACTTCCCAGAAGCCTGATCACACTATGTTCTGCAGCTGCTTCCCCAAGTAACTGCCTTGGTGACACCTCCAAGAAAATCTATACACTTCAATGCTCACTCTGGGTTCTCCCTAAGCCTCCCATAGGGGCATAAACAAGGACACCCTACCAGCCTTTTAGGTAGTATGCTTGCTCACAGATCTCCTGTATGCATATTAGGTTAAGTAGATCCCTCAGAGCTCTTCCCCTCCCTGGCAGTCTGAACTATCTGCCAGGGGTCCAAAACTTACATCCCTGGTAGGAAAAGTCCCCTACCATGCTGGCATACACTTCTACCCTGGCAGCCCATGTTACCTGCCAGGGTCTAAACATCCTCCAGCCTGAGCAGCACACTCTACCCATCAGGCTGTACCACTCCCTACCCCAAGCAGCTAAAGTTCCTTTCTGAGCTGTCGCATTCCTCACCCCTAGCGGCCACAGTTCCCTGCTGGGTGAGGACCTCTAGCCCACAGCAGCCAATATCTCCTGCCAGGTGGGGACAACATCTGCCCCTAGTAGTCTTTTCACCTGCTAGCTAGGTCTTACCTTCCCTAGTAGCCATCATTCCCTACTAGGCCTCTACCTGAAGCAAACTAACAACACATGGGCCATCTTTAGCATAGTGTCTTTCTTTGAAACCAAATCAACCCTTGCCTAAAAAACCATTTACATGTGGATCATCACATGTAGGCCACTTTCTGATTGCTGATACCTTTTCAGGATCCAAATGTACTCCTTCTTTGTCTGCAACATGCCCCAAGACATGCAGCTTTGTTTGGCAGAGTAGCAACTTAGACTCATTTACAGAGAGTCTAGCCTTGCAGATACAGTAGAAGACTTCAGTCAGGACTTTTAAGTTTTCTTTTAAGGTTTCACTAAACACAGTAATATCATCAAGATACACTGTAACCTTCTTGTACAAGAGGTCTTGGAACACAGAGTCCATTGCCCTTTGAAGCGTGCAGGGTGCACCAGTAAGTATAAACAGCATTTGTTTGTATTGATACTGACTCTGCTTTGTCACAAAGGCTGTCTTTTCTACGCTCTTGGAGTTCATTTCCAACTGATGATAACCAGAAAACAAGTCAATATTGATGAAGTAATTGGAGCCAGCATATGAGGCTATAATCTCATTGATCAATAGTAAAGGATAGTTTTCTGAATTAGTGACGGAGCTCAGAGGTATTTAATTTATACATTCTTAACTTCCTTTTCTTTTTAGGCAAAATAAACACAGGCAACTCCCAATGAGACATGGAAGGCTCAATGATCCCCTTTGACAAGAGGCAGTTGATCTCCTCCATGTACTCCTCATATTTTTTTGCAAGACAGTAGGGAGCTCAATAGACTGGATGATGGTTCTCTGTATCAATTACATGTTTCTCAAGGTTGTCATGTGGCCAGAGGTTACCTTCATCACAGAATAGGTCTTGATATTGCTTCATAAAGATATGTAGTCTCTTCCTATATTTCAAATTTAATCTTTTGTTCTGATCAATGGATTCCACAGCCGTCAAAAAGGATTCCCCTTCATTGTGAGGGCTGTTTTAACAGACATCAATAGGGAACAGGGTGTTCTCAAGTTGGATTAACTACTCATGGTCCTGGAAGGACACAGAAATTCCAAACTCACTGAAAGCATGGCAATCAATTGAGAGGTTGTACCAGGTGAGTTGAAATATAGCTGCAGATACTAACTTTCTGACATCACATATTTAAACTGTAAGGTCTTTCACAACCCCTAGGCACTCCTCAGTCTTGCTGTTAACAAAGGTAAACTTTTCCTTTACACAGCTATACTCTTGCACACCTAACAATCTTATAAAGACCTCTGAGATGATTTTTGAAGTTGATCCCCCATCTAGGATGATGGCCATAGGGTTTCCTTTAACCTCACTATCAATTCTTGGTGCTCCTTCACTAACAATGTCAATGGTTGGCTCCTCAGCCTGGTCCAGAAGGGCCGTTTGGTCCACGTTGAATTGCTCAGGTGTATCACACACAGGTAATACCAAGGTATTGTATCATTTGAGCTCTAACACTTGGTGCAATCTCAGCTAGATTGTACAAGGAAATTGGTACTTGAGTGTCTGTGAGGGTTTTCAAGACGTTGAACTTAGGTGGTTTTGACTACAGGCAATGGAACAGCAGGTTTGGGCTTGGGCTTCTTGGTCTGCTGAGACTTCTGGCTTGAAGTCTTGAGAGCAGAACACTTTTGTACTTCAATAGTAGGTGCCTAATTGTAAGTGCCATCCTCTTCATCCATTGTAACCCCATAAGGTTCAGCCATAGGTGCCTGCTATGGCACATCATGATGATCCTGTTGTTGTGGCTGATAACTACCTGAAGGATTCTCATGATTGGTCAGTTCATATATGAGCAGTTCTGATCCTTTGATCTTCCCAGGAGTGCTATATAGATGCACTTTTTGGCTTAAGTGGTGCTTCTGAGCCACATTAGACCTCACTGCAGCTAAGCTCTCCACAAGGTAAGTCTCCTCTTTGGCTGAAGATGCATTAGCCTCCTTCTTAGGTTTAGAGGACTTGGTCTTGGGTGGCTTGACCTCACTGATGGATACCTTGGCTTCAGGTGCACGCAAGGTTGTGCAGTAGATAAAGAAATGCCCCTCTTCTCCACAGCAGTTGCAATTCTGTTTGTAATAGGAGGTAAAGTGACTGTACGGTTTGCAATTCTGACAATACTGGTTCAGCTTAGGTTGGTCTCCACTTGTAAGGTACATATGGAGACTGGAGATTGTGTCTGACAGCTTCTTCATAGTATCACCCATGTCAGCAGCAGGTAGAGGCATGATTGCCTTTCTTTCAGGTTTGGCTTTGATGGCAGTTTCAGGAGCTACTGGTGAGTGGAACAGCTGTCC
The DNA here is from genome assembly GCA_014839935.2 of Entomophthora muscae. Classification (NCBI taxonomy): domain Eukaryota; kingdom Fungi; phylum Entomophthoromycota; class Entomophthoromycetes; order Entomophthorales; family Entomophthoraceae; genus Entomophthora; species Entomophthora muscae. Next base: position 196,425 of record QTSX02004323.1, on the reverse strand, counting down.
ATGGGTCTTGAATCCACCAAGGCAACAGATAAGGACATAGGCTTCTTTTACGTTGCTCAGGGCATGAGTCTCAATGTACTGATTGTATTCCTGTTTAATTGCTTCACACAATCCATCTAACCCTTGCTTTTCTAGGAACAAGAGCCTGGTGTGCTTGCCTTCACGTGTTTTTTTGGCTACCATAGACCAAATCTTGGTATTGGCTCAAGGCAGCACTGATTTCTTCAATAAACACATCTGTTCCTTGAAAGTTTTCTTGTTTTATTGACTTCAGTTTGAGGAGAGTTCCTTTCACTCTTCCACCAGATCTCTCATAAGCAAGAGCCTTCCAGTCAGACCAGTTCAGGTTGTAGTTTAAGGATTTATGCCACATAGCAGAGCAACCTGATAGAAAATACTGTACTTCTTCAAGGTGTTCCTCTTCACAGATGTGGTGCTTCTTGCAGAAAAGGTTGAAGCAAAGGAACCAGGATTGAGGGTCAGAGCCATCAAATAAGGGTACATTCTGAGCATTAATAGCCTTCAGCAAGGCCAGAGGATTCACAGTAGAAGCAGGGTCTGTAACAGCATGATTGGAAGACATTGCTTGTCTTCCCTGGCAGCATCACAAAGTAATATATAACAGTGGTAAAGGCCGGTTCTTACAGTCTTGTGGGTTTAAAGGCAGAGGTATTTGCCTTCCTGATAATGGCAGATTCAAAGCAGAAACCAGAGGCAAAATCCAATATTTATAATAAACTTCAAATAGGCCAAAATCAAAGATTTGGGAATATACTTGTGTCTTTATTTAAATAAATTAAAGAGTTTAAAAACTCTTATAATACATGTGAATATTGGAATTTATAGGGTTTAGAGGGATGGATTCAGATCAAGTAGATACTTGCAAAAGATGAATTTCAAACCAGAGGCTCAAACTGAACTTCAGTTATTTGCCAGTTATACCACACAGCTCTAATAAGCACCATCACATTGAAACTATATTAAATGCAGCTTCGTTTTGTACCGCAAGTTTATCCCTTTGTAAGCTTTACTCACCTGAAGCTATCTAGTGCTAGTCCAAAGTAGCAGGCAGTATCAATCCCTTGGGCAGTGCTGGCTCAAAATATGAATCAGCCAAAAATCCTTGGCTGCAGGGCTCCATAACCTTTATCTCAGCTTGAGAAAGCTGGATGCTTCAGATGTAGGCTTGGGACAGGAACAGCAATTGCGTGATCACAGAGCCATAACCCTGTTTTTAAGATGGTTTTAGATTAGGCCACAAAACAATCTGGATATATTTGTTTGCATCTTTTGGAGCTGGTCACAGTTCATGCCTCACTTCATTTTGCAGCTCACAAAATATAATAGAAAGGCTGTAACCAGGGATGAAACAGATGATTTTATTCTGTGCAAGTCACAGGATATAAAATGAGAGTGGTTTTAGCTGTTGGGTTTTATTTTTTACCTACAACTTATTACAGGATTTATCTGACATTAACTCACAATGATAGCTTTGATTGAACCACACTTTTTAGATCATTATAGTAAAATAATAATTGAATAAATATCTATTTCAGTTGAAAAGAATAGTTTACATACTTATGATAGGACATAACACAAAACACAATAGGATTGTGCTTAACTACATCACAGCCCATACATATTTGTTTAGCAGCTTTAGGAGCAGGTCAAAAAATGTGGCAGTTACAATTGTGACCTGCTTCTAAAGCCACAAAACAAATCAGCATACACTGTGATATGGCTTGAAGGGCAAAAAATATTTGTGACTAGGGCTGTAGAGGGTCTGAAACAATTGCTGCTTTATAACAAAGCAGCCATTTGTCTCAGATCCAGAAATTTGTCAAAGCTACAATTTTTCCAGGATCCTTTCTGTACACATCCACAGATGGATGTTTTTCCAGATTTTTTTAAAGTAAAAAACAATTTTTTCAAATTTTAAAATTAAAAATATTATAATTCAAACTCAACTTGTTAATTTAAAGATAAAATTTTATCAAATATATGTATATAGAAATAGGCTTGTCCAGAAAAAATAAAGCCAACTTTGACCTTTTTTTGAAGATTTTAGATTCCCCCAGGTAAGGGGGGTCCAAAATCCAGAAACACAATGGCTTGGATGCATCAATTACAGCAGATGCCATAATTGATGCATTTTTAATCTGCCACAGCCCTATTTGTGACCAACAGCTAAAGCCACAAAACAGGTTGTGACAGGTAAAACTTGGTCACATCACAAATTGTGACAATTTTTGTACCTGTCCTTGCTCTATTCAGGTGTCAGGTACCTACTCCTGAGGAAGAAGGGAGCCTAAGTAATGTAAAAGAGCAGTGGGATGAAAACCCACCAACAATGATCCTGCCGGAATTCCAACCATCATTGTATTCCCTAAATAGCCCCACAATTTGTAGGAACCCAAGAAAGGAGCAAAGTGGGTCAGGCCATAATATACTGCAACAAAGATTATCACATACCCTGGCGCTCCCAGGTGGATTACTGGGGGAGTTGAAGGAGGAGGTGGCACATTATCACAAGTAGGAGGAAAGTGGTGCTTGGTATACAGGTAATCTTATGCTGAAGTCTTGGTGGTATCTTTGACTCAGATATTAGAGTCAAATTGGTGGCATTCAGTAAAAGGGAACCAGAAGGAGAGACAGAAGAAAAGCAGAAGGAATTTATGCTTCCCCTGCATCTGATATTAGTTGAATTTAGAAAGCTACTAATTTAGAAAAGTAAATTATATAGGTTTCCAAATTTATTGATTCAAGAAATTGAAATAGTTAGACCACTGGGAAAAGCCCGAATACTCCTTACTAAATACTTGGAAGTTAGTTTGGGGAATGTGAAATAATATGAGGTGGAATTTGGGGTGAATAATTTACCATTCTATTGCTTTTTAGTTTGTCACTTTGATCTGGCTGCTGCTGGCAAGACTTTAGGATGCAGCTTGCAGCGGCCAAACCTGCTAGTTGATTGAGAAGTATAAGGTTATTTGCTGTTGTCTGGGAGTGGCCAATCCAAGCTGGTACTATGATTACTGTTTGATCTGAATTTTTTAAAGACTTGCTTGTGGCATTATTTATGTGTAGGCTTTTAGTTGCTGGACCAGTCTTATTGGCTTGTTCAACTGAATTTGAATGATTATTGAATATGTGGTTGCTTACATGGAAGGTTTTTGCATCCTTTAGTTGTATAGAATTTTGAATATTAACTGAACTTTTTCCTGCACTTAAATTGATTGTTAATCTTTCATTATTGTTATTATCTAACTGATTAATTGATCTAGATAGTTTAAAAGGGGTTGGAGGTTTTAGGTTGGAATCTGGACAATAATGATGGTTCCAAAAACTAACTGTCTTATTATCTTGCTGCAATTGACTAGTTTCAAGTACCATATTATTCATAAGCTGAATTTTTGCCCAAGCAAGCAACAATTTTAATATGTGAGGCAGCCAAGGTGGAGGAATAATATAACTTCATTGAGATGGTCTAGAAGCAAGGGATTCTCTGCATCAGGATACTTCTTGATTACCAAATTTAAGTTGGAAGGGTTTTTAACCCTTATATCAGGATTATTGCTGCTGCCTGACCAAACCTACCCATGATGACCTTTGCTTGCATATACAGCCTTATTGACACCACTATATGTGATTCTGTTTGAACGCTGGTTTGAGGGGCAGGTTGGCCCTGGATTGCTGGAATATTGATCAGCAACCCCAACTCAAACAGCATCATGGTTTAGGCAACAGTTTAGAAAATATAATTTATGTTTAATCAGACACTTGCTTAACCATAACCTTATATTGTGAATGCTGCAATTCACCATGTTTTAATTTTGCCTTATATGGGTTATTTCAAGGGCAAGCCTCTTGCTTTTGCTTTTGCCCCTCAAAATGAGTCTGGTTCCAAATTGGGAAATTCAATTGTTCAGTTTCCTGATTCTGCACAACTCACTTGCCCCACTCATGCTTGTGGCAAGTGATCCTACTGTCCTAGTAGTGTTTTGTGGTATTTCCAACCACTATATATTATATTTATTATTCACCAATAAAAATTAGGTTCTATTCACATTTTTGTCTTTGTGACTTCATGTACTTTGGTGCCTCTTTAGCCATGTCTAGTAGATATTATTCAATCAGGTCCACAAGGTAATTGCATAGCCTTCTTTGCCATCTAGCTGAGACTTAGTACAAATCCAATCTTATGGTTAGGATTCCCTGTTGTGTATCTGTGCTGCGCCTCAGATCACAACACTCAGGTCAAAGGAGCTGATCCCAAGGAGCAGGTGGGAAAAGAAAAGTCAGCCTAGAGGTGGAGATGCTCTTGGTTGACAATTCTTCCCAGTCTCCTTCAATTCCCCCCTCCATAGCTTACTCTGATCCTGCTGACACTGAGGATCCTTCCATTCTGCTACTGTTCCATGACATCTCTGACAACTTTGACATAGATGATTCAGATTTTGATGATTCTAAAGCCTATGGGTATTCAGTTCTTGCAGTCCCTGAAACCATTGCAGTTGCTTATAATCTATGCTCTGGGAAAACTATGACAACTGCTAAGCCTTTTTCTGAAGCCAAAGAGGTTGTCTCTTTTCCATACCTCACCCAAGCTAAGAGGTCTCCTGTGCTTGTAGAGTCATCCAAGAAAGCTGCTGAAGTTGCCAACGCTGTATTCAAGAATGTTTCAGTTTTGCTTCCTCTCCAAACAGTCTATAAGGAGTTTCCAGGATTGAAATATTTGATTTAAAACTTGGACAAAGAGTTAGCAGAAGCTCAGGACATCATGTCCGTCCTTCCACCCTTTGGTTGGACTACCACTTGTGTGGAAATATCCATCCAAAAGGTTCTAATCACGGCTTGTCTTGGACACTAGATCTCCTGTTAATGTTGTCTCCTCAAAGCTTTTTAAGAAGCTCAAACTTGCCCCCAACCTTAACTATCACCATTTTTATGGTACAGCTGGGCTATCCATGACTTGCACTATAGGGGCTTATTCTTCTCTTCCCATGCAGTTTGGCAAGCTACTCTTAGCCGCGCCTGCTGTTGTCTTGGAGAATGAGAGTTATAACCTCCTAGTTGGTACTCAATTCCTTAGGGAATACAATGGGATCATCAACTTGAAGAATGGGTACCTCTCTATCTTAGGGTAAAAAGTCCCTCTGATCTTTGAAGAGCCTGATAAAGTCCCCAGGAAACTCCTCAAGACATGTGCCTTAGAGTATCACACTGGTGTTTTCACCCTAAAATACCGTACCCATTTGTCCAACATGAAGTGTCCTCCTATGGCTTTCCCTGTGTTTGAGGGGATTCCACTCCTGGCCACTTCCTCTGGAACCATTCCCCCTGGATCTCAAGCTATCCTAGACTCCCAAATATCATATGAGTTACCTGAGTGCACGTTCCTAGAGTTATACTCTCTTCCCTTGCTAGACCGCAACAAACCCTACCTCTGCCTGGGAATCTTGGATGTCTCTCATAAAGACCCTGCTCAATTACTGGTTGCCTCTTAATTGCTCTCCCTATAAATGTGTCTAGAGGACAGGTTGTTATATAAGACAAGTTGCTGAATTCTCCCAATTCCTATTGCTACATCCCTGTGGTACATTTCAAGATTTTAATTTACCTGAAGATAAGCCCTAAGTCCTATCCTTGTTCACTGTGCAAGATTTCCCTGCAGTTATCCCCAGTCCAACAGAAGGAGGCACTTGATTTGCTAGATCAGTTTTCAGATATCTTTGATAGGGATAGCACTGATTATGGTCTAGCCAAAGGCGTTATTCACCAGATTGATACTTATGATGCTTCCCCTTCCGCAATAAACCATATTGTTGCAGTTGTGTAGATGACACTCAGGTGTCTAAAGAGCTCAAGCAACTATTAGACGCTGGTCTATTGGCTCCTTCTCAAATTCCATGGGCCTCCTCCTTTCTCATACTGAAGAAGAAGGATGAAGGACATTGTATTGTGATGGATTACCAACGCTTGAACTCCTTAACCAAAAAGGATTACTATCCCCTACCACAAATTGATGATGCTCTCCACCGCCTTGGCAGCTCCAAGTTCTTCTCTGCCATGGATTTAGCTTCTGGATACTGGAAAGTTGATCTCTCTCCTTAGGATAGACAGAAGGCTGCACACATCACTTCTGAAGGACTTTTTGAGCCTATACACATGCTGCAAGGACTCTGCAATGCCCTGGATACTTTCCAACAAGCCATGGACTCCATCCTTTGTGATTTAAAGCTCTCATGTGTCCTAGTGTACTTAGACAATATAACAGTCTTTAGCGCTATCTTGACAGATCACCTGGCTCACCTCAAGGAAATGTTTATAAAGATTCAAGAGGCTGGTCTTAAGTTAAAACCATCCAAGTGTGCTTTCTTCAAGGAACACCTTGAATTCTTGGGTCATGAGATGACCCAGACAGGGATTCACCCAATGACCAAGAAAGTTGAGGCCATTGACAAAATTCTTCAACCCACCAATCTGCAAGAGGTTCAAGTCTTTCTGGGTAATATGGGATACTACAGACAGTTCATCCCTGACTTTGCCAACACTAGTGAGCCTTTGGTCTAACTGTTACACAATGTCCCTTTTGAATGGACCGCTAGTCAGCAACAAGCCTTTAGGACCCTTAAACAAAAACTCAAAGAGGCTCTCATCCTATTGTATCCTGACTACAATAAGAAATTTATCCTTTACACTGGTGCTAGTGACCTGGCTATTAGAGCCATCTTGGCCCAACTAGATGATGAGGGTGTGGATTATCCTGTAGCTTATACTTCTTGTGTGCTGAACAAGAATGAGAAGAATTACAGCATCACAGAGAAAGAATGCCTTGCTGTATTGCATGAAGTTAAACAGTTCTGCCATTATGTGTATGGCACCCATTTTACTATGTTCACTGACCACGCTTTGCTTAAGTGGTTACAACAGCATAAGGAACCAGAAGGACGAATAGCTAGATGGGCTCTCTGCCTGCACAATTACAACTTCACTGTGCTAAATTATCCTGGGATCCAACATCAGAATGCCAATGGATTATCCAGAATGCCCACCCTTGCTCTACACCTTGCTGAGGCTGATTGACTATATAAACTAATTGGATATATTTCCTCTTGGGAGAGCAATACAGAAGAAGTACAAACTGATCTATCCAAACTATCTGAGGACACACTCATTTGTGATAATCAGCTCTTCAAGAAAGTATGAGATCAATACTTTCTTTATGTAAGGCCTAGTCTTTGCCTTTTATTGGTGCTTCAAGCTCATAAGGAGACGCGACATGGAGGCATTTCCAAGACCTATGACTGGCTCCAGAAAAACTATTTCTGGGAAACCCTTTGCCTGCTGATTCCAGATTTCATTGCTAGTTGTCATGACTATCAGCCCCAACAACCTCAAGCTGCCTCTCACAATTTCAAGCTAGTCCCCCTTCAACAAGCATTTCAAACTGTCAGCATTGATGCTTTAGGGCCTCTCTCTTGCTCTCACTCTGGTTGCCATTTTATCCTAATTGCTGTTGATCATTTTAGCAAGTGGGTTAGAAGCTTGCCCTACTAAGGACATCACCACCAAGACAACTGCTGCCTTCCTGTTTCAAGATGTTTTCTACTGCCATGGCTGCCCTCAAGTATTATTGTCTGGAAATGGGACTAACTTCAACGCCAAGTTAGTAACCTCTGTTGTTGAGGCCTTGGGATCTCACTGGTCTTTCTCTACCCCCTATAATCCTTCTATCAATGGGGTGGTTGAGCGTGAAAATTTGACTCTGGTTTATATCATGCAGAAACTCACTTTTTCTGAAGCTGCCAAAAGGGACCTATACTTACCCACTCCTCTCTTTGTCTATTACCTTGACAAGCATTGTGTCACTGGGTATTTCCCCTTTGCTATGCTATATGGGCATGAGGCTACCACTCCATTGATCCTGGGAGCCCTCCTACTCTCCTCTGATAAGGCTATGAACCCTGATGGCCATATCAAAGATCTAGTCAACCACATCTGTTGATATACAGGCTACTACATACATGTCCTGCCTATAAGACCAAGATGCTTGAGCTCTCTCCTGATGATGCTGGACACTATCCCTCGCTTGATTTCAACATTGGAGACTATGTTCTTTACTATCAGCATAGAGTAGGAGGAGGTAATCACAAGCTAGATATATTGTTGTTGGTCCTTCAGAAGTGACCTTCAAACAAGGGTCAGATTACACTGTGAAACTCCTCTCCAGTGGTTGTCTGTTTGCCTGAGTGCATGCCAAGTTTCTCTGCAAGTACTACCCCCTAAGGCCAATCTAGAGGGGGGCAATGTTGTGAATGCCGCCATTCACCATGTTTTGATTTTGCCTTTGTTGGGTTATTTTGAGGATGAATCTCTTTCTTTTGCTTTTGCCCTTTGAAATGAGGCTGGCTCTAAATTGGGAAATACAATTGTTCAGTTTCCTGATCCTGCGCAACTTGCTCACCCCACTCATGCCTGTGGTAAGTGATCCTACTGTCCTGGTAGTGTTTTGTGGTATTTTCAACCACTATATATTACCTTTCTTATTCACCAATAAAAATTAAGTTCTATTCACATTTTTGTCTTTGTGACTTCACGTACTTTGGCAACTCTCTAGCCATGTCTAGTAGATATTATTCAATTGGGGCCACAAGGTAATTGAATAGCCTTCCCTGCCATTCTAACTGAGACTTAGTACAAATCTGATCCTAAGTTCAGGATTCCCTGTTGTGTGTCTGTGCCATGTGCCTCATAACACAACACCTTAGCTATCCATAAATGGTCAGAAATAGGAAGCATAAAAGGATTAATAAGGTTTCAAATGGTGGTTGCTCAAAATCCTAACCAGCTCAGATCTATATCTCATGGTAAAGGATCCCCATCAACTGATATAAAAAGGCTTACAAGGGGGCATTAATATGATTCTGGCTGGGATCTTTCCTGGACCACATAAAGTAGTTTTATAACCTGTGAAGATAGAAAAATCAGTCCAGGACAAAATTCAACTTTTTTTAGAAATAAATGAAGGCACATTTCACAGACAGATGGGACATCATTGGGCAAAAGCATCCTGAAACCCAACAAAATATGCATGTGACAGACAAATTTATTTGCATTTAACAATAGCTCAACATATTATACAAAAAATACCTTCACCTACACTACAGAGCCATAATATTTATTAAGTTTGGGAAATAAATTGACCCCAGCTGCTGAAGCAAAAATCTCAATCCACCCCAAACCCCTATATTATATGAATCAAACAAATAAAAGTATTACATAGCAAATAAAATTAGTATAGCTGTCCCACTGTTACCAATACATTATGATTACAATAAATCATCAGATCTAATCCTTTGACATATAATTTCAAAAGAATACTTTTAATACAAAAATTCCTAAATATATGATTAAAAAAATATTTTCATTCTTAAGAAATAATAAACTATTCTTACAACCTGTTGAGATAAACAAAAATATCTCAGATCAAAACAGAAGGCAACCGGTTCCAGTTGGAGGCCAATTATATCTGACAAAATTAAATTTATCCATGTATAGATCACAAAAATTGTCAAGTACACAGCGCAATTAAAATCAAATCCAAAATCCCAAACCTGAAAAATCCAACAAAAATACCCAGTATTCAAAGAAAAGGTGAACCAGCCATATCCCAAAGAAATCTACATCAACCAATATATTTATCAAGGAAACAAAATACTACGCTCAGAGAACAAAGCAGAGCCAGTCACAGAAGTGATAGTTTAAACATGGAGCAACACATCTTTTGAAATTCTGGATTGCTGTAGCAACTCAAAATAGAATCAGGGTCCTTCAAGAGTGAGTTCACCAAAATCTATTCAGGAAGCTACCCCATCATTCTCAATTCCTGTGCTTCTAAAGCTGGCTATTTATGTCTGAGAGAACATCTCAAATAGGAGCACACATTTAAATAAAATTAATGCTCTGGAAATGCCTTGCTCTTCTGCTTCTGATAGAGCTTCAATTTTTTTTCACTTCCAATAGTTTATACCAGCAATGAGGACCTTTATAATTTAAAAGAGCAGTACCAGATGCAATACTGTAGATTCAGACCTTTTGGGAAAAATGAAGGATTGTCAAATTTCTTTGCATGAACTTACCAGCTTAATGGAGTGATTTCCATCCCAGAACAGCTTAATTTTTATATAAAAGGATGAAAAATATTCCAGTAAGTTGGTGGGTTTACACTAAAAAATTTGAAAATAACGCATTTTTTCCAACAGGTTCTGAATCTACAGTAGCAATTGGTAATTTCTGAAGCTTTTAGGCAAATTGTTATAAACTAAATCCTTAAGAACCACTATATTTATGCTAGGTAAATACAAAAAGGTAGGCAAAGTTTGTAAAAGTATTTGGACAAGAGCCCCATATAGTTTTTAAGAGGAGAAATGAGGGTTAATTTGGTTAATTAAACTAAGAAAGATAATAGATTCCAGTCTTCACAATAGAGGATTGGTCTAAAAAGTTGATTTCAGGGTCAGAATTCTGTTCAGGGTCAACTTTAGGGCTGAAACAGTTAAAAATCAAGGATGGTTTGTCATTATAAAAATTACTAAGATGGTAAAATAGGTGTTCAAAAGGAATTATAACAAATTTTTTGACTAAAAAAGAAAAACACAAGTAGGACAAGCCATACTTCCAAAAGTACAATCCCTAAAACCTAAAAATTACCTTTTTGGGGTGAAAGTCAAACAATCTCAACTTACTGGTGAGGCTGGTGGCTCTGAGTATTTATTATTGACAAAAATAGAGGTGATTTGCATGGAGAAGGTTTAGCTTCAAGAAGTAAAATTGAAATAAATGTTGAACAAACATAAAATCAGATACTTAACTTAAGCTGGCAAAGTTTTTTTACTAGACTGGCCAGATAATCATCAGAAGTGTGAGGGAGAGCATGCAAAAGCTGACTTGAGTCAGCACAAGAGGCAAGAAAAAACAAGTCAAAAGACTTGAATTTAAAAAAGTAAACTTGAATTCAAAAACAGAAACTGAAAAGGTAAGCACTAGTCAATTTGAATTAACATCAACTAGATTAATCTGGGCTGTTCAAGAACAATAATTTGATTAAAAGCTAGCAGCAAAAAGGCAGTCTGTGAAAGAGGGGAGATAAACTTACTAAGCTTGTCTCATATCCTGGGGGAGAAACCTTCCAGGATGCCATCCAGTGAAGGACTGGAGTAGCTGCTCAAACAGGTGCTCAGAGGGACAAGGTGGAGGACAATTAGGGAAAGTAGGCATTCAACCCCATCAGTAACATACCAGTAATCAACCAAGGAGTACACTTGAGAGCATATCTTGAGAGTAACAGAAAGTCATGATTAGGGGTAAATCATCCATTTCCACAGATTCTGGTACCAGAATCTCCTCATTCTGAAGATTTACATGAACAGTAGTAGGTAGTGGAAATTCCAGGTTGTCACAGGATAGGCTACAAACAAGGTTTTCTCCATTAAAAAGCAGATCATTGGCTTTATTGG
>QTSX02004323.1:0-184896 GCA_014839935.2 Entomophthora muscae | reverse complement strand
AATGTTGATGCATTGGTCAAATTGGTGGCACTAAAGCCAAAGTGCTCCAAGAATTAAGAATGATTCTTCCTGACTCAAAATCAATAGGCTAGTCCGCCTAAATCCAATCCAAAATAAGTATCCACTTCAATCAATCCAGCGGTGCGGCGGCGCCACCCCAAAATATCCAAGTGCTCCATAGGGGCTGAAAACTTGGTCACTAATACACTTTTAGGTGCTTATCCCAAACATCATAACCACAATAATGGTTGGTTTATGGGTTAACCCAGTTCTGCCTATATTGGCTGGGGTTGAACCCCAAAAAAACTCCTTGATATATTTTTCATATGTTATATTATTATACTCTGCAATGGAGTGGATCCCACCCATAGGACATGGGATGGATGGACTGGTTTTCAGGAAGAAAGCCACAATAGTAGCTTGACATTGCAGCTGGCATCACGCTCACCTCAGGACAAGGTCAGGAGCAGAAATGATGCAATAACAATGACTCTGCAATGGAGCATTGGGCAAGATGTCTTTTGGGTATCACTATCCAGTAAAGCCCCAATACACAGGCTGGTCTGGCCCTAGGATTCTTGGGTCAACTGCCCATGAGATAACAATCCTATAAAAGGATATTTTTCTAACAATAATAAAGATTCAACTCTTGCTCTCTTCAACTTTACTCTTTATTAAGGTTTATCTGCGTTTAAAGATAGTAAGACTGTGTTTTGGTCTGCCTAGATAAGTAAAAGGTATTTTTGAAGTTAGTAACTGTGTATTGACATCCTTAGTCTTCATACAAGGAACCAATACTCTCTTCCCTTATAGTGAACCTTTCTACTCTCTTCTTCCCAAAGTTGAGATTTGGTGCTCACTACAGGGGGTACAAATCAATACACATACCCCTTCTTCAAAACAAGCAAAATGTCCCAAGAACCCATGGATACCACACCGGCTTCTGAGCCCATTTGCTGCACCTCCAGTTCCTTCTCTGATGTGGCCGCCCCAGTAGAATCTATGACTCCTTCTGTTGAGGGTATTACCATTGGCAATCACACTATAGTAGTATACCAAGCTCCATTAACTCTACCCTGCAACAGAGTGGCACAGGTTTCTCAGTCTCTCCTATATGGCTACCAAGCCAGTCCAACTGGTAATGTAGACTCTGCCTGCTCTCTGTTTTATTGAGCACATAATCAGGATGACCTCTTCCTGGAATACAAACGCCTTTGCACTATCACTACAGCAACTTTCATGAGTCAGAATCTAGACCTCACATACCTCAAGGAATACATTGCAAAATTCCTTTTGCCCACAACCTGCACTTCACAAATGGTTATCTCTTGTCAGCAGATTGTATTGCAAGACCTTGCCATACATGCAGAAAACGCATCAAATAATTATGCCAAACTGCTCTGTCAATTAGAGATCTTGTTTACTGAAGCACGCAAGGCCATCATGGCTAACCAACGCCATTTGGGTTGGACTCAAACCAGATTGGAGACCCTGACTTGCAAATTGGACAAAAACCTTCCTGGAATTATTGAAGCGCACCTTTGAGATCACGGTCTGACCACTGAATGGATTGAAGCGGTAAACTGTTGCTGTTGTCAGATTGAGGAATCCACGAGCTGCGTCTTCCACTCCTGTACCTGGTCCTACTTCTCACAAAATAAGAGAAATACAGGACAAGGTCAAATTGCTACAGACTGCTGTCAGCCACGTCACCACTTTGGCCATGTTTGACGGTCAACAAATCCACATTACTGCCCTTCAGACCAATGTGGATGACGTCATGAATTCTAATAACAAATTTTTTGGTCAAATTGCTGAGCTACAGAATCAAGTAGACCTACAGCAACAACAGATCAACAATTACCAGTCCGCTCTTGAAATAGCCCAAGAGGAAATTTGAAAATTTCACCAATATAAGGCCAGTAGAGCCAGATGGGAAAGCTCTATCATGGAACACATTCAAAGTCTGGAGGACAAACCAAGCTATATGAGCTATAAGCCTCCTGAGATATTTCAAAGTGAACTAGGTTACAAATCTACTTCTGCCAGTACACCCATGGCAGAGCAGTGTCCCATTCCAAACATCATGATGGCAATGCCGTCTAATCCAAGTACTAGCAGACAGGCTCCTCTTTAAAATACACAGTATAGCAATTTGCCTTCTCAAACTTCCTTGCAGACTCCACCTTTACAGAGTACCGGCAAGAGATTCAAGGTTGGTGTACTTCCAAAGTTTGACCGCCAAGGAAACGTACACACCTTTTTGAGACTATACAAGATGGCAACAGTAGGAGCGCCAGACACTGAGAAAGCATACCTAATTATTAATCTACTTGATCCTATGAGTAGAGATATAATCATGCCAAGTCTTCCTGCTGGCAACATTACATACCAGGATGCTAGAAGTGCCATTCTGAGAGAATTTGGAAGTACTGTTTGCATGATAGAATGGAAAGATCTCTTCTCTGATATTGAGTTCAAGACCAACAAGACGCTTTCCAAATTTGCTGACCAATTTTATCACGAAGCCCAAGTCCTCCTAGGAGCCAGTGCAATGGTGGAACACAACGCCAAGTTGGCAATGAAGAACACTGTAAAACCTTATCAGGAACTTTATTGGGCAATGAACCTCTTCCTGGGTCAAGAGTTTACCATGGTGCAGATGTTGGACTATCTCTGCTGTTTGGAAGCCACCCACAATGCGCCCAATAAGGAAAACCCCAAATATATTTGTCCTGTCAACACTAGCACACCAGCAACCAGTAGTACCAAAGTACGCCAAACTCAAGAGAGACAAATTCCTCTCACAGATATTACTTGCTACCGCTGTCGGAATAAGGGACACTACGCCACCAAATGCCCTAATGGACAAAAAGTGCATGTGGTCTACGTCCCCGCTGAAGAACAGGGAAAAGACCAAGCTCAGTAGAAGAGGGATATTCTACTGAGCTTGAAATCAACATCCCTCCCAATAAACCAGTTATGCTAGTCTCTCTGCCAGCGCTTTGCAACAACGTTGCAACCGCTGCGCCAGCCAATCTTAGTCTGCCATGCCTTGACAAAACCAATGTGATCACTACTGAATTATTTGTCAAGGATGAGCCCATTGATCCCCTTCACCAGGTTGTTTCAAATGATGTTTGTGCTGTCTTAACCTGAAGTCAAAAAGCGGCTTTGGAAGAAGAAGGAGAGGCCATAGTAGCCTGGCCATACACACAACAAATTATGGAGATGAATTCAGGTGAACCTCTTTAATCTGAAGATACCCCCTGTTTGGAAAATGTCAGTATTGCGCTGCCTTTCAAAGAAATGGCAAGTCACTACCCCAGTGTTATTGATTCTTTGATGCAGTTTGTTGAAGCATCAAATAATCCTTCAATCCACTTAGTAAACAAAAATTCTACCTATTCTGATTGCACATATTGTGACATTTTGGTCAACAAAGTCAAGGTCCAAGCCATAATTGACAGCGGCGCTCTGGTCAATATAGTGTCCACCACTTTGGTTAAACAACTGAAAATAGCGCCCAATGTAGACTATTGTAAACAATATGGCAATGCGGGACCAACACCCACTGTTTCCCAAGGAATGTACAGTGTGCTGCCCTTACAATTTGGATCTCTTGCAGTCTCCTCCCCTGCTATTGTGTTTCCCCACAGAGATTTTGACATCCTCATAGGCACTCAATTTATGCAGAACTTTGGTGCCAAGATTGACTTTCAAGAGAATGTCCTGGAAATCCTAGGTCAGAAGTTACCCATATACTATACACTGGATGGTATAATTCCTGAGACTAAAAGGTGCAACTACATAAATATTGCATATCAGGACGGCATCATACCAGTGCAGTTTTACCAAAGTGGGAAAAAGATCTCAATGCCGCCTACCCAGATTGAGGAGAACAAAGGAATTCCCTTAAGAGCATATAAGACTTATGAGATAAAGCCAGGTGACCAGCATATTCTTGAGACCAAATTGACACTCAAAATTCCTGAAGGGCTATATGGTGAGATTGAACAGCCATACCAAAGATCTCGTCTAGAACCATCAATATGCCCAGGAATAGTCATTCCTGGTCACAAGGAAATCCAAGTATTAGCAGCTAACCTCACTGCTAATACAATTCATGTCAAAAAAGGACAGGTCATTGCGTTTCTCCATCTTTTGCCCTCTGAGGAAATTGCCAGATTTGAGAATTTTGGAAGTCTAGCTGACATGGGACTACCTGATACCAAACCGCCAGTATGCCCAGTTATTCCTCAAGATACTCTTGTGGGATTATCTACTTCAGAACAGGACGCTGTAATGAAGCTATTCAAGAAATACAAGTCTATCTTTGCCAAGGACAACTTTGACTTAGGCTGCGCAAAAAATGTTCAGCATCACATTGATACTGGAGACACACCGCCCATACAAATGAGACCCATAAGAAGATCCAAGGCAGCAGATGAAGTTGTTATAGACAAAGTAACAAAGCTCTTGAAAACAGGCATGTTGGTACCCAGCTGCAGTCCTTGGGCATCACCAATTCTTATTGTAAAGAAGAAAGACGGCTCCAACAGAGTGGTCATTGACTATAGGAGATTAAACCTTATTACCAAAAAGGATTCATATCCCCTACCTTGTATTGACAACACGTTAGACCGGCTTGGTGGTGCAAAATACTTTTCTGCAATGGATCTCATCAGTGGATACTGGCAGATTGACCTCCCTCCTGAAGACCAGGAAAAGTGCGCTATTATAACTTCACAAGGATTATATCAACCCACCAGGATGCCGCAAGGACTATGCAACGCACCGGCTACTTTTCAACAGGCAATGGATTCTATACTTAGTGATCTCAAGTTATCATGTGTGTTGGTTTATCTTGATGATATTAATGTCTTCTTAAAAACATTTGGTCAACACCTTGAACACTTGGAATCAGTATTCAAACGCCTTGCTGACGCCAATCTGAAAATTAAGCCACGTAAATGCCAATTCTTTAAGGAGCAGCTAGAGTATCTTGGATTTATAATAGATGCCAAAGGTCTAAGCCCTCAGAAGCCCAAGATAGATGCCATGGTGAAAATGCCACCGCCCAAAAGCATGAGAGATGTGCAAGTTTTCCTTGGGATGGTTGGATACTACCGGCAATTCATTCCAAATTTCTCTAAGACTGCCGGCCTGCTCTTTCACTTACTTAAAGCTGATTCTAAGTTTGTCTGGGCAGAGGAGTGCCAGATAGCTTTCAACAAACTTAAACAACTACTGGCAACCGCACCGGTATTGCACTATCCAGACTTTGGTAAAGAGTTTATTGTTCAAACCAATGCATCCCTTGCCGCAGTAGGAGCTGTTCTCTCACAACTTGATGAAAATGGTGATGAACACCCAGTGGCCTATACTAGCAGAACCATGGATATTCATGAACGCAATTACACAGTAACAGAAAAGGAATGCCTTGCAGTTATTCATGCATGCAAACAATTTTGCGTTTATCTCCATGGCACACATTTCAGAGTCATAACAGATCACTCTTCCTTGCAATGGTTACATAATCTCAAAGAGCCCAAGGGCCGCCTTGCCAGATGGGCCCTAAAACTTCAAGCTTATGATTATGAGATACATCATAGAGCCAGTGTGGCACACCAAAACGCTGATGGACTTTCACGCTTACCAATGATTAATGCCGTGCTTCCAATGGCTGACCAACTGTTTGACAAGATGCAACTCAGAGATTTTAAGGACAAACCGCCCAAAGTACAAAAACACCTTGAAACTCTCAGTCAAGACTGTGTTGTAGAAGACAATAAATTGTTCAAAATTAAGGATGGCAAAAAGCTTATCTTTCCAAAGCCCTCCAAAAGAACAGACCTTATTGTTCAAGCGCATTGAGAAGTAGGCCACGCTGGCCTGATGAAGACTCTGTTGCAGCTCAAAGAATCATACTTCTGGGAGTCAATGCAGTTTGACACACACAATATCCTTGGCGCTTGCATAGAATGCCAACTCAACCAACCTCTCAACAAGAAGCTCCGCTACAATTTGGTGAAGCCAAACTTTGCTTGGCACACTGTCTCAATTGATATAGTGGGCCCTCTTCCAGCAAGCAGCCTTAATACCCAATACGTTATTGTTGCAATTGATCATCTAACCAGATGGGTGGAAACCAAAGCTCTCAGAGATCTTGGCGCCTTGTTGACTGCTAAATTCATTTTGGAGCACATAATTCACCGGCATGGCTGTCCACAATTTATTCTAACCAATAATGGGACAAACTTTACTTCTCACGTCATTCCAAGGCTTAATGAACTCATGGCAATCAGAGGAGTATTATCAACGCCCTATCATCCAGAAACTAACAGATTAGTGGAACAAGTTAACGGCACTTTGGTGCAAATAATCCAAAAGCTGGCTACCCATAAAACCTCGCAATGGTCTTCTTTCTTGGGGGCAGCTTCCTTTGCCTACAACATCTCAAAACACTCAAGTACAGGGCATTCTCCTTTTAGCCTTCTGTACAGCCGCCAGCCTGCCTTGCCGCCCATTCTATATTCCCTTGTAGATGGTAGCAGCAAGGTGGATCCCACAATGTATATGACACAATTAGCCAATACCCTTGTGAAGTTGCAGGCCCTGGCGTATTCTAATACTGTTGCAAAGAAACTTGCAAGTAAAGACAGTACAGATACCGCCAGACCGGCATCCATTGAGTATAAGGTTGGCAACATTGTAGCATACTGTGATACTCATGGGTTTGGAAGAACTCACAAGTTAACAGCGTTGTGGACTGGCCCCTTTGAGATTATTGAGAAGACATCCACACAGGCTTTCACAATTAAGAATACAGACACAAAGGCAATAGTCAACAGAGTACATGCTAAATACTTGAGACCACTTTGCCTAAATTAATTAAAGTTCATATCTATCATATGTTTATATATTTTAAATTCTGTTTATTGAAAATAAGCATGATACAACAAGAATACCGCCCAACAGTTGCACTACTGATCCAAATTGGTTGAAGGACTACCTTCTTCTACTTCATTGTTCTCTTGGTCCTCCTCTTCTTCTTCCTTGCTTGTCAAGATATGATCACTGATATCCTTAGTCTCAGTTTGAAATATATGTCTGGGAGAAACCTCTACAGAAATTCTCTTGCCACAACGGGCATAATGCCAACTAGAACTGCAGGTCACGCGCTTGCTTGAAGATACAGGCTGTGTCTGACGTGGAATGTACTCTTTGTCTTCTTTGACCATGGTTGCAGAAGCATCCACCCTACGCTGACAAGAACCAATGGCCAAACTGGTGTCAAGCTCCTGCCAAATTGTTGCCATTACCAGGATACAGCAAGCCCACATACGCTGCTTGTAATGATCCAAGGAGCTCCAATGCATAATGGGAAGTTCAATCCAAAAGCAATTATCCAAAAGACAACCCAATCCAGAGATAGGGGTATAACACGCAGCCAGAATCAAGCAATCCACTAAAAAATCTTCCATGTTGTCATACATTGGAGGGAATTCCACTTTTGCTATGAAAAGCTGACAGCAAGCCTTGTCAAGACAGCAATTCATGTCAGAAAGAGTAAAGCAAGGAATACTATCCTTAGTAAACATTGCATGAGCTCCCAGTAATGCCATTTGAGCAACTGCTATGCCATAATCACCAAGGTGAAGATTTGAGCTCACATGGCCAAATGTCACACTAACCCAACGTTCTCAATTATCCTGAGAGCTTACCTGCAAGGTATGCTCAAAATCAGGAATTGTGAAAACTTCCACGCTCCAGCTCATGATCACTAATTTGCAAAATTGAAATGCAATAATTTTTTCCAGGACATCAGTCATAAAATCTGGCAAGACCATGGCGGCATCTAACTCGCTAACGGCATAGTCAGAGAGACAAGCATAGTCATAACCGTGGCAATAAGTGGAACCTTTTCTTAGCCAAGTTGGTACATTGCTCTCTTAATGCAATTTCAAAACTCAAAAGAACAACTCCTGCAGAATTCCTGCCATATTTTGAAAAGACTGCACCGGCTCGGCCAATTTCTCAAAATTAGGCTGGCGCCGCAAATCAACGCCAGAAGCCAAAACGTCAGAAGAGACCTCAAAGAAAGACCAACTGGAGACCTCTGGTTTGTAAATCACATTCATGTGTTCTCCTAGTTTGAGACCCAGACCCTCTAAGTAAGACCAACCCACTGTGGTGTCAATATCTATTGACTCTACCGTACCAACCAATGTGGCGTCAAAAGTAGGGGCAACAGATAACTTAGACATGGTTTCCTCTAGTTCACCAAAGTATTGAGTAATTATCTTTTGACGTGTTGAAGACTTCTGCGCCAAGTATCTCCTTAGCTGAACATCATCCAAGGTCTTCATGTACTCCTTCTCAAGCGCTCTGGCATCTGAAGAGTTGCTTTTGGTATTGCTAATAACACTGTGGTTGTCTGCCATCTTCTTCTTTCTGTATTGTCAAGTCAAGTGGGGGAAATGTGAAATCCCTGGCTTTTTGACTTGACAATTCAGCCATCAATCTTTTGATTGGAAATTGGAAAGATATTCAGAATAACTTGATGATTGGCGCAAACGTTGATGCATCGGTCAAATTGGTGGCACTAAAGCCAAAGTGCTCCAAGAATTAAGAATGATTCTTCCTGACTCAAAATCAATAGGCCAGTCCGCCTAAATCCAATCCAAAATAAGTATCCACTTCAATCAATCCAGCAGTGCGGCGGCGCCACCCCAAAATATCCAAGTGCTCCATAGGGGCTGAAAACTTGGTCACTAATACACTTTTAGGTGCTTATCCCAAACATCATAACCACAATAATGGTTGGTTTATGGGTTAACCCAGTTCTGCCTATATTGGCTGGGGTTGAACCCCAAAAAAACTCCTTGATATATTTTCCATATGTTATATTATTATACTCTGCAATGGAGTGGATCCCACCCATAGGACATGGGATGGATGGACTGGTTTTCAGGAAGAAAGCCACAATAGTAGCTTGACATTTCAGCTGGCATCACGCTCACCTCAGGACAAGGTCAGGAGCAGAAATGATGCAATAACAATGACTCCGCAATGGAGCATTGGGCAAGATGTCTTTTGGGTATCACTATCCAGTAAAGCCCCAATACACAGGCTGGTCCGGCCCTAGGATTCTTGGGTCAACTGCCCATGAGATAACAATCCTATAAAAGGATATTTTTCTAACAATAATAAAGATTCAACTCTTGCTCTCTTCAACTTTACTCTTTATTAAGGTTTATCTGCGTTTAAAGATAGTAAGACTGTGTTTTGGTCTGCCTAGATAAGTAAAAGGTATTTTTGAAATTAGTAACTGTGTATTGACATCCTTAGTCTTCATACAAGGAACCAATACTCTCTTCCCTTATAGTGAACCTTTCTACTCTCTTCTTCCCAAAGTTGAGAGTACAGAAACTGGATAATATTTTCCCCTGCTAACAAGACAAGAGGAAGATATTTGGCGCCAGAGCTCTGAAAAAGTAGAATAAATTAGGAGCAGAGCAGGGGCCAGGATAAAAACAACAAATCTAACTATGAAGAGCAACATACTTGAGGTCCCTGAGAAATTTGGAGGGCTTTGGTGTAGGTGGGAGGGGTCAGCCAAGGAATAGCAGGCAATTCCAGGGTTATCAAAGTGAATTTCCACTCAAGGTGGTGCTCATACAGGGCTGGGAACACTTGGGAGTCACTAGGGAGGACTTTAATGTTGATTGTTTTTAGCATGAAGTTAAACATAAGCAAAAACAGTGCTTTTTTATAAATAAAGTTATATTTTACTGATATTTCCAACTTAAAATTTAAGTTCAAATTCACTTTCAAAAGCAAAAATAGGTAAAGAACATGCTTAACACTAACGTTAATTCTAGGGGCCTGAGAAGAGAAGTTGAAGGCAGGGGGAAAGTAATAGAGGTAATAAAACTCAATATTTTAACTAACACTATTTTGAGAAAAGACTCTAGGTTTGTCAGGCACCCACCTACTTGGAAGTAGTCTTCCAAGGTGGTGAATAATTGAGGAGGAATTTAGACCAGTTACCAGAGAGCCCACAGGTAAGGACACCATCCTGAGGTGGAATAGCTCTCCAAACAGGCAATACTGGCCCAAGAGTGGATTGAAATGCCCTAGGAAGAAGTACGCCCCTAAATAGCATAAGAGAAAGGCTGACACCAAAGGGCAGAAACCTGAGGCTTGAGGGGTTTTTTAACAGACTGGTAGTTCTGAGGTTCTTCCTTTTGAGGTGGGTTGTGGGACAAGGAGGTTACAGTATACCAAACTCCTGGTATTACACAACGCCAAGAGCTATCCAAGAATTGAGTGTTGGGTGTGGTACCAGAGTCAGTAGATGTACCAAGCAAAATGCCGGCCTGGACAACCTGCAAAAAGAGCATCCAGAAGATCCATTTATACCCAATAGACTCCATAATGGAAGTTTTAGGTAATCTCATGGTTAGTATTAAAAAGGTTAAGTCAAGCTGAAATAGACAATAATTCACTTGGGGAGAATATAGACTTTATTGATTGAACAAATAATGAAATATAACTTACCAGCTCTATATAGCATGTCAGGAATAAAATAGTTGGGGAATGGATAAGAATTTGGGGGTAATTGAATATTACTGGGTATTGTAAAATCTTGTACTAAAAAATGTGGAGATTTGAACTTCTACCCCCTAATATATGCTTAAGGACATGATTATTATAAGAAATTTGCTCACAAACCCACACAGAGCAGCAAAAATCTGGAGACATCTCCTCTATTCCCCACATAAGTCAAGAGAAAGAGGGGTCAGGCACCAGCAACAGAAGCAGAAGCCAACAGCAAAGCCAACACAGACCCAAAGCCCAAGAACTCATTAGTGTTGTCATCCTTGTATTTACTACCAGACAGCCTGATTGTTGTATTGCCTTATTGGCTAGAATCAAAATTGAAAGTTAATGATTTGCCATATAATAATTCAACTTTACATTCTTCTAGGTGGCTATTATCTGAACATAAAGAAGACCCAGGTTCAAATCCCATTGATGATGATGCTTCCAATGAATTAACTAGCTCATATCTATCAGGTAACTTAGGACATATACTACCTATTAACCCTTGAATTTTAGGAGATACAGACAACCCAATAGGGGGAATTTTTTTTGATAGTTATAACTGAATTGATGATAGAAATATCATGGAATAATTTCCTGACAATGTTAAGGAGCCTTTCAACAACAAAAATTTATGTTTGAAAAGTTAAGCCTTTATTGAAACTAAATAGATAAGCAGGGACCCAAAGTGAGCCTGCTTGGCTTTTAAAGGGCAAGTTTCCTAACATTTGGGCCACCAGGAGCAGGGGATCCTCCTGGTTGGCTGGTAGATAACATTCCCCACCCCTGTTTAGGGGGACTGAAAGTTTTTGCAACAGTTACTGGGCTGGGATCTGATTGCATGGTGACTATAGGACATTCCTGGATGGGGTTTGCAGCTGAAAAATTTTGAATTTGTAAGAGATGATGTGTTTTCTTTTGATTTGTTGTCTCTGATAGTTTTCAAAAGCAGGCAACACCAGACCAGCAAGTAGCCCAAATTAATCAGTGATTTTTTCCCAAGGCTGGGCAGAAGAAGCTGTGTGATCTGTGAGGTATGTCAAGACAAATATCTTGTCTACACTATGATTCAAATCCTTCAAAGGCTTAAGAAGTTTGACTGAATTTTGGGGATATTTCTTTGTTTGGAAAGGTAAAAGAGTCCTATTCAGTGCAGGGGGACTAACTTAACACAGTTCTGAAAAAATCCTTAGTGGTCAATCAAATGAGTTCAGGTACTATGGGCCCCGCTTAAATACAGCAGCTCAACTTAAGTTACAAGGAAGATCAGCTGTATGCTTTGCTAGGTGCAGCACTAGGTTCATTTTTTGATACCTATATGAGGTACCTCAATACTGGCCTAACCTCAGCCTGTGCCACACAAGGAAATCCAAGCAACTGCTCCCCCTCCACTTTAATTTGAAAATTCTGGGGAAATTCTGGCAAACTAAATCAAGCCAAACCCAGTCTGTGTGCCAGTATGACAAATGTGCCTCCCAAGCAATGGCTTCTAACCAATGAAGTTGTTGATGAGATAACAAATCTCAACCAAGGTGACATGATCTTTGCAGGAATTTCCACCTGTTCACAGTTTACTGAGCTGTATTCAGAAAAGGATTTTGGGCTGTGTTTTGGATCCAAGATATTACAGTCCCTCTTATCATTGTTGGTGCCATGGGTACTTATACTGCTAAATTATTCCTGCTGCAGAACTTTGGTGAGCTTTGACTTCAAATTGGCTATCTTTTGGCTTGACCCTTAATTTTCTTCTCTCCATTTCAACAACACCTCTAAAATTTTGGCTTCTCTTGGTCTAAATCCTTTCATTCCTTGGTCAGTAACATGCTTCATTTGGCCCAAGATTTTTTAACCCACATAATTTGATTCAACAAGCCCCATGTGAACACCTTATTTCCAAGCACAGGAGTACATTCCCTATAAAATTAGCTTTGATGATTCACATGTTGAGCTGTTTTGTAGGCGCAGGCTAATGTTGGCTAAATAAAATTAGTTTTCTGAGAAAGGTAAATTTTGGTTGTTTTATTGCTATTTCTAGACCTGGTGACTGGTAGGGGGTTTCTATGCATTGGGTTATTAACAAAGCAGCCCTGTGATGATTCACATGTTGAGCTGTTTTCATGTGCAGGCTGATGTTGGCCAAGTAGAGAATGGTTGCTTAAGAGAGTTAAATTCATGTGGTTTTGTTTTTCAGCCAGCTGTGATATCTAGGGTTTTTCTCAACCAAGGTGGTTGGGGGTTGGGTTTTGCCTTGAGGTGTTAGTAAGGTGGCCCCTTGATAGTGCTTTGAAAGGACAGATAATTTGTGTATCCTGGGATGGATGTACTGAGATAGCACATAAATCATGGTCCTAACTGCAGTGAGAATAAAGTTGGGTAACTTTACCTAGGATGGGGGTAAATTTTCTCTTTCTGTGACTTTAGGGTAGCTTTAAGGAGATCTTAAAGTTTCATGACAAGCATAACTATGCCCATAACTATCATTTAGGTGGCTGTCTAGAGAAAAATCTGCAGAACTTGCTGATTTGGAGGTTTCTGGGAATTAAAGTTTGTTAATTTGCACCTGAAAGCTCAAGCTAACAACTTTGGTGAGTAAAACAGTTGTAATGAATGAGGTATGCTTGCTTCTGATGACCTAAAATGTAGTCACTGATGAGGGTTGAGTCTAGGTTGATTCACTTGTGGAGATTTATTGCCTGAGTCTGAGGTGTTGACTGATGAGACTAACAAAAAAAAGCAATGATATAGGCCATCTGTAAGGGCTTGATAAGTTTTTTAATAGCTATGTAAAATGATATACTATGAGAAGAAGTTTGAAACAGTTTGGGGAAATGCTTCAACATTTCTTCAAAGTGGTTTGGTAAGAGAAGGAAAAGAGAAAAGCTGTTCAGGGAATTGTTTTAAAATTTATCCAAATTGATTTGAAAATGTAGCATAATATGGAATGCTTTGCCTTGGTTTTGTTTAAGTATCAAAATACAGGAGGAGAAATGGTGAGGAAATTGCAGGTAAGAGGTTTTATTAGTAACTCCCTATGGTTGATGAAGGTATTTTGCTATGAGAGCAGGATACAAAGCCTTTTAGTGGGTCATTTCCCCTGGATTTTACTATGAGAGTAAAGTTCTGATCAAAATGTTGAATAAGATTAAGAAGAAAATTTTAAAAAATGCTCTATTATTTAAATTGGTTAAGGCTTAATGCAGGTAAGACTGATGCTGGAACAGTGAACTGGTTAACACTTTGGTGCGCAAAATGTTAATGCCTCAAGAGGCTTGAGCAGTGAAAATTGATTTACTAGTTGGATCATAGTGGAACTTCAGAAATAGTTAATTTCTGGACACTGCAATCATTGGTTGAGATGAGGGCATGTTTACTGATGAATATGATTGGTTGGAAGCCAAAAGCTTAAAGTATGATTTAAGAAAACAGTAAATCAATACTTTAAGCTTTTGAAAAACTAAATGTGTAAGCTTATTTTATTATAGAAAATTGAGCACCAATAGTTTAAGCTTTTGAAAAAAAGCTATTCTGAAGGCGTAAATGTTGAGAACATGGCACTATAAGTAAGAGGCTGGCAGGAAATTTGAAGGGATCTTGTGGATTTTTTTGTAAATCATTTTGTCTGGAGGGGGTCTTTGTTGAGCCCTTAATCTTCATCTTGATGGTTAGACTTCTGATTGGTTTGGAATAACCAGATGACTTATGAAGTGCTCAGAAGTTCTTGCTAAAGAAGTAACTGATCAACAGGACTCCAGAAAAGTGGCAAATCAGAAGGTTTCTAATGCCATCATTCTTCTGTTAATAAAGACTATCTCAACCCCTATTCTCCCTTTTTATGTCAGAGAACTTCCCTAGTGATAATAATTTTGGAGATGGTCAAGAGGGCCATAAATGGATAATTTTAGTATGTTCACTCATAGAGAATTTCTATTTGAGGAATGAGTAAAGTGGTGCAAAAACATTGAAATTTAAGGGCACTACTGTTATTAGTACTATCATACAAACGGCCTCCTAGATGGTGAAACTTCTTTTGTAGACCATACATTGCCGTGAAATATGTTTTCCCCTAGTTACAGTAGTTTTCAAACCTGTTGAGATAAACACATAATCTCAGTCTAAAAACGTATGAAACTCAGTCTAAAAACAAAATCAAAAAATAAAGAATTTATATTAAATTACAATAGATTTGGATTCACTTTGATTTTGTTGTATGACTGAGCTACATTTGTTTTTAGACTTAGATTATATGTTTATTTCAACAGGTTTGAAAACTACTGTATCAATTGCTAATGATGATTGGGAGGCATGGTGAGTCCCTTTTGAAGTTTTCAGATAATTCAATTTTGTCCTTTTCATATAACTAGTATCTCTGAGGATATCACTCTAACCCAGATAGTCCCTGTCTTTGACCCAGGACACACTTTGGTAACCACCTAGGAGCAGGAGTGCCACATAGACTCAAATAAATATTTATTATAATCAGTTCTTTGAAAGAAATAAGTTGTATTTATATAAGGAAAATTACTGATAGGCTGATTTACTAATCAGCGCCAACATGGTAGACATAATAGATATAATGTTTATTTGTTATATAAAGTAAATATTTCAAATAAAATTATTTTCTCAAAAAGCCCTTTAGGATTTAATCAGAGTATAAGGTGTGATTAATCAGCATAAAGTTCATTAAATTTAGAAAAAGGGATATTTTTAGTCTGAGTAGGCTTCTAAATTTGAGGGAAGGATTTTAGAACAGATTTCCCTGAATCCTTAGTTGATAATGGAATTGAATTATAATAATTTCCTTTGTTTTCATAGAGGTCACAAGGACTTGTGGCTGCCATGGGGATTTCTCAGTTGACTTCAGAAAGTTTATACTGAACATTAGTTTTGTCTTCTGAGGATACAGGCATTTATCTATGAGGATATTTTCCTGTCGTTTGTTGTATTTGCTATGAAGGATTTTCCCCTGGGAGAAGAAATCCATCTTTCTTTTTTCAGTTGTCACATGTGGTATAGATAATTTTTTTTAAAAATTTTAGTCTTTTTTAGCACCTATTGCCCTTGCACTGTTCTGAACTACCATGTTTTGTTATCTTTTTAACTGTTATCATCACTTACATATGGCCCATTGCTAGTATCAACCAATGGATAAAGCTTCTGTGTTAGGCTTGAAGAAATTGAATACTGCCATTTTACAGATGGATATATCAAATAAAATGTTTAAATTTTGTGTTGTCTTTATTTGTGATAAGTTTAGTAGACTTTTTTGAAAATTTAGATACTTGGTGTTTAAGATTTAACTTTATGCTAGCCTGAGTACCATGGTCTGGATGCTGCACCTGTAAAGCCTCCTGCTTGTGTGTTGAATCCTCCTTTTTCAAGTGTTGGAGTGGTCTGTTCTCACCCTGTTGGTTGACCCTCAGGGACATCCTTTCCTATAGTGAGTACTGGCTTCACTATTGCTCTGCTGCTAGGTTTTTGCATATTAACAGAAAAATAAAAAATAAATAAACTAAAGAAAATCTCAATAATTGTTTTATATTTTCATACACTGTCTGTGTATGGTTATTAAATTATTGTTCCTATTTATGATTGCTCATTTTTTAACTGAATAAAAGTATATAAATGATTTATTTTTAGGTGAAAATGATCTTTTTAGATGTTATACTGTTTTATGTTGATTTCCCCAATTTTATCCCAAAATGAACAATAAGATCTCTATACTTCTTATTTTTATGTTTATCTTACATTTTTAGATAGACTGGTAATATAACTATACATATTTTGATTTTATTAGTGACAGAGTGGTCTTTATGAATTGGGCTACTATTGTAATTTTTTTATTTGAGTTTCAACACACTACAACCTGGTTTACTATTCAACTTAATATCTAGTAACATTAATAAAATCCTGATAAAAGATTAAAGTTTTTTTGCTTTTAAGCTTTTTTACCTCAACCCACAAAATTTATCTGGTTTTTTGATTTTTATTGTGATAAAAATCCTCCTTTATTGATTTCTTTCAGGATTTGGTTTATTGCCTAACTAACTAACTAACTAACTGATTCACCTGATAATTGTGTATATGCAGATATGCAGCAAAAAGGATGGATTCAACAAAAAATGTGTGATACCAGGCTGCAAGATTAATGGCCAAATCACATCCTGTCATTGCAAAAGGCATGTTCCTAATTAATAAATAGAACATGTGTTGTAAATTGCACCATTAATGCTATTTTGATATGACCTTCAAATGGTGATATGTGCTAAGATTTGGCTGGTTTTGCTTTTGATTTTGGGAATTACTCACCTTCTGTAAATGAGTCTGTTCCAATATCCACCCATTTCAGAATACCATACCTGCCCTTGTCTGATCCTGGTATGACTTCACCCCAACGTGACCCCCTCTGCCACTCTGTCTACCTAATGAGTGATCATTGACCCTTGTCTACTATTTAAGTAGAATCATTTCTCCTAATAAAGACAAGTTTATCCACATTTGTGTTGGCTTTAATATTCTTCAAGCTTTTTCCTTTCCTTTTTTCCAAAAGGAATTACTCATTGTGTATTCCAGGAAATTAAGATATGTGCCCTAATTTTACCCTGAAGGCTAACCCAAGGCTAGCTTTGAACCTCAAATCTTTCATATAAAGATTTCCTGTTATGTCTTTCTGGATGTTGTCCCCAGGAGCCAAACACAATAAAATAGTGCTCACTACAGGGGCTTCAAGCCCCTTGGCTACTCTGTTCCCCTGCGCCTTCTCTGGTCCTTCTCCTTTTGTCTCTGAAGTACCCAAACCACCCAAAGTCTCTAGTCCTCCGCTTTAAGAGGATATTATCAATTCTCCCTATACACCAATAGTAATGGTGTTATCTCCTGGGCCTGTGTGGGCCCCTGTGACAGTCCACATGTTTGGTGGGTTGCAGGCGGGGCTAATGTTGGCCAAGTAAAAGTTTGGTGGTTTGTTGCAGGTAGAGGCCTAGTAGGGAATAATGGCTGATAGGGAAGGTAAGGCCTGGCTAGTAGATAACAAAGGACTACTAGAGGAAAATGTTGTCCCCACCCAGCAGGAGATATTGGCTGCTGTGGGCTAGAGGTCCTCACCTAGCAGGGAACTGTGGCTGCTAGGGGTGAGAGAATGAGATAGCTCAGCAGGGAACTTTAGCTGCTTGGGGTGGGGAGTGGTCCAGCCTGGTGGGTAGCATGTGCTATACAGGCTGGATGTTGTTTAGACCCTGGCGAGGTAATATGGGCTACCAGGGAGGGGAGGAGCTTTGAGAGCTCTATGTACCCAAATACTCTTGCAGGATGAGCTGGAGGACTGGAAGATTGTGATTCAGGATTAGTTGATGGATTAGCTGGTGGATAAAGAACTAGCTGAAGAACTAGAAGATCATGGTGCAGGACTAGCTGAGGAACTGAAAGTTAGCTAAGAAGGACTAGCATAAGTGAATGCAGGAGCTAGTATGCTTGTTTTGGACTCCTGGAAGTGTATATGTTTATAAGAAATAAGCAGTAAAAGAATTAATTGAGTGCTGCCAAAAGATATGATATAAAGATGGAATTAAATATCATATAAATAAAAAGAAAGGAAAAGAAGAAATAAGTTACAGTGTTTAAACTGTAGATTTATTGGAAGCTTATTGAGTGGAATGGTGCCAGAATAATGGACCGGTTAGTGCTTTGGTGACTCAAAGAGTTGTTGATTTGAGAAGTTTGAGCAGTGGAAATTAATTTCCTAGTTAGATCCTATTGGAACTTCAGAAATGGTCTAGTTTTGCGCTCTGCATTCATTGGTTGAGTTCTGGAAGCTTTACTGATGAATATGATTGGTTGGAAGCCAAAAGCTTAAAGTATAAGCAACAAAACAGTGAATTGATACTTTAAGCTTTTAGGAAAGTAAGTATGTAAGCTTAATTTATTATAAGAAAAAGGAACTAACAATGGTTTAAGCTTTTGAAGATAAGCCATTTCAAAGGCGGAACCATTGGTAAAAGGACACTATAAGAAGGAGGCTTGCTGGGAAGTTATGGGGTCTTTTGAGTTTCTGCATAGAGGTTTTTAGAAGCCTTTTGATTGCCAGCAAGAGCTTGGTTGAACTGATACAAGTGGAATACCAAGGCCACTAGAGCTTTACAGAGAGCTGGAGCCCAAGATAAAGGAGCAGATTCCCAATATTAAGGGTCTGGAGCTTGATATCAGGAGCTGGATCCTAAGTGTGGCGCAGGAGTCCAAGTTTAAGGAGAAGAAGTCCAAGACTAAAGTGCAGAAGTCTAAGACCAAATACAATGAGTCCAGGATATTGTTGAAGGACTCCAAGTATTGTCAAACCCATATTGTTTCCCTGACCCACCAGGCCATATACCAGAAGGTTTCTAAGGGCAATCTTCCTTCTGAGAGTGAATAAACGCCCATTTCAACACTACATATTTCTGAGATCCATTTTCCCTTACTAGAAAATGACAAACCCTTCCAGATGGTCCCTGGCTATGACCCAGGACACACTTTGGGGACTGGTGGACAAGAACCCCACAGCCCCCTTCCTGCTTTCTCTCTTAATTACAAGCAAGCCCACAATGCCGCGTGTTCCCTCCTCCACATGGGCACCGTGGTGATGCACACTATTCCTGGCTTCTGCCCTGGCTATGCCTCAGAAGAACTGTATTCTTTCCTCCTGGATTTTGGCCTCCCTGCGTTGATGGAGTCAATCAAAAATATTGGTGTGCTGGTCAACCAATTCATCCAGCCTGCTCTAGTTCACCACCAGTTGGTGTTAGGATCACAGAACCAACTCTTGACTGCTGTAGCCACTGCCATCACCAATAACCACGTGCAGAACATGACCTACCAGGAGGGGACATGAATCCTCTTTTCCTGTATCTCAGACAACCAGTGCAACTTGCTGGCTTTGCAGAAATACCTGACCTTGTCTCTGAACTCACTTTGCTCATTGCTTCCTGGATACATCAGGTAACAAATATGTGAACTAGATGACCACCAAGCTATATGACAAGGACAGATTGAAGCAACTCTCTTAAAATATTAACAAGATTTTGAGACCCTGGTTAACAAGCTCAACCAATTTCAAGAACATGTCAACTCTCAACTTGAGTTAGTTAGAGCCCACATTGACAATTGGAGTCAACATCTGCACCTACAATATGGTTTAGATAAGGCTGCTCTAGGCAACACTCTGAGTTAGGTTCAAAACTATGTTGATGACAGAGTATCCTCAATTGAAGTATCTCCTCCTACTCCTTTGTTGGAAGTCTCCTCTGATTTTGAGGCTAAGGTTTGGGAAGCTATAGCTAAACTCAAGGCTACCACTTGACGTCAAGCTTCTGTTCCAGTTCACCTGCCAGTGGTGCCTATGCCCAGCCCCCACATTGCTTCCTTAGCAGATCAGCTAGCTATGCTGCATGGGGAGGTCAAGTATTTGCAACAACACCTCTCAGATGAATCATCCTCTGAATATGAGGGTGAGGGAGATCCTGAAGTCCCTGAAGTCCCTGCACAAACAGACCACGGCTGCTGTCTTAGCTTGGAAGGGCAACCCTGTGTCAATTGGACCCTTACTTTGGACCACTTGGCAGCAGCTACCAACAATGTTGCTGACAGACAGGATGCTCTGGAAAGGGAAGTGCAGAAACTTACTTGCTTGAATGAAGCAATGGACAAGCGTGTCACTCCTTTGGTGTTGCAGGCTACTGCTTTGGCCTTCCACATCAATGGAGTTGCAGGCACCTTGGCAGTACAAAAAATGTGTATTGATGAATTTAGAACTATTGCTACTACTGCTAGAGATGCCAGCAGGTAAAACAGCTCTACCCTTGACACTTTGGAGAAGAGCCTTCAATTATTCTGGGCTAGACAGCCTGCCGCAGAATCTGAGTTTGAAGGAAATCTGCATATTAATCTCCTCAACCCAGGTGACAATAGTCAATCCACCTTGTTGTCCGTTGACCCCAATTAAAAGCCCTCTTTCAAGCAAATCTTTGATCCTAAGACCTCCATCATTACTGCCTTCTTAACAATCTATGAGACTGCAATGTGTAGGGCTACTGATGAACTCAAGAAGGAACATATCTTCACTTGTCTGCATCCCACTTGCCAAGAAGTTGTAGTCCCTGAACTTCTGTCTATTGTCACTTGGGAGGATATAAAATACCTTCTAATTGAAGAGTTTGGAGGGGATCTTAGTTTGGAGGTCAATAAAGATGCCTTCATGCATATTGAGTTCAACCCCAAGGAGATCCTAGCTGAGTTTGCTGACCACTTTTATGTCAAAGGACAATAACTTATTACCAGTTGTCAGTTGACCCCTTGGGAAGCATACACAGCTTGTTCCAATGCATTGAAGGTTAATTAACTATTGTTTCTGCACTTTAAGGCTCACAAGTCCTCTCTTACCTCCATAAAGAGCATTAAAACTCACCTGAAAGACATGCACCTGACCCATGGAGGTACAGTGATTTGTGAGAATAAGGCTAATACCTCTGGAACTACCTCATGTACCCCATGTATCATGGCTCTTGGTTCAAGTGGACAGCCTAAGAGACAGGGGTGTCACAACTGCAGAAAAATTGGACACCAAGCTTGTACCTGCATTAATCCTCAAGTAGAGGGTTGCAACCCAAAGGAGCAGGCGGGAAAAGAGAGGTCAGCTTAGAGGCAGAGACACTCTCTGCTGACCAATCTCCCCTGTCTCCTCCTGATTCTCCCTCTGACAAGGAATCTCCCCCTCTGCCTGGCCTAACTATCCTTCACCTTTTTCATGATCTGTCAAGCAATTCTGAGCCTGAAGATTCTGGTTAAAATGAGTCAGATAGTTATGGCTACTCTGTTTTGGATGTCCTGGAAAATATGCCTGTTTCCTACAAGCTCTGCTCTGTAAAAACCACAACTACAACTTGCTCACATTTGGATGAAGCCAAGACCATGGTGGCTTGCCCTTACCTGGTGCAGGCCCATTGGCCCCCATCCTAGTAGACTCCTCTGAAGAAGCTGCCAAACTAGCAGAAGCTCTGTTCCATAATGTGTCTGTATTACTCCTGTTGCAGACTGTGTATAATGAAATTCCTGCCTTAAGATGCATGTTAGCAAAATGGGAGAAAGAGCTGGAAGCTGCGCAAGACGCTCTGGCTGTCTTACCCCCTTTTGGGAAGGATACTATCTGTGTATAAGTGTTGATTCAAAAGGTTAAGATCAAGGCAATTCTAGACACAGGTTCCCCAGTCAATGTTGTATCTTCCAAATTAATGAAGAAACTTAAACTGGCTCCCAATCTCAATTATACTCAATTGTATGGTACTGCTGGCATGGCTCAGACGCAAGCTATTGGTGCCTACTCTGCCCTGCCCAAGAGATTCAGAAAGCTTCTCATTGTTTTCCCCGCTGTTGTCCTAGAAAAAAAGCTATGATCTTCTGGTTGGAACTCAGTTCCTCCAAGAATATAATGGGATTGTAAATCTTCAAGATGGGTATCTATCTCTCCTAGGATATGTTGAAACTGAACCAATGAGGATTCAGTATTTGAATTGGGGAAGACAACAGTCCAATAGAAAGGACATGAATAATAAGAATAAGGTATTGTTTTATTATAGAATACTGTGACTAATATACTATATGGGGAAAGCCACCGGGCCACAAGGGGGTGGCATGCTGGCATGTTCTATGTAAGGATTAGAGCCAAGGAATAACTTGTGCAGGATCAGCAGGTCAAATTGGTAGCGCTCCTAATTAGGAAAAAGTGCCCACCGCTTGACATTGCCATCAGATTGGTCCATGTTGTTAGATATGTCAAGGGGTGGCTCATTGAGCGCCCCCTGTGTACTGTAAGATATGTTGGAAGACAAGTCTGGAAACTTGATTGCAACAGATAAAAAGTTCCCTTAATTTTTGAGGAACCTCCCCAACTACCTGGCAAACATCTAAAAACTTATGTGCTCTAGTATCCCACAGGTATTTTTTTGCTCAATTACAGAACTCACTTGTCCAACATGGGTTCCCCTCCTTCTTTCTGTCCAGAAGAGAAAGGGGTGCCTCTGCTTGCTCATGTGGCTGTCACCATACCCCCAGGCTCCCAAGTGATCATCAACTCCTAAATATCTTATGAGTTACCCAAGAAATTATTCCTTGAGCTGTACTCTCCTGAGTCTCTAAGCTGCAAGGAGCCTCAATTATGCCCTGTGATTTTGGATTGGACGCATAAAAAGCCTGTACAACTGCTACTAGCTAACCTGACCGCTTTACCCATGCAGGTTTCTAGGGGACAAGTTGTGGGGCATGGATTTATACTAGGAGCAGAGCAGGCGGGGTCCCTCTACCCCTTTGGAACCTACAGGAACTTTAATCTATCAGAAGAGAATCCCCAAGTTCTCTCACTATTCACTGCTGCAGATTTCCTGCAGTTATCCCCCATTTAACAGAAAGATGTTCTAGACCTGCTCAAACAATTCAGTAATATTTTTGCCTCCAGACCTACAGAATACAGCCTAGAAAAAGGGGACATTTACCAGATTGATACAGGTGATGTGCCACCTTTCTGTGCAAAGCCTTATTGCCGCAGCCAAGTAGAGGACGCTCAGGTATCTAAGGAGCTCAAACAACTATTGGACACTGGGCTACTTACTCCTTCCCAAAGTCCACGGGCCTCCCATTTGCTCATACTAAAAAAAAAGGATGGAGGTTACCGCATTGTGATGGATTACTATTGACTGAACTTTTTCACAAAGAAATACTTGTACTCTTTGCCTAGAATTGATGATGCCCTTAGACAATTGGGAGGATCAAAGTTCTTCTCTGCCATGGATTTGGCATCAGGTTACTGAAAAGTTGCTTTATCCCCCAAAGATTATGAAAAGGCTGCTCTCATTACTTCAGAAGGACTTTACAAGCCCACTCAAATGCCCCAATGACTTTCTAATACCCCAGCCACATTCCAACAAACTATGGACTCTATTTAACAAGATCAAAAGCTTTTCTGTGTCCTTGTATACCTTGACAACATCACTGTGTTCAGCTCCACCTTTACTGACCACTTAGATCACCTCAAAGCTGTCTTTATCAAGATTTGAGAAGCAGGCCTAAAGCTCAAACCCTCCAAATGTTCTTTCTTTAAGGAGCAGCTCAAATTCTTAGGTCATGAGGTCACTCAAACTGGGATCTGACCCATGAATAATAAGGTGGAAGCCATTGACAAGATGTTACCCCCCACCAATCTCCGTGAGGTCCAAGTATTTCTTGGTATGATAGGGTATTATTGACAATTCACCCCTGACTTTGATGAACTGAGTTAACCCCTTGTCCAACTCCTCTACAATGTACCCTTCAAATAGATTGACAGTCAACAGCAATCCTTTGAGGCTTTGAAGGCCAATTTCAAAGAAGCTCCCATACTAGTCTACCTCAATTATGATAAGGAGTTCATCCTATACACTGACGCCAGTGAAGTAGCTGTAGGCGCCATTTTAGCCCAGAACAATTATGAGGGTGTAGATCAACCTGTGGCCTATTTTTTTCTGAGTCCTTAATAAGCATAAAAGGAACTATAGCGTCACTGAAAAGAAATGCTTGGCTGTCCTACATACTGTGAAGCAGTTTTGACACTATATCTATGGGACACACTTTACCGTAGTCACTGATTGTTCATCCCTTAAATGGCTACAACAACTAAAAGAGCCTGAAGGTCAACTAGTGTGTTGGGCCCTGCGCTTGCAAGGTTATGACTTCACTGTGGTACATTGTCCTGGGGCGCAAGATCAAAACGCTGATGGATTGTCTAGAATGTCTATATTGGCCATCCATCCTGCTGACGCCAATCAATTATACAACTTAATAGGATACCCTGATTCTTGGACTACCAAACCAGAGTATATTTGACTGGCTCTACAGGCCTTATCAAAGGATGCTATGATTTGGGATAGGCAACTCTTCAAGAAGGTCAAAAATGCCTATTGGCCCTATGTTTGCCCTAGTATGAGGATAGCTATTATCCTCCAAGCCCACATTGATCCTGGACATGGAGGTTTAGCAAAAACTCATGACTGGTTGTGCAAGAACTTCTATTGGGAAAACATGTGCCTCCTAATCTCTGACATCCTTACATCCTGTCATTCCTGCCATGTCAGGGACCCACTCTCAGGCAGCCGGGCCGCCGGTTTTGGAGGTAACTTGGGCTGGGTTTTTCACGGGCAGGGCCCACCACAAGAGAGGGGCTAACTTTAAGAGGTAAGAAGCAGACTTTCCTAACCAAGACCACGGGCCAGCAGCTGGTACAATGGTGTCCACCACCCCAGTGAGGGTGATGTACATTATACCAAAAACCTTGCTGGTATGGTTGGTTGGCAGGTTGGGGGAAGAGGCTGGCATTGGTTTTGGTGTTACAGGTGGTTCCATATAAACGTTGTAGGCCGGGAGGTAGTTGAATTTTTCTCTAAATAACTTGGGGGTAGAGAATATCCACGGGCCTTGGCAGTTGTATCTGACAGTGGATTGGATGCGGGCTAATGGGTCAAGTTCAATTATTTTCTCTG
Source organism: Entomophthora muscae (assembly GCA_014839935.2). NCBI lineage: Eukaryota > Fungi > Entomophthoromycota > Entomophthoromycetes > Entomophthorales > Entomophthoraceae > Entomophthora > Entomophthora muscae. The sequence continues at coordinate 159,754 of QTSX02004323.1, read as the reverse complement.
GTGTGTAATCCTTATATTTGGGCTTTAATGGGTAATCAGTAAAATAAACAAGCCTAAAGGGAGCACCAGGTGGACAGAAAACTGTGGGCAGAGGGACAAGAGGGCCGGGGATCTCAAACTTAACTTATAGACGGCAAATACAAAATATGGTAATAGCTGTATGAGCCAAAGTAACATAACCTTTATTCAAAAATGGCAATAAGTTTGGAGCGTGGGGTCCTTTGGTCTATATAGCACCCCACCTCCAAACTTAGCATTTTCCATGGGTTCATCAGGGCATTAGGAAAGCTGGGCCAGGGGAATTGGATACTTGGGTCTGAAAGCAGCAAAATGGCACTTGGCCCAGGAGTTCTTTCATTGGTCAAAAATCCTGATTTGGCTACCTGATTGTCTTGCTTTAGTGTCGTGGTCATGGGGCCGGGCCGCGGGACTGTGTCTCTTTCCTGGGTAAGCTCCTGATTAGTTGCAGGTAGGACTTCAAACTCATGAAGCTTACATAGGCACCATCTCTGTCTTCATTAGGCGATTCAAGAGGCTCCTCTTTGGGCGCCACTTTGGTTGGGCTGGTGTTGGTATTCTGACTTTGGGAATTCACAGGAGCCTCAGCTTGCAGGGGTTCAATCCCCAAAAAACACGGGCAGGCGGCCCAGCAGTCCATAGGCCCAGCAGCCTGTGGGGATCTAAGGCTGGGGTTTGAATCCCGCTCCCGGGCCTGGGTTTCCAGAGGGGAAGAATTGACAATCTTGACATGCCAGCTCCAACAACCTCAACCATTGCAACATCAATTCAAGATCATCCTTCCTAAACATGCCTTCCACATTGTGAGTATTGATGCTGTGGGGCCTCTACCATGTTCCAAATCTAGATGTTGGTTCATTTTTATAGCTGTAGACCATTTTAGTAAAGGGGTTGAAGCTAGAGCTACCAAAGACATCACTGCTAAGACTACTACAAACTTTTTGTTGCAAGATATCTTCTATTAACACAGATGCCCACATGTCTTGCTATCTGATAATGGCACCAACTTCAATGCTTGCCTCATCACATCTATTGTATAAGCTATGGGCACCCATCAATCCTTCTCTGCCCCATATAACCCTTCAAACAATGGAACTGTTGAGAAATCAAATTCTTCCCTTGTGTCCATTATGAGAAAACTCACCCTCTCTAATGCCAAAAATTGAGACATGTTCCTCCCTGCTGCCCTCTTTGCCTATTGCCTTAGTAGACACTAGGTGACTGGAAAGTCCCCCTTTTCCATGTTGTATGGAAGAAAAGTTACCACCCCCTCAATCTTGGGACCCCCGCTGATGGAAGTTGACTGCTTCTGCCAATCCAGAAACTCACATCAAGGACTTGACCAATTGAATCATTGACATCCAGGCCACAGCATATTCAACTGCCTATAAAGTCAAGGCTTTAGAGCTCTTGCCTTCTAATACTTCTAGAGCCCCCCTCCCTGAATATCAGATTGGTGACTTGGTTCTCTATTATCAGAATTGAACTGGGGGCAGAGCCCACAAACTAGACTCCCTCTGGGTTAGCCCTTGTTAAGTCACCTTCAAGAAGGGCGTCAAGTATACCATGAAACTACTGTTTTCTGACCATCCTTTTTCCTGAGTCCATGCCAAATTTCTCTGTAAATACCAACTTTCATGTGTCCAATCTTGAGGGGGAAGATGTTGTAAATTGCACCATTAATGCTATTTTGATATAGCCTTTGAATGGTGATAATGTGCTAAGATTTGGCTGGCTTTGATTTTCATTTTGGGAATTCCTCACCTTCTGCAAATGGGTCTGTTCCAATATCCACCCATTCTGGATTACCATACCTGCCCTTGTTAATGATCCTGGTATGACTTCACCCCAACATGACCCCCTCTGCCACTCTGTCTACCTAATGAGTGATCATCAACCCTTGTCTACTATTTAAGTAGAATCATTTCTCCTAATAAAGACAAGTTTATCCACATTTGTGTTGGCTTTAATATTCTTTAAGCTCTTTCCTTTCCTTTTTTCCAAAAGGAATTGCTCATTGTATATTCCAGGAAATTAAGGCATGTGCCCTGAATTTTACCCTGAAGGCTAACCCAAGGCTAGCTTCAAACCTCAAATCTTTTGTTACAAAGATTTCCTGCTGTGTCCTTCTGGATGTTGTCCCCAGGAGCCAAACACAACAACATGCATATATTGGGCAATTAATTAGTCCCCCTTAACAGGAATCTGAATATACATCTCATAATAATTACTATTATAAACTCTATTTTATCCTAGAATAGGAGGACTGTCATCCGCATTATATCTAGAAGAGCCCACATTGTATTGGGCCTTGAGGACAAATACTTTAGGATAAAAGACCCTCAAGCCTATTGTATTATAGTATCTCTGAGTAAGTGTAAAAATATCTCCACCAGCTAGTAGACGTCTGATGTCTAGTTAACCCTGGAGATTGTCTCAGGTAGACAACTGAATATGCTTGATTAAGGGACTCAGTTGTATGGTATGTCAAGAAGAACACTGATGCTGTGAAAGCTGACAATGAGATTCCTTCCAAAATTCATTTGACAATGTTGGGTCCATTTTGTGCTACCCTAATGCTACTTCTTTCCCTACTTTGTCTTATAAGCTAACTCAGAAAAGCGCAGGCCACTTTAAAGCCAGTCTGTTAGAATAAAAGACTGATGATTCTTTACTGACTTGCTTATTGATCCAAGTTTTATTTCCTTAATGTTATCCTCTTGTAGGCTTTATTAGTAGAGTAAAAGATGATAATGACATCATACAGTATAATTATCTATAGTAACATATAGAGACACAACTATGATATCTTTATGCAGAAATAGGAAGAATGGCACATTGCCTTCAGGCTGCAGACCCTGTCATACTTATTACTTCTGATAACCACAGCAAGTTCTTCCAGGCTTGAGGTTAAATCAAAGTCACTGTTATCCTGTACTTTCCAGATTTAAGAATATTTAGGATGTTATTTTGGCAGATGATAAAATACATTTTTCTGTAGATTTCTGATAATAACCAAGTTTCAGTTAACAGAATATACTTTTTGCCTTCAAACCTTAGTTTTCTTTTTAGACTGAGTCCTTTATTTGAGGTTAACTTACATTTATTTATCTCAATATCTTTAATAGATACTGTATTATCTAGTGTATATGTTTAATTTGGTGAAAATGAGCGGCTCTAATTAAGCTGATTGCATATTTTTGGTTTCAGTTAACTTTCACACAAATTTGGGCAATCTACCTTAGGTGTTTCAAGTATACTTATTATAAGATTTTACTTTGAATTTTATATGTAAATAATTCCAAACTTGTATCACTTGTAGGAAATTATAAAAAAGGATGGATATTAAATCCAACTACTCTTATATTTTGTATATGATAAAATTGAAAAGTTATTTTAATCAATCATATTAGATTAAATTAGGCTTAGTTTCTTTATGGTGTTATATATACGTGCTTTTTCAGGTCTAGTCAGTTGTAAACGGCTCAATGGTTTAGTGGTATAATTCTCCCTTAGGGTGGGAGAGGTCCTGGGTTCGATTCCCAGTTGAGCCCCGATAATATTTTATTTTTCAAATTACCTCTAAGAAAATTTAACTCTTAGATTATGAAAATTTATGTTTTATTATATTTAACTAGCATTTTAAAACAAATATAATAGCAACTAAACTTTTGGTTTTAGACTATATTATAGTTGTAAGAAATTCATTAAAATGTAGCAACTAAGTCCATCAGTCAAGCACCCACTGCATCTTACAATGCATAGAGGTATAGCATCTTGAAAGAAAGGATATCAGAGTATTCTATCTCAATTTTTGTCATCTTGAAAAATACTATCCCAAAAGGAATTTTAGGTATGATCTCTTGATTTACATTATTGTAAATAGTGTGATTAGGTTTGATACTTGTTGATTTTATACTTCTGGGAAGTATAATAAACAGATAAAGGGGAAGATTTAAGAAGAGAATGATACTTTATTGGATATGAATATAGAATAATATATAGTATCATGACAAGCCACATACCATCTATGTACATCATGGGAGTCATGGGGCTTATCTGAGTAATGTTCCTCTTGATTCATGAGGCTTAATCAAGTTGTGTTCCATGTAGGAACTGGATTGAGTGATCCCTGTCATAGATGGTTGACTGAAAATGGTGCCACCAGTTTACTGACCGACCAGTGAACCATTTGGTGAGCCATTTGATGATCTACTTGAGGCGTTAATTCCCTGAGAGGGAGTAATCAAAGATGTTACAACATACTCAAAACATAAAAAATGTTAAAAAGGATAAACCCCAACAAAAAAGGAGAAATTTAAAATTTTAGTTTTAAAATCAAAGATGTCTCAAGCATTCAATGAAAAGAGTAACAGAGATTGCTTGCAAGTTATCAAGCTTTATATATTTATGACACTAGACAAGACTGCTTTGCAGATACCTTGGTGCTGCAACTGAACCAATTATAATTCAGTATTGAGATTGTGGAAGATAAGAGTATGGATAGAAAGGATAAGGAATAGGATTTAGCTTTATTTGGAAAACAGCAGCTAATATACCAGAAGAGGAAGTCACTAATCCATCAGGGGGTGACATGGTATTGGAATGCCTGATGTCATTATATACATCATGGGAGCCTTTATGAGTGCCCCTGTATATTGTGAGATATGTTGGCAGGAAATAATTTAATTTCAGTTGAAATATTGGTACTTAACTACAGCCTAGATTTTCTTGAGGGATATCCCATTTCTTTATCCCAGTCTCAAAGAGGTGGGCAGAGATGACCTACTGGGTTTATAAAGCAAAGAAAAATATGATCAAAATTTGGCTTCTTAATCCAGATTCTGGTTGCAAACTGGCTGTGTCACCCTTAAAGAGACGAGGCAGTCTTGATAAAGCCATCCAGAACAATTCTTGAAGCAGTTCCAGCTAATATAGCCCTCATCTTTTCTTATCTGGTGTGCTCCTTAAAATTCTCTAATCCACTTAGCTTCAAAGTAACTGATAAAAGAGAAAATGCTGTCTGGTTGTTAGTGATCTAGGGATGACACGTGAGCATGATATAGAAGGTATTTCAATTCCTTTTTCCTCACTAGAGCCAGGGTAACAAATAATTTTAGAGGGTGTATTGGGCCTATTTACTCCCTTTTTTATTGACCAGCTCCTGAAGATCTGAACAATTTTTAAGAAAGTAGCAGAGCGCCTCCCAAAAGAGAAATAACATACCCAGGGGAGCTCTTAAATACCTTGATGAAAGCATTTACCCAATATCACTCAAAACTGACCACCAGATGGGTGTGATAAGGCATAATTTTTGACTGATTTCTGAAGCTATCATCATTCCCATCTGGTGTTGGATTCTTCTTTTTACACCATATGGTCTCTTTGTGAAGCTTTTCAAAGATAGTGATTATCTTATCCAGTTTATCTCTAAAACTAATTAGAGCACAGAAATATTTGTCCTGATTCTTTTTAAAGAGAAAGCAAAAAACCATGGGAATAACTAATGTTCCACCCTGGCTGTGGATGTTCCAAAGATGACTGAAGAGCTTTGGGCAGGTGAAAAACTTCCAATAAGCCAGCCAAGCTGAAAAAATGAGAGGTTATACAAATCCTGATAGGTGCTAAAGCATAGGATCTTATCCTTAATTTTTAATTCATTATCATGGAAAAGAAAGCACTATTTATTGTCAGGGATCCAGTCTTGGGTGGCCGGCCTGTTGTTTTCTGGGGTTACTCAGGCCAGGTTTTTTGTAGGCAGGGCATACCACAAGAGTGGAGCTAACTTGAAGAGGTAAGAGAAGGACTTCCCCACCCAGGACCACAGGCTGGCGGCCAAGATTATGGTGACATCACCCTGTGAGGGTGATATACACAATCCCAAACAGCTTGCCTGTGTGGTCAGCTGGGAGGTTGGGCAAGGAAGCTGGTGTCACAACATCTTCAATTACTCCCTCTCGGGGAATTAACACCCTGAGTAAATCATCAAGCGGCTCACTGAGTGGTTCACTGCCCAGTCAATAAACTGGTGGCACCATTATCAGTTAACCATCTATGATGGGGATCTCTCAATCCAGGCCCTAAATGGAACACAACTTGATTAAGCCTTGTGACTCAAGAGAAACATTACTCAGATAAGCCCCATGACCTCCATGACGTACATGGACAACCTGTGGCTTATCATGATACTATATATTAACCTATATTCATATTCAATAAAGTATCATTCTCTTCTTAATCTTCCCCTTTATTTTGTTTATTATACTTCCCAGAAGTATAAACTCAACACTGGCATTAGCTTTGGCGTAACAGGTGGTTCCATGTTGAGATTGTAGGAATACAGATAGTTGAATTTTCCTCTGAATAATTTTGGTGTTGATAGAATACAAGGACCCTGGCGGTTGTATCTGATTGCTGATTGGATGTGGGCCAAGGGGTCTAGTTTGAGGATCTTATCAGGGGTATAATCCTTATATGTTGGCTTCAAAGAATATTTGGTGAAATGAACACGGCCAAAAGGAGTGCCAGGAGGACAGAAATCTGCAGGTAGACAGGCAAGAGGGCTGGAGAATCTGGTACTAATTTGGTAGACTGCAAACACAAAATAGGGGAGTAGCTGTGTAAGCCAAATTGACATAACCTTTATTTAAAAATGGCAATACTGTTGGAGCGCAGAGTCTATAGGCTTATATAGCATCCCACCTCCAAACTTAGTATTTTCCAAAGGGGCTTCATCAAAATATTGGGAAAATTGTGGGCTGGTGGCCAGGACGCCTGGCTACAAGATTGGTGAAATGGCACCTTAGCTGGGTGTTCTCTCATTGATTGGAATGCCCAAATTGGTTACCTGATTTTCTTGATTTTGGGCTGTGGTTATGGGGCTGGGCCTGAAGCCCATGTTTTCCTCTGGTAACTGAATTTGATTGGTTACCCAAGAGGACTTCAAGTTCATGAAGTTCACAGATGAACTTTCTCTGCCTCCATTAGGAAAGTTGAGAAGCTCCTCATTGGGCACCATCATACTCAAACCTGAACTGGTATTTGGACTTTGGGACTTACCAGGAGCTTCAGCTTGCAGGGAATCAGTCCCAAAAAAATGCAGGTGGGTGGCCCCTTGGTCCTTTGGGCTGCAGAATTGGGGTCAAAGTCTTGTTCCAAGGCCCAGGGTTTAAGGTGGAAGTATTTGTCATTCCTAAAATTTATGATAAGATATCTTATGATCCTCACAGAGAATCAGATGATCAATCAAGGTGACAATAAATCTATCAGTGCTCAAATAAAACCAGTGATAAGTGAAGTACCTATAGATTTTTTAAGCATACTGTGCCACTCCTGCTCCTGGGAGGTGATCATTGGGTGCACTGGATCAAAGTCAGGGATCAACTGGGTTGAGGTAACATTCTTTAAGTGGCTGATCTCTACTCCCAGCACATTGTATCTTGTCTGAAATCCTACAAAAGCATCCAATACCTTTTCTGCTATCATTCTAGCTTCTTCTTCATGAATCATGTCATTTTTTTGGGGGGGTTTTTTTCTGGTGGTGCGTACAGTTACTGAAAGAGGTTGCTAAAATCCTTTCCCAAGAACTCCCTTCATCTAGCTGTGAGTGTAAGTCTTCTTGAAAGTCTTGTCCATTCTTCCCCAAGAGGTTGGATTCAAAAGAGTTTTATGCACTGCTGCCTATACTGCTCCCCTTGCCCAACGTCTGAGTAGAAGTTGTGGGAGAAGTAATACATGATTATATCACTTGAAAATAGATGGGGTTGTGAATTTTTTAATTACATAAGAAAGATCCACTTAGAGAACTTCTGAAATGTAATTATTTGCAGGCTTTGGGGGGTCAAATACTACTTTGGGGATGACTTGGGGATCACTAGCCCTTGATCTGCTGCTCTGAAATAAAGTTCCACTAATTTTGAAACCCAGGAAGCTTTCAAACTCAAGAACTTTCACCAGTATTCTGCCTCTTGCACCTTTCAACCAACCACTCTTATATAGCTTCCCCCTGTCTTAGGCTGGATACCCTTTAGGCAGATTCTTTTAAAGTATTAAGCTATCTGCTTTCTCACTTCCTTGTAATAAAATAGTCTTTCAAGCTTACTCTATCCAATCCCATGGATTTCTACTGCTTCTTTGGAATATGTGTATTATTTTTTAGTTTATTATATCAATGAAGGATTTCCTGTATAATAAGCTTCAAACTCAACTAATCTTATCAATGTTCTCCACCTTATAGACATGTGAAGCACTTTTCTTTACTTAAAAGTTTTCCCAGAACTTAAAAAGGAAAAAGAATTTCACCAAGCAGAATGGTGTCAACTTGTGCCTCAACCACAAAGTATATTCCCACTTAAGCAAGGCTTCTATGTGCTTAGACACAACTGCTTTCCCTATGAGACTGCTAGTTTCTTGGTTTTTCTGTATCATCTTCAATGGCTCACCCCTGCTTCCTCCAAGGACCTTGAACCTATAGTGTACATTATCCCTGAACCCCTTGATCTTCTTCACCTCTGTAGATCAGTTCTTGGAGAAACCCTAAACTACCTTCTCCCACTATTTTTGCCCTGCTGTCCTGCTTCTGTTGATGCCAACCACCTGCTTTGGAGCAACCCCAGTCACCTTTTCCCACTGTTTTGCCATGTTGCTATGCTCCTTTCACTATAAACAGCCTACTTCAGAGAAACAATGAAGCACCTATACCAGCATGTTCCCAAACCACTTTCCTCTGTTCTTCATGTTCATTCTCTTCAGACAAATGCTGAACTGTTCCCCCAACCTGTTCCAAACTTCTACTCATAGCCCAGTGCTGTGCTTGGCTCTTGAGGACAGCATCCAAGGGGGCACAGCAGGTTACCTCTGTTGCAGAAGGATTGGGGTTCCAAGCTTGCTTTGGGCTAGCCTTTCAGTTAAATTCAAGGGTGCATACCTTAAACTCCTGGAACAGGGGAGGCCAGCCTCCTTCTGGCAAAGAGGTAAGGGAACCACTTGAAGATGATGAACCCTAGCACAGATGTGGATATACTTGGTTTAATTTGTGGGAAACAGCTCTACTTAAATTTTACACCAGGGACATAGGTAATCTACCAGGTAAAAGGGGTGGCTGATAAGACTATCATAGCTGAACTGGTACCAGGATTAGATGGGTTCTGTAGCATAATTAGAATGGGTGGGCATTGATGCCAGCCTGCCTAAGGGAGGGAAACAATTGTTGGATTCAAACCCAAATATAACCAAGTCATCACAAGTGTCAGGATTCAAAGGTCATATTGAAATGGGATTAACAGAATAGTTTACAGTAGTGGCCTCTGAGAAGAGGTTATCAGAGAGCAGGGCTACCAGGAGGATGTCCAGAAGGTAGTGAAGAAGAAGGGTAAGGTAACAGGGATTGAGGGGTACTTGGGAGGTGGTGTGCTGCCCTTGATGGTGGCTCTGATTGAGTTACAGGCTTTGCTTTGCATGGCATATAAATCTTCCCCCTTGAATATTTAAATATTTAATACATCTAGACAGCAATATCTTTCTCGGTATATTAGGTAAGCTTCAGGTATAGCTGCAAGGTGGTAGGATACGGAGTATCCTATTTATTGCTAATTCATCAGTAAAGCATGATATATTTCAAGTTGTGCCTATATCAAGGATACCAAACATTTATTTCCCTCCTCAATTATTTTGTACTGTATGTATACTTATGCTTTTATCTATTTCTGTATCATCTTAACTTTAAGCTATTCTGGGGATGAAAGGGTATTTTTATAGCAAAGAGTGTAAATTATGTAGGAAATGAGAATCAGTTGCTTACTTTCCCTTATCCTTATTGATCATGTAATGTCTTTATTACATATCTGAGCTCTTTGGGATCTGTTCATGGTGCCATATGTCTATTGCTTATATTTTATATCAAAGATGTTCAGGGTAACCTTCAAAATCAATTAAAAAAGTTTCAAAATCAAGAATTTGGCATTGTTAAAGATAAGATTTACACTTTACTATAGGGTCAATATTAAGAGTGCTGACATGGCCACTGTAACATAGCGCTGTTGCAGCACCTGGCTGTAAAATCTAGTGACCTTTTTGAGCACCTGTTGCCTCTTAATAGATTGGTAGCACTATGGCTCCTCATTGTTGTCCTCTTTGTCACTGTCACTACTTTAAGGCTTGTAGGTGCTATACAGGATAATTTTAAACACTCTATAAGGCTGGATGGCATAGCATCTTAACAGTACATATGACTGTACACCAAGGACACTCTCTGAAGTAGGGGTATTATTCAAGATGCTATTAGTAATGACTTTTATGAATTTACTAGATAGTTTTGGTACCCTAGGGTTGATACTACCTTTTTGGCTAGTCTGGATGTCCTGGATTTGTTGTTGTGTCTGAGCAGATTCAGTTTCACCCCTAAACTGCACTAATACCACATTATGCCTCCTGGACAGTGGCCACTCTGTTTTTTATCCAGGAGGGGTCTGTGTCTGTGACAGATCCAGGTCCAATCAGTCCAACTTACCATTATCCTTCCCTTAACTCTTATTGCCATTATCTTCCTGTGACAAAGCTTCAAGGAGCTTTGCCTCCAGGGAGGAGATTTTGTGAGACAACGCTTTATTGTCATCTCTCCAACAAGCCATAATTTTGATACTCTTTTACTCTCTGTTTCTTAACGCCTCAACTTCACAATTGGCTCTGTCCTTTACTTGTTGCAAAATTTCATCAAACCCTAATAGGAAGTTCCAGGTTTCTCATGCATAAACTTGATTTCCTTGTGCAGGGGTTCCTTCTCTGGCAAAATAGTCAGAGTATAGTTCTTCAAAAGCCGCTTTTACTTCTACCAAAGATTCCCCAGGTGCAATCTTAGAGACCTCCAGACTCGCCCAAGCCTCCTCAAGCAAGCTGGTAGGATCTTCCTTTCTTGCAGCAGCAGCCTATAAACAAAGCACTCCAAATTTTGCTCTTTCAAATAGTAATAAAGAAGACATGATATTTAAAAAGAAGTTGAGGGGAAAGCGTAAAAATTGACAATATATATCTTTATTTAGAATCAGCTGTTTTTGCTTATATACCATTTGAGGCATATTTGGCTGAAAATCCCTCCAGTTCCTGAATCAACCTATGATTCATCTCATGTGGTCTATGACATTTGAGTCATCCAAACCTAGATCTTTACCTAACAGATATCCTGTAATTCTCAGCCTATGAGAATTAATCTACAATGAGAAGGAGTCACCTGATGCCATTTATCTCAATGTATCAACTCAGAATGGAGCTTTCTCAGCTCCCAGTGTCAAAACCCTATGGATTGCACATTTCAAAGCTCAGTTATCAATGTTCCAACTTGGAAACAGCTAATCAAACCTGAATTCCTAGGCATCCTTGCCTTTATTTAGTTATCTTTGCATTTAATGGTTTTTTTGCCTTAAAACCCATTAAAATGCTTCAAAACTTGAACCAGGTTCCACCACGGCGCCTAGCAATTTCCCCAGGCAGCGCTTTTAACCCAAAATTTTGGGGTTTGCTCTTGTTTACCTTAATCAAAACTTCTTGACACAGTCAAGGCAATTAACCAATATAATTAAATCCTCATTAATTATATTCCCGTATATCTATTAATTAATCTTCCTGGTTAATTAAATTGTTTTTGAGACATCTAGTCTCCAAGATTGATTCAGCCATACTACCTTCTGTTCTTTTATTGAATATAGATACTAAGTTCTCAGGAATCTTTATCTGAAGAACTCCAGCCAAACCTATCTACATAAAACAAAAAGCAAAAAAGAGCAACTTTATATCTTGGAGTATTTATTTGGCTAAATACTTAACAGTGACTGTCATACAGTCACAAGGCCCCTTCCTTCTCTTTGGGGGGAATTTCCCTCATCTTCTCAGACATTTATCAGCTCTAATTCACCATGGAACAGCTTAAGGAATTGAGGATGAAAACGGGATCATTCTTCTCCTAAGGCAGCTCTAACTCCTTGAACTAGGCAGTTTGGCCCTGGACTAACTGAAATAATCTCCATAGGACCTACCCATTGCTGAAGACCTCTTCTCAGGTGTTTTTCTTGGTGTCTTAGATCAAATCATACCAGATCACCAACCTGGAAATGATCATGGGGAAGTACCCCAGGCTTTGAGTTCCACTTGGCGGCACATCTTTCTCAAACTTGCTCTCCTTTACTCCTAGCCTTGGCAAATAACTTCTGCATCTTGACTGCATGTTCTTCTACTCACGGCTTCATAGGAACTCTTTTCCAAAAACTCCCATTGATCAACCTCAGTGCTTGTTGTAGTTTTCTGGCCATACAACATCCAAAACGGAGAAACCCCAGTAGCATAATGGGGCATTGTACGGTATGCCATGACACTCATTGCCAGGTAAACTTTCCAATGGGTTGTGGCTCCATCAGCCAATTTCTCCTTAATGTGCTTCAGTGTTCCAATGGTTCTTTTGGCTAAACAATTTGTCTCAGGATGATATGGAGCTGAGGTTAACTTAGAAATGCCCCATTTCAACAATTCCTTAGTCAATGCTGGTCCTATGTAAGGCGGTCTATTATTGGTGAGAACTTTCTCAAGACATCCATGCTGTGCTATTATTTCTTCTCAGAGAAACTTAGCAATTGTAACGCTTGTTTCCTTGGTCAGTTCTCAAACTTCTACCCATTTGGTAAAAGAATCAACAGCCACCACAAAGTATTCTTTCTGATCACTTGCTAAGGTAATATGGCCCATATCCATTGAGAACAACTCAAAAGGATAATTTGAAATCACTGATTTGAGCTGCACCTTGGAGTTTGCCGCTAAGAATTTAGAGCAAATATCACATTCTCATAAAATCTGAAGCACTATAGCTTACATCTCTGACCACCAGTACCAAGCTTTCACTGCTTGCCATAACTTCTCATATCAGAGGTGACCTCCCCACTGCATATGGAGATCTCTGACCACTTGTAGATGATTGTATTTTTCTACATAAATACTATTCCTTGATAGAGCTTCCCGGGCTTCTTGTGTCTTGATTTCTCCACAGGCCAACAGCGCTCTGGACAATAAGTCAAGAATCTTATTTTCTAACCCCAGATGGTACATGATATCATAATCATATCCAGAGAGCTTCTCTGCATACAATTGCATTTGGCCTTGTAAGTCTTCCTTAGTCTGAATTGCTCTCAATGCTAGATGGTCAGTAACAATAATAAACAGTATTCCTAGGATATACATCCTAAAATGTTCCACCACCCATACTATTGCCAATCCTTCACGTTCCATTGCAGAGTATTTCCTTTGAGTGGCCCCCAAAGTCTTAGAACCATACACAACAGGATTTTGGTATAACTTTGACTCTCTTTATTGAGTAAGAACGGCACCAAGACCAGTTGAACTTGCATCTATCTCAATACAGAACAACTTTGACCAATCAGGGAATCTTAATATGGGGGCCTCAGAGAGTTTCTTTTTTAGCTCAAAGAAACTTGACTCTTGCTCTTGTCCCCAAATAAATCAGGTGTTCTTCCTTGTTAACACAAACAATGGCTCTCCAAGTGCAGATTAATTAGGTATGAATCTCCGGTAGAAATTCACCAACCCCATAAAACCCCTAACCTCTCAAACTGACTGTAGCAACCTCATGCTTAACAACAGAGTAACTCTCTCAGGACTTGGCTTAGTCTCTTGAGAGTTCACAACATGCTCTAACACCTTGACCTCTTGACAGGCAAGCTTAGTCTTAGATACACTAATATTTAACTTTGCTTTCTTAATCTGGAAAAATACTTCATCAAGTACCTCTAGATGTTATTCCCACAAATGGCTATATACAGCAATATTGTCTAAATATACCAAGACACATTGAGGCTGTAATTCTGTCATAATCTGGTCCATTACATGCTGAAACACAGCACCTGCTGTCTTCATTCCCAATGGTAAGACTTTCCATTGATACAGACTGTCAGGTGTAGAGAACACTGCTACCTCCTTAGACTTCTATTCAATTAACAATTGGTGATAACCCTTAGTCAGGTCTAAAGTGATGAACCAGGAAGATCCAGCCATGGCGTCCAGCTGGTCTTTAATCTTGTGCATTGGGTAGGCGTCATTTACAATATCCTTATTCACCATCCGGAAATCAATACAAAAACATATGTTCCTATCTGGCTTTGGGACACAAACCATCAGAGCAGAGTAAGGACTGATACTATCCTCAATCAGGTCAGCCCTTTTCATTTTCTCCACTTCTTCTATAATTGCAGCAACTTCTGCAGGATTACAATGGGGTACATACCCTTTGTATGACTTTCCGGTCAGCGTTTTTATGACATAGGGTGGATCAGTTCTTCCCACATCATAGTTGTCCAACAAGAAACAACTACTCCATTTCCACACCAGAGCATATAAAAGAGTACCTGGTGCTTCATTTGGACATAGTATACAGGTTAAGTTGTTGAAGAGCACACAAAAATAAGAGATAATAGGTTTATTTGTTGTGACTTCTCCAACTACAGGCATCTAAACTCCAATACACTGACCTTGTTGAATATCCACAGGAACTGCACAAATATTAAACAACTTCCAGGATTTGAGAAGTTTGCCATTTGACCCATTCTCAAATATTGTCACATTTGAAGATATATGACGAGGTAACTCTGGGATAATTTGTCCTCCCTGTGTTCCACAATTGAAAACTACTGGCTTCAACCAGGCAATTACCTTTGGTGGAATTGAGCAATGTTCCTTGGCGTAGATGACCACTGACTGAACATCTTCTGGAGCTGGCAAAATTGTCAGCTGTTGATAAGCGTACTAAACTCCATCATGGACCAAGACATTCTTGACAGCATCCAGGCTCACCTTGGCCTCAATAATCTAAGTCATACCAAGCAGAACATTGAATCATGCTCCCGGAAAAACTATGGCAGAAGTCTTGACTGTAGTATTTTTTTTCATTTTATCACCACCTCATCAAACACATCTTATTCAATAGTGGTAACCCCATCAGCAGAAGATAAAGTCAGCATGACCAATCTTGATGGGTCCATCCTGTGTTTACAGACAAAGTTCTTTGATACTGCTACCCCAGCATAGCCTGAATTGTATACTGCCTTTGCTGGGATACCAATGAGCAAAATATCCAGAATGACAACCCCTTGAAATGCCCACATAAAAGATTTTGCAATCAATAATGCTGGCATGCTCTGGGCTACCTTCTTACATCATTCCACTTCTTTGAGCCAATCCATGCTCAACTGGACCTGCACAGGCTGCCAAGTAATTTCCCCATCTTCCTTCATACCTAAGCGTACATCCAATATCCACTTATCTGGAGAGGCATCTGGACTTCCCTCAGGCAGAGGTGGATTATAGATATCAATTTCCTGTACAGGTGTCTCTACTGGTTCACTGGCGCTTTTCCCGTACTACTTCAAGGCCTTACAAGATTGAAGTCTCATTCTCCCATTATCATTCTCCTAAATACTGAGCTCAGATTGGGAGACACCTAAGCCTGCCTTCCTTTTCCTGAATCTTTAAACATCAGGTCTGGGTGTTCCTTGTCAAATTCCGCACAATCAGGACATTTTCCAGCAAAATGACCATCTTTGCCGCAAATCCAGCATCCCTTTGCCATGGGAAACTTACACACCCGTTTGAATCTAGACATGCAATCCTTATCTGAGGGACTTCTAAGATGTCTGGTTCTCTCAGAAGACCCTCCCTCTGCAGCCACATGAGCTCCTACTCTTGAGCGCGGAGCACTGTGTGGAGGACCAACAAGATCCCATTCCATTTGAATGACCTTTTGAACAAGTTTTGACCATGATAACTTCTCACAACACAGCATAGAAGCCTGAATTCTCAACCCGGGCCACATTCTAGCAAAGAAAGCATCCTCCACCAGATACTGATTGCATTCCACATCCACAAAATCTAGGAACTTTTCCATTCTTGAAAGATACATCAACACAGTTTCATGGCCAGCTTGAGTGACATCTCAGGCTTTCTGCAGAGCATCACCAGGTCTGAGGGTTACCACGTAACTGGCTCAAAATTTCTCCAACAACATGGTCCAATTGTTGCCTTTACATTTTTCAAACCACTTAAAGCAGGCAGGACCTGCAAGGACTTCCAACCAATGGTGTTTCTCTGCATCCTACAGGCCAGAGGCTCAAATAAGAAAACCCTCCAGGAAAGTGTTTCCTTCCTTTGGATTCCAGAGAACAGTGACATTTTGGAAAGCATAGACTGGACTCCTTTCATCATGAGTTTTTTTGGCCCCTGCGTTGGGCTCTGTGACAGATCCAGGTCTAACCAGTCAAACTTACCATTATCTTGCCCTTGACTCTTTTTACCAGTACTGTCAGGGAACCAGTCTTGGGAAGCCGGCCTGTTGTTTCCAGGGGTGACCCAGGCCAGGTTTTTTGCGGGCAATTCCCACCACAAGAGGGGAGCTAACTTAAAAAGGTAGGAGGCGGACCTTCCCACCCAGGACTACAGGCCGGCAGCCAGGATTATAGTGTCAATCACCCCTGTGAGGGTGATATACACAATCCCAAACATCTTTCCAGAATGGTTGGTTGGGAGGTTGGGTTAGGAAGAAGGCATAGGTTTTGGGGTCACAGGCGGTTCCATGGGCAGGTTGTAAGCAGGGAGATAGTTGAATTTCCCTCTGAATAACTTGGGTGTTAAAAATATCCGCGGGCCTTGTCGGTTGTATCTAACTACAGATTGTATCCAGGCCAAAGGGTTGAGTTTGAGTATCTTTTCTGGGGTGTAGTCCTTGTATTCAGATTTCAGAGGGTAGTTGGTAAAAAGGATGGGTTCAAAGGGTACACCAGGAGGACAGAAAACTGTGGGTGGTGGGGCAGGAGGGCCAGGAGATCTTGAACTGAATTGGTAGATAGCAAACACAAAATAAGGCAATAGCTGTGTGAAACAAAATAACATAACCTTTATTCAAAAATGGCAATAAGGTTTGAGCGCAGAATCTATAGGCATATATAGCATCCCACCTCCAAACTTAGTATTTTCCATAAGGGCTTCATCAAAATATTGGGAAAAATGTGGGCAGGTGGCCAGGGTGTAGGAGCGGTGAAATGGCACCTTGACTGGATGTTCTCTCATTGTTCAGAATGTCCAAATTGGTCACTTGATTTCCTTGATTTTTGGCTGTGGTCATGGGGTTGGGCCCAAAGCCTGGATTTCTCCTTGGCAGTTGAGTTTGATTGGTTACTTGAGAGGACTTCAAGCTCATGAAGTTCACGGGGCACCTTCTCTGCCTCCATTAGGCAATTCAAGAAACTCCTCCTCAGGAATCATCATAATTGCACCTGTACTGGTATTCTGACTTTGGGACTTAGCAGGGCCTTCAGCTCACAGGGGCTCAATCTCAGAAAAACACGGGCAGGCGGGCTCTCAGTCCATGGGGCCAGCAGCCTGCAGGAATTTGGGTTCAGGGTTCAAATATTGCCCTTGGGCCCGGGTTTTGAGGGGTAACAAATTGTCAATCCTGACAATCATATATAAACTTGATTTTATTTAAATTCTTTCTTAAAAGATCATTTTAATTATATCTATGTAAAATTAAAGTTTGATATTCCAAGTATAAACAAAAAAGGAAATATAAATCTAAATAAGTGAAGGGTTACAATTAAGTTTAGTAAAGCTAGAAAAACAACTTTTTCATTTTCATCTTTCTAAATTCTTTCAAAAAATAGAGCTGATCTTTAGCTTTAAAATAAGCTATTGGGTATTAAGATTGTCTTAGCATTCATAGAGATATGTTGTTTATAGTTAAATGTGTTTTTTTAGTGAATTTAAATGGATCAAATTAAGTCTATGTCTGTGATTTTGACTTGAGCCCAATTCCAGCATTTACTCTATATCTGAGTATATATAGAAACTGGAGCTATTATGCTTGGTATCATTTTTATCAGAATTGTCTGAAAAACACATCTAGCTACTTTAAATTCTATGAAAATTCTTTAATGTTTTTTAATATCATTATTTCCTTTTTAATCCACTGATATCATTATTTGAATCATGGAATAGTAAACAAGAATCACTCTGAAACAATATACAGCCACTTGGATCAGCTGATGCATCCAAGTGGAATAGTTTTTAATTCACTATTAAATTAATTCACAATATCCAAGTCAACCATCCTTTACTTAAAATAACATTTATGTACATTTTTCAATTCAATATTTTTAAAACTGATCAAACTCTCTTTTTGTAGGTCAATTTAATCATCAGCAGAGTTTAAACATCCAATCATATGTAAGGACCTTAAACAATTACTGCTTTCTTTCTAATTTTAATCCACCCATTCTAGAGCCAGAAAATCTATAAAGATTGGCCACTTTGATATTGTTGAATGAGTTCAAAATTTGATTTAAAAATCAAGCAATTAAATAAAAAATTTATTGAATTTTCAGTGGCTTTTATTCTCAGTTTGACATAGTTTAGGCCACATCCATTGAATTCAATCTGTGTACTTTCAAAGATGCATGTATGAGATCAAATGTTAAGATGAGCCAAATCAAGCTTTTGGCTTAACAATCAGCTTTTAAAAGTAAATTTATGTAATAATTAATTCTGTCAAATCCCTTACAGCTTGAGCCCACTTGAAGTGACATTACATCCTGACAGACAGAAAGACAGACTTAATCATTTTTATATATATTGATATTATGAGTTAGCTTATTATATTAAATCTTAGGCTACAGATACATGATTACCACTTACCCACAAGCTCTTTATATGACAACTGTGGTGAAATTATTGTTGTAACTGTGTTGTTTTAGCAGAGTTACAAAGGCAAAAATATTTGGAAACTATATAATATTCTTTATTGGGAGATAGTTATTATATAGTCATTGTGAATCATGGATACAGGAACATGATTGTGTTGATCACTTGGTTGGATGGTGAAGGGGGTGGCTTGATCCTGATAATGATTCAAGCGCCAAATTGAGGTATCCACTGTAAATTCACTGCCACCTTTGGCATTGGATAGCACTATCTTCCCCAGACGTACTAAGAAAGGCCCAAAAATATCAGCCAAACCCCTTAATTCTTTAGGGGATTTGGCACACACAGTTGATGAGAGATTTGTGCTGGCCTACCCCGCAGATCCATTGCCTTTGGTTGCTCCCCCTGGGAAGAAACATTGGTTAATTTGTACTACTTTTTGGCATGGTGTTGCCCACTTTTGAAAAACATTAGATCCAGCCAATTAAGTGACGCCACATCAACGCTCAAAAACTCAATTGAATTTCAAATGCCTGGGATTCCCTCTAGCCAATCAGATGGGACCACGGAAATTAAGGTGAAACTTTCCAGTCCTCCTGGCTCTGATCAGCAAATTTTCTCCATCAGCCAATTGGATCCAAGCCCAGTGGTCATGTGATTAACTCCCCTGCAACACACTTCTTTTAACACAGCAAGGGGACCTCCAGTCTCCTGCTTGTCTATTTTCCAATTTATTAAAGTTTGGAACCTGTTGCACAAATTTAAAAGCTTTAATTTATTTGAAACCCCTGTTTGAAGTTTCTACAACCTAAAAGAAATAAAAGTGTTAGTTGTTCTCTTAAAACTTACCTTACACCAACCTGCTTTGAACCTGACTCCTTTTCTGGGACTTTTAAAAGTGACTCTGGTGTATAGTTATTGTTTATTTTTGCTTTTGCTCTTGAAATTAGTGTTCAAACTTAAAATTTTAGTTAAAAGTCAATACAAAATCTACTTTTACTTTGATTTTCTCTTAATTTTATTTTATTTTTGAACCTGCCTTTTGTTTCTGTTTGCTCCAAGACACCTGGAAGCACCGCCAAGCTCCCCAAAGCCACTCCACTACCTCCTGCCTGTTTGCTTTCCTGTGGATGCTCCTGTTAGACATCTTTTTAATGTTTACAGTTCAAGCAAACACATCTACCTCACCCAAATTTTGTGGAGAACGCAACCATGATACTCCCATCTTTGAAATTTGTGGTATTTTACTTGGTTCCATTTTTGCTGCTCTTGTGGTCTACATTGCCAGACTTGTGATCCAAAATCTCCTCTTCTGTTTGACTTGTGGGTGACAATCCCTCTAGCCTGCTGGATCTCCCTGGTGGTCTCCTATCCTCTGGAAATGTCATGGTTAAGAGCCTAATCTGCAATAACCTGGATCTGGATGTGAAAAACCTTGCCTTGCCTGCCCCTGCGGGTGGGGAGGTGCCAATGGTCTCCCTTCTCAGCCTGGAGAAGGACAACTCAATGCCCCTCCTGGCTTCTGGGATGCTTCCTCCTTCTCCCTCTTGTACGCCCTGGTTGCTCACCAGTCTGGCACTGATGGGACTGAACGCTTACTTCCCTCAGCTGTCCCCTGTGTCCTCTCTGTGGTCCCCCCTCCAAGCGGCTGTCCTAGTTCTCCACTGGGCGGCATCCTGGTGGTATGTTTCACTGGGATAGGAGCCAAACTTAGTTGGTTTAGCCCCCCTCTCTTACATCCACCATAAGGGATCATCATCTGTTCATGTTATTGGATTTGGATATTTGAGTTGACTTCCTAGTTTGACTACAGATCACTTGGAAGTTGGTTTGTGGGTCACAAACCCTCTTAATCAGAACCTTGTTGGCAGGTTGTGTCTGCTGTTTTGATACCCCCCTGTCTGAAGGTTAGCTTCCTCTGGGGAGAGGTTGTCAGGGAGGTTGTCAGGGGCACAGGTGCCATACTGAACTAGCTGCTGCTCAGTTACTGGTAGGAAAGTTTCTTGTTGTTTGTGTTGTGCCTTACAGGGCATTAGTTGGTCATGGTATAAAACTTTGTCTTGCTTTTGTTTTCCAAGTCCTTGCACTAGGTAAGTGTTGTTTTTGTTTACCTTTAAGATGATAGTGGGGCCCAATTTTTTGAGTCACAACTTGCTCTTGTCTGTGTTTATTACCCAGACCTTGTCACCAACTTTGTGTCTATTTTGAATGGGTTCAAAAATGTTTAGCAAATGCTTCTCTTCCTTTTCCAACTGATCACTGTTGGCCTGTATGATTTGAGGGTCCAAGCAAGGTGGAACTTTTGCTGAGAATTTCCAGCTTGGACCCTGAGAGAGCTTAGATGATATTGCAATGTGTGCCATAGACAAGCTTGAAGGGGCTTTTCCCAGTGGATCTTTTCATGCAGGTCTGGCATACAAGTAGTGCAGTTGATAGCTGTTTGTACCAGTCCTCAGGTCTTCTGGCAGTGAGCTTGACCAGTGCTTGCATTAAGCTACTGTTTAACTTCTTCACATGTTCATTAGCCTGAGGATGGTATGGTGTTGTCACTGTGTGCTGGGCCCCATTTTTGTGAGGTATATGTTGGTGTTTTTGGAGGTTAATTCCTTTCCCCCATCTGTGATAAGGAGTTCTGGCTTTCCAAACTTACTGATGATCTCTTTGCCTATGAACCAAAACGCCATTGCCTGTATGTGTCTTCACTGCCTGTGCTACCAGCCAGCAAGTGGCAAAGTTGATGGTGGTGTTGATATACTTCTTGTTGTTGTGTTTCCTGGGCATGGGCCCCATAATGTTGAGGGCCCATACCTCAAAGGGTAACTGGGAGCAAATAAGCAACAAAGACTTAGGTGGAGTTTTTGCTTTTTGCAAACTTTTTACAAACTTCACATTGGTTGAGATGTTCTTGGACATCCCAATATAGAGATGGCCATCATGCTTTGTGCTTGAGGAATTCATAAAGGTTGCGGCTCTTGGTATGTCCTAAATCTCTATGGTAGTGTAGAATGGTGTTGACTCTTTGGTGTGTGGGGATATGCAGGATGGTGCTTCCATTGATTATCTTTTGGTGTAGCGTCCTGTATACGTCTGTGAAGAGGTGTTCATTTTTTATGACTGTTTATTTAGTGATGTCATTAGTGCCTGGATGGAATCCTTTGTCTTTAGTTAGAAGTACCAGGAGGGGCCAGTCTGGGTCTAGGCCGTTTTCACCTCTTGTGACCCTGACATACAAGCAAGATAGTGTGTCCACTATGGCAAGTTTGGGTCCTGGTTTTTATTGGATAATCATGTTAAACCTTTCAGGAAGCTCCATCCAGAGCGCCTGGAACCTGGATAGGTTAGCTTGTGTTTTGAAATATATGAGGTACTTGTGATCTGTTAGGGTGTTGAATTCCTCTTGATGCTCCAGGTAGCAGTGTCACTTGAAAAGACAGTGTACAATTTCTATTAGCTCCTTATTGTGGATGGGGTAGCAGCATTTGCCATCTTTCAGTTTACATTACTTGTAGGCTACGGGTAGGAAGTTGCCATTAGTGTTCTTGATTTGCAGTACTCCCCCAATGGACGCATCCAAGGTGTCTGTCTCCCTTTGGTACTCTTTGTCTTGCTTAGGATACTTTAGAATGGGGGTGGTTGTAAGTTTTTCTTTTAGACACCAGAAACAGATGTCACATTGGGGGGGGGGTCCATATAAACTTAAATTTAGTGCCAGTTATGACTGACAGGGGTGCTGTCAAGACGCCATAGTTGGAGATAAATCATTGGACATAGACAACCATCCCCAGGAATGTAAAGAGTTTGGACTTGTCTTTTGGAGGTGAAATCTTGCAGATGACCTGAATTTTCTGATTGTTAGTCTTAATGCCATCTTTTGAAACTATGTGATCCAGGAAGAGTAACTGTTTGTAGAAGAGCTGACATTTAGAGGGTTTGGCCAGCAGTTTTTGTTGCGCCAGGATGGCAAAGACTGCCTCAAAATCCCTATGGTGTTGTTCCACCAAGGGACTGTAGACAATGATGTTGTCTAAGTAAACTAGTGCATTCTTGCTAATGTGGGGGCAAACCCCTCATTCATAAAGGTAACAAAGGTTGATGTTGTGTTTGTCATCCCAAAGTTGATCACAACACACTTGTATGACCCATACTTGGTGCAGAAGGTTGTCTTGGGTATGACTTCCTCCTTGATACAAATCTGGTTTTAGCCTGCTGTGAGGTCAATATTGGAGAAGACAGTTGCTCTGCTCAAGGAGTCAAAGAGATTTTCAATTAGTGGGAGCAGGTAACAATTTTTGATGGTAACTTTTTTTAGGGCTCAATAATCCATAACAAGTCAAAGGGTTTCATCCTTCTTTGGCACAAAGAATACAGCGGCACCAAAAGAAGACTGTGAGGGGTGGATAAGTCCCTTTTCCAATACTTTTTTGAGGTAATAGCGCAGTGTGTTGTCCTCATTTGGGGTGAGGTAATAGATGGGTTGCACCTTGGGTATGGCTCCCTTGAGTTGGATGGAGTGCTGTATGTGTTTATCTGGATGCAACCCTGGTAGAGCCTCCTTGAATATTTCTGGATGGCGGGTCACAATTTCTCAATAATGAGGTGTGATGGTGTCTTGGTGGTCCTTGAAGTGTATAATCTTGTACTGGCAGGAGTCCCAGTTGATTGCCTTGAGGTTCTCCTTTTTGTAAAGAGTTTCTGTAATAAGCACAAAGACATGGTTGCATAGAAGTTGATCCACTAAGTTAGGGTAGATCTGGTGGTTGACCCATTCACACTTGATTTTCTTCACTGAGGTGACTCAGTCTATGTGGGGGTTGTTCTTTTGTATCCAGTCCAGTCCAAGTACAGTGTCAAATTGTGAGAAGTCCATGATGAGTCCCTGAATGGTGGAGTGCAGGCTCTATAGTGTAATAGAGAAAGGGGTAGTCTCTTGTATCACAGCAATGTGATTTTCATCAGCTAAAACCATGTTCTTAATTTGAAAAGGATTAGTGGTTAACTTGAACTTTTCCACAAAGTTGCTGTTGACAAGTGTACAATATGTGCCTGAGTCCAGGACCACTCAGCCAGTGTAACTGCAAAAGCGGAAAAGATAGTACATCAGTTTATTGGGGTGTCTGGAAATGGTGTACAGTACTGGGTCTTCCAAGGTTACCTGGATCTTTGGGCACTGATCCACATCCTTGGATTGGTACTCATTGTTGGGTGAGTCAGGAGTTGTACGGGGAGAGTTTGGCTTGTTTAGTGCTCTCCCCAGGCTTTTCTCTTGTCCTGATTGTCTTGGGTGATGATGACTCAGAAGTGGGTACAATTTGACTTCCCATTGTTCCTATTGTATGGACATTTAAGCCAGAGGGTTTTTGGTTCAAGTTATTGTTGCTATTGTTGTTCCCAGGAAGAGGGCAGTTGGAGAGTCCAGCTGGGTGATAGTCATTAGTCACTCTCTCTTTCCAGTTTGCGCCTTGTGGAGAGCATTGGAAGTTTGTTCTGCTTTCTCTGCCTTGCAGTACAGACTTTTTAAGTTAGTCACTTGGTCCAGGTTGATGTGCCTCATCACGTGCAACTTGAGTGTGTTGTAGTACATGAGGTGGGTAGCTGGGGTGTCAAAGGCTACGTCTGAGGGGGCACATAGTCAGAGCTCCTTGTATGCCCAAGTGAGCTCCTTTACTGTACCTGTTTGGGTGAGGTTCTTTACTTGGCTTATGATCATGAGGGTGGTGTCCTTTAGCACAAAACTTGCTAAGAATTCTTGTTTGAAATTATCTCAATCTTTCACAGTATGATCTTTGTGTCACTTATTGAACCAAGTGCCTGCATCATGTGTGAGTTGGATGGATATCTCTGCAATCCAGAAGCGTTGTGGGCATTCCATCTGCGCCAGTTTACTTTGAGCAGATTGAATCCAAGCTGCAGTGTTGTCATTGTTGGCCCCACCAAATGGTTCCAGGGGGGCACTTTGAAGTTGCTGGGCCACATAGGCGGGCATGATTCCTTCCTCTGCTGTGGCTTGAGATGTAGTGATAGGTGCCTGGAAGGATCCTTGCATTGACAGAGCATTGAAGGCAGGGACTGGTACAAGCATGTTCTGGTACAGTACAAATCCTTCGGTTATCTTGGTACCTGGTGGGTATGGTGTCCAGTCTAGTGGGAGACCAGGCATGATTATTTTGTTGATTTGTTTAGCTGCGTCAAGTACAGACAACAGACAGAATTTTGAGGGATAAAGTAGGATGGAAAACCTACTTTTGCTACCAATGCTGTAACTGTTCTGTTTTAGCAGAGTTACAAGGGGGAAAATATTTCAGAACTAGATAATATTCTTTATTGGGAGATAGTTATTATATTGTGATTATGAATCATGGATAACAGGAACATGATTGTGTTGACCACTTGGTTGGATGGTGAAGGGGGTGGCTTGATCCTGATAATGAGTCAAGCGCCAAATTAAGGTATCCACTGTAAGGAATCATCATCTGTCCATGTTGTTGGATTTTGAAATTTGAGTTGACTTCCTAGTTTGGCTACAGGTCACTGGGAATTTGGGTTACAGGTCACAAACCTGCTTAATCAGAACCTTGTTGGCGGGTTGCGTCTGCTGTTTTGACATTAAGTCTCTGGTAGTTAAAAAATTGTTGACTACCAGGGAGTCAACTACCAGATATTTGAATCTATTAGTGTTTTTTGATTAAACAATTTAAGCTAATTTTTACTATTAAATCAGGGGTGTGAAACCAAAAATTAAGATTAAAAACACTGGAAGTCAACTGCATTTAATAATTCTTCTAGTTTAAAGACCAATTTAAGAGTTAATTTTCTATATAAATTTTAATAAAAATCAAAACCACTGGTGATCAACATTCTAAAAGTAAAAGTAGCCAAGCCAAAATTTTTAAGCTAGATTCTAATTTTATTAATAAAAACATATCTACACTTATATATTATTATTTACTATTATATATTCATTATTAGTATACACAGTTGTAAATTAGGCTCCCAAGCACTACTATACTGAATTTAGTGATTTATACATTAATAAAAAAGCCCTTGTTTTATATTATACCCATTACATATTGCTAGATCAATCAGCTCCACATAAATTAATCCTTATTTATTAACAGATTTCATATGTAATTTGTAGAAAACAGAAAGTTGACTCCCCCTGTTTGACACTATCTACTTTCCACATAATTTTTTTGGCATTTAACAAATTAAGGGCTCAGATTTAAGTCTAAATTAATAAGTGTTGCCCTATGGATGCTAATTGACACCCACCAAATTGATCTCTTACCAAGGGTAACTAGCACAGAGAGCTTCTTAATGTTCTATCACTCACTATGGTAAATACACCACTCCCAGCTCCTCTCTGTGTAGAAAAATTATTAATAAACACCTCTTTGTTCATCTACTTTTTAATATATGTTTTGATTTTTTAATTTTTGCATATTCAAAAAAGCCTTACTTTTGGGTTAAATTCAACCCTATTTTTAAATTAAACAAGGTTTATATGTGTCAGGAATTTATACTGACTTTGTTCTACCTTGGATATCTTGGCAGCCTGCCAAGCCATCTATTAGAGAAGCTTCCAATATTACTAGCAGGCTTAATTGATCTGAGAAGCCTTTGTGAAGTAAATTTGGATCACTTATTACAAGAACAACCAGGAATACTATAGAATCCAATTATGACTGGTTCTCAATTGACTAGAGTTATTCCAGAATACTCTAGAAAACTGCTGGGTTAGTTATTATGGGTTTTCCTGAGGATTGAAAGGAATGTGTTCAATTTGCACTAGCAAACCGCCAGTGCCATTGCAAATCCATGCAAGAAAGGTTGCCTAGGAACAAAGTGTCATGCGCTAAAAATAGAGTCATGAATTAGAGCTGCCACGCTAATAGATTATGTATCACTCTATGGCAATTAGTACCCAGCGCAGGGTACTATGATATGGAATCCCATACCATTGCATGGATGCCTAACTCTGGGGGTTGATGCTGGCAGTCTGGGGGTAAAAAGACTACCAAGCAAGAGTTAGATGCGCCAGATGATCTTATCCTGGCAAAAGAGTGCTGGCTCTATAAAAGCTCTTCCATTGAACTAATGAAAGGAAGACAATAATACCAAGATCCTACTGTAGAACCTTTTCACAGTAGAAGAAGATATCTGAGTTCAAAGACCTTTGTCAGTACTCAAAGAACTAGCAAGCCGCCTGTATAGAAAGCCACTTGGAAGTTGCCTCCCTTGAACATTGCTAGCCGTCTCCTTGCCAAGAAAATACCAGATGTTGAAAGTAACTCTTGTTGCCATACAAGCTAACTATTAACACTGACTAAGATCACTCAACTACTCAATAAAGCAAATTGTAATCAGACCGCCAGGTCTGAGAGCAGAACAGAAAGTTCTGACAATATGTAAAAAATATAGTGACTTTAAAAATTTTGGTTGACTCCAGGAAAGTTGACATGAGAATTCAGCTTTATTTTTGACTTGAAAGTGAGAATTTGGGTTTTTTTAGCTGGTTGACAGTGCCAAAATTGACATTTTACTAATTTTTGGGTGTTTAACTCCTAATAAAAAGTTTCATAATAAATAACTTTTTACAAATATGCTTTAATAACCCCCCAACTAATCCCAATATCATTATTATATATTTTGTACTTTTTAAAAATATATTCTACCCTTGATTTAGCCCTAAGATGTTATGCTGAACCTAACATCTTTATTTATTCATTGCATATCACATATTTTCTATGTTTTTAACCTTTAAATCTATACTTTTGTTACTATTTTCTTTACTTTACTTTGTTATGTTTTTTTCTTGCTAAATAATACTTTCTATGATTACTTTTTACTTTTATTTTTTATTTGCTTTACCACTTTGTGTTTTTATATCTTTCATATTGTTTTATTTTCAATACTAAACTTTTTTTAGCCAAGATCTAACAATAACAACAAGCAGCCCAAGCACCATACCTCCAAAGGCTCCAAGGTCTCTGCCACCACCACCAAGCTTACTAAGAAGCCTGCCAAGGCCAAGACTCCCTCTCCCCCAACCACATCTCTCCCTCCACCCTCAACTTCCCCTCACCACTCATCACCCAATAAAACTGGTGATGATCTTATAAATCATTCCTTTTATCAGTCCAAGGCTGACTCAGAGCCCACCAAGCAGTGCTGCACTAAAAAGAAAAGGCTGCTAAGGAGCCTACCTCTTCTTCTGGAAAGAAGAAGGAGGCCTCCAAGTAAGCCTCAATGAACTCCTCCCCTCCCCTCATTGGCTCTTTCCCCCTCCCCTTTTCTGATTATCAGGAGGAGGCTGAGAACTATTCAAAGGAGTTTAAGGCCACCAGCTACGTGGTTTAAGATCTACTAGCCATCCACAACATTTTTAATGTAGATGGGGATTTCAAAGTCCCCAAGCACTTCTCCTGCTACTTTCTCATCATGTCAGTTAAAGGTGGCCTTGGTTACAAGGATGATAGTTATACTTTCAATTGTAATAATCAGAAGTGCCAGACCAAGAGTAAACACTTTGTCTGTGAGGACAAGTCTTGTGGTGCCCACCTGAACACCAAAGGCTAGTAAAGATTAACTGTTTAGAAGGGTGAAAACACATGTGAGTCCCTCAATCATCTGATCACAAGGATGCTGAAGTGTTACCTTGTTCAAGTAATTCTCACCTCTGCCCACCTCCGTGCATTCAATCTGGCCATCAAGGCCTTGCAGCACTTAAAGCCCAACAATCTCAAGTTGGTTCCAACTCAAGAGCAGTTGGTAAAGTTTATCAGTGATAAGAGGATAGCTGCCAATCCCCCTCCCCCAAGGCTTTGGACATCCTCTCAAATCTTATGCTCACTATGAGCTCAAGCAGCTCCCAAGTGGGGAGTGCTTTCTCCTTCACAATGACAGGCTAGATTTAAATGAGCAAATCATCTGTACTCAACTCAGCAGAACCTTCTGGAGTTAAAAAAATCATTAACCTGGCTAGTTGACAGTATCTTTGCCACCTGCTCCCATATTATTTATCAGCTCTGGATGGTTCATGCTCAGATTGACATCTGGGTAAATTCACTTGTGTTCTTCCTTATTCTTGGGGCCACTGAGTCCATTTATACCCGTGCCTTTTCTATCTTCTGCCAAGAACTTGCCATCCTTCCCCCCACCAATGACACCCAGAAGTCTCATCCTCACACCTGCACTAACCTTCCTGATGCTGACAAGGACCAGGCAACCCTGGATGCAGAGGAAAAGTTAAGGCTTTGCTCTCTTGGCCCACAGGTATGCATTATGAATTTTGAGCCTGCTCAGTTCAATGCATATGAGCAGCTGTAGGACAGATAAGTGCAGGGGTGCCACTTGCATTTCTGTCAAGCAGTTGTTTGAAATGTGCAAGCCAAGGCCAAGCTAAGTAGGTTGAGCTGCAGGGATACCTCAGACACCTGCAAATTTGTGCTGGTATAATTCAGTGCCTTGGCTTTTTTAAAGCCAGAGCACACTATGAAGGGGTTAAAGATTCTCTCTAAAGATTTCTATATAAGTGAAACACATAGAGTTCAGGTCTTTTCTGTAGTAATTTAAGCCCAAGTAGATTGGGAAGGTTGTCACTCAGAGGCAAGGTAAGTCCAGAGCCAAGGCCTTGTCAAACGTGTACTGGGCTGCTGTCAATGGCAAGCTGAAGACCACTTTGGCTCTTGAGGCCTACCATAGACACCTCAAGTCAAACTTTGGGCACCACCTCAATTTCCTTAAGTTCTTCTCTTTCCTCCATCATGAGCAGGAGAAGACTATCTCTAAGCTGTGTGATCTGGCTAACTGTGTTCTCCCATTTGGCCTTAACTAAGTTGTCCCTGCTCACAAAGGCCATACAGGACACAACAAAGCACAATTATAGGGCCTCTGAGCTCAAGCAATAGCTTGAGCTCATTGCAACTTCCCTCCTGGAAGGGGCAAAAATGAAGAAGGGGAAGAAGGGTGAAGAATAAACTTGCTTTCTTGCTTCTATATTTTTTGCTTTTAACTTTTTAGCTTTAAATTTTACTTTTTAACTTTAATTTTCTATTTTTAATTATGTTTAAATAAACTGATTATTTTTAAGTATAAATGGTAAGTTTGAGATGAATAATTAAATGTAAAATTAAATGAAATGTCTTAATTTTTGTTAATTTACTATTAAACTCTAATATATTCAAAGTTTTGCTTATATGAAGTATAACAAATAAAAATTAATATTTCTTTATATTAATTAGTGCTTACAATATTATTTTCATTTTTATTTTTTGCAATAAAATATTAAGTTTTATGATAACAAAAATTGTTTTCATAGTAAAGAATGTTTTTTTCATAGTAAAATAAATAATATTGCTTATTTCTCCTTGTTATTATTAATTAAGGCATGTTTTTATTACATTCCTGTGCTTTTTGGGTTCAGTTAGTATACTATAGCTGTATAAATTAATTTTTACAATAATATTTTTTTACATCAAGTACTTTTAATTGAAAAATTATCACTTCCAGGAGTTGATCAGACAAAAAACCAAATTATCACTTTACTTAATAGTTGACTACCAAGGTGTTGTTTTCACCACAGTTGGCTCACTAAAATAGCAAAACTATGAAGAGAATTGGTGAAATTTTAACAATAATTTATGAAAAATAACATTTTGATAGTAAAAATTTAACACTTTGACATTGTAATATAACATTATTATTTAGGGATGATTAAACTTCTTCATATGGAAATTGAAGCTCTTCAAAGAATGTGATAAAGAGGTCATTGGTTGATTTGAGATCTATTATATGAATGAAGGGCATTGTTGGGGGATATTAAATATTAATCAAATAGTAAATAAAAATGTAGCAGGAATAATATGGGCTATTAGTAAGTTAAGACAGGAAGCTAATTCTATGGTTAGGGGAATTTTGAAAGAGATTGACTAAGCCTTTGAAAAAGACATCCTGAAAAGTAAACAGTTGAAACAAGGGGCTATATATCAGGAACTAGACTATGGGCTACTGTAGAGATATCAAAGAAGGCACAGATACAAAGGTAAAAGCAGCTTATAGTCATTAAGAAATTACTTATATATTGACAAAACCATACAGTAAATAAGGACTACAGAGTCACATAACAGTGGAACATTAGAGCAACATATTAATAGTATCAGGATCATTAATTTCAATGATCCCAACAACCATCACTTGGTTCCATTTGGTTTACATGGAGAGGTCTTTAATCATTTAAACAGTGCTTATAATTTGTTAAAAAATTTATTGGGGCCTACAAAGGAAATAAAAATTAATAAATCAATTAGTAAGAATCAGAATAATCATTTACCTGCTCTTTCAGGGCCAAAAGTCAAACCCATAACCTTCCTGCTGTTGTAATCTGTTGTAAAGGAATTGTTATTGGATTTGAAAATTGAGCAAAACTTACCAAACTTACTTCCTGCAGCCAATAAGATGCAAGGAAAACACCAGGTGATGTTGCCAGCAGCTTTAACAGATGCCAAGCTCTATAAAAATGTTGATATACAGTTTTAAAATTGTGTATGTTACTGAATAATTTTAGTGAAACTGTTTATGAAAATTGAGATTTCTCTTATGTTCCTGAGGAGTTTGGGTAAGTCAGAAACTGTTGAAACTTTGTTGGATGGTTCCAATAATTGGAAAAGTTTCCAAAAATAATTTAAAACCTCCTCAAAATCCCTTCTGCTACACAACAGTTAAATTTCCTCCCCATTTCTCCTCATTCTATCCAGTATATAAAATCTTGAGCATGTGTCAAAACAATTGCTCAATCAATAAAGAGTTTATACCCAAACTAAAAAAAATTATTGCTTGTAAGACCTTTAGAATACCTTTCATGAAACCGCCTAATTTTTCCCCATTTTGGGGAATTAGGCTTAAATGGGTGACTCTAATTTTTCTATGTACTTTAGTAAACTCCTCTGTTCAGATGGAAACACAACCTGGTACAAGAACCAGAACAGAATACTGAAATAACAGGAAATAGGCACCATTGGTACCAGGGAAATGATATACAGCTTTGTTGTTCTCAACAAACCCTCCTACCAAGCAAGAAGCTCAATCTGTGACAACCAAACCTGTGAAAACCAGTCTGTTCTGTCCTTTTGCCTCTGTCTCTTTGCTTGTCTACTTGGGAGTGTACACTTTCCTTGAGCGTTTTAATCCCTTACTTGGGAGATACCAAATCCTAGGAGAGTTTTTACACCTGGGTATGGTTTCTATGCCTATAGGTTCTATGATCACTGGGTTGAAACCTTCTACCTTAATCCACCATGTTAGGAGATTATTTCCAGCAGGGTGGGTTCCTGACAAATAGCATGAGACACTAAAATAGAAGTTTTCTAAAGGTTTCTTCCTTCTATTTCTTAATAAAGATTATTCACAGCCCTTAAAAAGTTTTCCACTTTAAGATAATGGAGAATTTATGTATGATTTCCTACCTTATCCTTAATCATATTTAGCAGTTTAGAAGGAACTTTGGGCTTCTTACTCATAAGCAATCAGCTTATATTAAATAGTTAAATGTAAAAAAATGTTTAAAGATTTTTCTGAGAGATAAAAAGCTTCTCTTTGGACAATTCACTGATTTTTTCCAGCAGCTACACTAACCTCATGAAGAAAACTATCATACATAGACTATTATTTATGCAGCAGACTCCAGGATGTTCATTGATAAACTGTTAAAAGAGTTTATGTGCCTCTAAATGCATCATATTTCTCTTTTTCCAGAGTTCTTTCATCTGAATTATGGCACCCCAACTCATCCAGATGCTGGATTTAACCCAGGACAAACTTTTAAGGCCTCTGAGAAGCAGCAGATGAACCACACACTATTTTTTATATTGTTTGCTTGGAGCTATTAGATTTACTATTATCATTTCTATCCCATTAAAAATTCATTGCTGATGTCTGAAATGTTTTGTTAAAAACATAAATTACTTTTTATACCTTTTAAATCTAAATCACATAACACTTTATGTCTTAGTTTACAATCTTGAACTTTTGTAGCCAAGTCCCTAAAAAGTCATATTTAAAAGTTAGAAGTGA
Organism: Entomophthora muscae; assembly: GCA_014839935.2. NCBI lineage: Eukaryota > Fungi > Entomophthoromycota > Entomophthoromycetes > Entomophthorales > Entomophthoraceae > Entomophthora > Entomophthora muscae. The sequence goes on along the minus strand of QTSX02004323.1, from coordinate 126,928 downwards.
TTTTAATTATTTATTTTTTATAATTTTAATACACTTTTTATATTAGATACTCAAGAAGACTATTTAGTTTAAAGATTTAAATTAAAAGAATATTAAATTTTAAATATACTTGTTACTTTCAGGGCACCAGTTCCTGGGAGCTGGGCCACTATATGAGGGATCTGGGTGGCTGTGCAGGCTAGAGGGTAGAGCTCATCACAGGATTGGTGATAAATTGATAAAATACATAATCAACCAATCCAACATAGACCACATGCCTTTATATGTCACCATAGAATCTACTAGTCCTGTGATGGTAATGTAGAATATTTCAAATAGTTAGCTGGAGGATGAATCTTTGATAGAGTCTATTTGATGTGGGCAGTCATGTTTTAGGATTTAAGGGGGCTTCATAGGTATCAAGTATACAAGCAGGCAGCTGCATTTATTTATTAAATACCTGTGGTTGTATGGTATTTCAAACTTCTTCTCTATTTACTTGAATGGGTTATCTTTTGTGGGATAAGGGATTAGCCAACAGCAAGGTCTTAATATTAAAGGTTTTGTAGTCCAGATTAGGAGGGTACTCTGTGAAATGTACTGGTTTGTAGGATGATACTGGTGATCTAAAATATTTGAGCTGCAGGTATGTAAGGGGGCTGGCTAGACCACTAAATTAGGCATCAGGGCCAAAGGAGACTAGTGAAGAAGAGAAAGGACTAAAAAAGATAAGTCATAATATATATGAACCAATTTGTGACCGTACTACAGTCACATTGGGCTGTGGTTTCACAAAGAGGTTTAATTGTGATGAATTTCATAGGTAGAAATTCAAAACAATAGGATTGGCCTTGGAGAGATTTTCCAATGTAGTAATGGACTACCCAAAAATCAATTAGGCTGTACTAATTGAGTGCCAAAATAAATAATCTGAACAATTCAGATTATGAGACTAGGTGTCTCAAACACAATTTATTAACTGGGAAGGTTAATTGATATTGGGGAATATAATTAATGAGGATTTAATCATAGGGCCAAAATGGACTTGACTGTGTCAAGTAAAGACTTGTCTTCAAACAATTTAATTAACTAGGAAGGTTAATTGATATTGGGGAATATAATTAATGAGGACTTAATTATATTGTTTAATGGCCTTGACTGTGTCAAGAAGTTTGGTTAAGGTTAACCAAAAGTAAACCCTCAAATTGTGATTTAAAAGTGCTGTTTTGGAAAATTCATTAGGTTAAAAGTGCTGCTGTGCTGCCTAGTGAATGTTTCAGGCACTGGGGCGCTGCCTGGAAAAGTTCTTGGGCGCCGCAGTGGTGCCTGGTTTGAGTTTCAAAGTGTTTTAATGGGTTTTTAACGCAAAAAACCAGTTAATGCAAAAAACAGCTAAATTTAGACAATGGTGTCTATGATTTAGGATTAATCAGCTGGTTCCCAGTTAGAACAAGGATAGCTTGGATCAGGAATATGTATATTCCACAGAGTTTTGGTGCCAGAAGTCTGTAATGCTTCAAGCCAAAGCAATATATTTCCACAGAAGAAATCAGGTGATTCTGGAATGTATTAGGGCACATTCTTATAGGTTAATAGTATTAAGATCTTTTTGATAAAGATCTGGATTGAATGACACTGTTATGTCATAAACCATGTAATAGGAATCCAGGTGTGATTCTGGAACCAGAATGGCTTTCAGCTGAATATATCCCAATTGGTATATAATGAAAACATGATAATTATTAATAAAGATGCTTATTTGTGACAATGATTGCTTTCCCCTCAATCATTTTATGTTTTTGGCTTTTAGCTGAAAGAATACTGCCATGAAATGAAAGAGATAGTCTGCAGCTAAGACTATGGAAAGTGAAAAACGTGAAAGTGATCACCAGATGATAACAAGTTTAATACCAAGATTGCTTGCCTTGAATCCAAGCTCATCAAAGATTACATAAAGGATTCCCTATCAAACCTTAAAAGAGTCAGACCAGGATAACAAAGAAGCAAGTGTGAATTTCCTGGATCCTCTACACAATGATTCCTTACATGTTTTATTTTAAAATGGTAACAATATTGATACTGAGCCAATTTAGGTTTTATATCCTTCCTGGAAGGGATTATTTCCTTGAGCCCTGGTTTTCTGGGAGTCTGGGTGGGCTGACCAGGGGCTTGGCACTGCAAGGTGGCACCAAAAATTAGGGGGCTCTTTCTGGGTTAACCTTTCAGCAGGGTCTTTGGATGCCTTATATTTGCTTCAATATTTTGGGGTGTTAGCTGGCCAGTGAAATTGATGCTGGTGGCAGGTTGCTTATTTAATTCTCTATAAATGTACAGCTTCTTACTGGTGGCTTTTTCTATGGGTTTGGATGAGGATCCAATCATAACAGTAGATGCTACAATTTTGGCATAGATCATTGGATTGCAAGCTGTTCTGAGGCCTACAATATTCTTTACAGGCTTGTCTTGAATTGCCTTATCTGTAATTGAGGGCTTATTTGAGTCCACAGGTAAGATTTTAGATCATTAATTTCTGATTCCAGATGCAAATATAACAGGCTGTGGGGTGCTAAGTCAGTTGGGCTCTCCATTAGGTCATGTTGTAACTATGCTGTTTTAGAAGAGTTACAAAGGGAGGAATTACATGAAGCTAGATAATTATCTTTATTTGGGGATATGGCTTATATAGCTTGAATGAATTGTGGATAGTAGGAACATAGTTATGGTGATCACTTGGTTGGATGGGTATGGGGTGGCTTGATCCTGGTAGAGAGTCAAGCACTAAATCAAGGCATCTACTGTAGAGGGATTGCCATTTGGTTGTGTTACTGGTTTTGGGAATTTGAGTCAACTTCTGCATTTGGCTACAGGTCACTGGGAAGTTGGATTTCAGGTCACAAGCCTGCTTAGTTAGAACCTTACCAGGGGTCAACCCTGTGGTTTCAACAGTCACTATATGGAGTTCACTTTTTTTGTAGGGCTTGTATTGTCAATCCTATCAGTTACATTAATATATTGACTCAAATAAAGCCACTATTTTGGATTATATTCTTATAAAATAATTAAAAATGTAGATTTCAAATAAATAGTGTTAATCATTTCATTAGAGAAAAACTAAAAATTTGTCTCAGATTTTCTTTATACAGTAGTTTTCAAACCTGTTGAGATAAAAAAATCGATTTCTCTGGTGATATTATTATTACTGATATTAATGTTAATAGCAATAAAAATATAGTAATCCCATTGTGGGATTAGGCTGATTGACCACAAATTATCAGGCTAATCATTGCGTGCAGATCTTAATTAGTTACACACTGTATTATTGCTAGGTTAATATTATATTAAATGTAATAATTATACACTGTAAATTCAATAGTTTATTATAATTGATATGGCAGTTATATGCCATGTAATTGTTGGTTTATTATAATATATGCAACATTATATGCTGTATTATTACTCAATTATCATTCCAATGTGTAGTGATTATACACTGTATATTAATACTGTAAACTCAGAACCTGAACGTAAAAATGCAGGATTTTCAAATCCTTGGTCCAAATTCCAAATCTCTTTTGCAAGCAACTCAGCTGATTGAAAAATAAAATATTTAATAAAATCAAACATTTAATTTGACTTTTTTTGATTTATTTAAATTGGCAAATTTCAAATCTCTTGAGCAGATAACTCAACTAACAAAAGACAAAACCCAGCAAACAAATGTGGGATACATGAATCAGAAATGTGGGATTATAATGTACAATTTGAGATTTCATTTATTTCAAAAAAAATCATAGACATCATGTAAAACTTAACAAATCTGAAATTGCGGAATTGTCAAATCCAAGAACCAAGTTTCAAATCATAATTGCAAGGAATTTGAAATAAATATAATTTATGGGTGTCTCAAAAAGGATGCTAAAGGATCTAGAGTGAATTTGTGCTGATTCTTTTAGGAAGCACAGGCATTCTCAAAAATCACCCTATTCCAATTTAGGATAGCTAAAATTTAGATCATAATATTCACCAACTTAACATAACAATAAAATTGACTAAAATATACACTCCTCTTCTTGAGTTTAAAATTTTAATAAAAATTTTATTATGTCTTCTTTCAATAACAACCAAGTCAATGAGCTGTTCCCTGGCCTTGAAAAAATCATGCAGGGCTATGCAGGGTCTCCTAACAGTGAAGCCTCTGTCTATGGCCACTCCCAACCCACAGGCCCCTCTGCAAGCCCCACCCAGAAGTCTGTTCTTTCTCCTACAACTTCCAGCATGGCCCTGTTTGCCCACCATGCACAGGCAGCTGCCAACCCAAATCACTTATCAGCAATGGCATCCAGAACCAGCCATTTTAGCCATGGGGTCACCCAAAGAGCCCAGAACCCCAAAACAGCCAATCAGATGGCATTGACCAGTTCCTAAGATTAACACATTCCTCCACCAGCCAATCAGCCTTCAAGACGCAGAAGAAAACTAATCACTCCAGAGATTGTTCTCAAAATGGTTGAAAAGCAAGGGAAGCTTATGTGCCTTGGGGCAATTGCAACTGCAATGGGGTTTGCAAAGTCCACTGTGGCTGCAACCCTGCAAGCCCACGCCAACTGTGGCCCCCCTACCAAGAAGACCCTGACTGGTGCCCGTACTTCAACCAAAGGTGATACAGCCCATCCCATTATGATGGCCATTATGGAACATGACCTGTGGATGCCCCTGGTCCAGGTACATCTCCAGTTGGGACTCCATGGCATCTTGACCAACAAAAGAACTGTGAATTTGTGAATGCACAGAGTTGTGGTTGCTACTAGAATCTTGTCCAATCAAGTTCTCAGTGGCTCCATTTTGGTGGACACTGACCCCTAAAATTCAACTATTATTAATTTTATCAAAGAGAGGGCAATGAGGGCCTGTAATGATATAATCTTCCTATTGTATGCTAAGATATCTGCAAGTATCCAAGACTTTGGAGATAAGCGTATCCAGTCTGACGTGTATAAGCGCGGCCCAATATTGTATCAATTTGTTGGGGTTTTATTGGCAGTTTCCCCATTGGGCGTCAATTATTACTCAACAATATTGAACACTGCAGATGGGTATGCCTATCTGACGGAGCTCAAGGCCATGCTGGAGGAGTGGGCCACACAAAATGCTGTGCACACAGTTTTACTGAGTGCAGAGATGGAGCAGCAGGAATGGGCAACCCAAGAAATCAGGGCTGTGGGCATACTTGTTAGTTCTACCCCATCAACTACGCCAACATGCATCTTGCAGATGTATGTCTCTACAATTTTGGTTCTGCCCTCAGGCGCTTAAAGCCTGCCACCTACAACAAACTATGTACCCAAATTGATAAGGGGTATGAGCTTTTCCCTTTCTCATCCGTCCAGGACTTATTTGATCTCATCATCTTCTATGCAAGTGATAGTGATAAGTCCAGAAAGGACCCCCGCCTCCCCCCACGCCAGTCCATCTGTTTTGTCAAGCCAGTATATGTGACAGAGGAAGAATTCAAGCAATTGAAGCAATCAGCTCTTGCTGCCCCTTCCCAGTCAACAAACCCTGCCTCCCCAACCCCCCCATCAAGCCCCCTGCCTTCCAACCCTGACTCCCAAACCACCACCCATTCCCTCACCACTATCTCTGATGCCGTCCCTTTCATAGGTGCAGATGAAGGCAATGTTCATTCCGCCCATTCCCTCCCATTCCCAACCTTTGATTAGTAAATAAATCTTTTCTTTGTGACAACTCATTAAAATTGATTTTGTTCTTTCAGTTCATAATTAATAATATATTTTTTACATTATTAGAATTTCCCATAATTAATAAAATGTTGTACATTTTAAAAATAGCTTAAAATTATGAGCAGACATATTTTTCATCATCATTAATAAATTAAAGACAATAAACGTAAATATTGCATTAGAATATTGCAATTAGACATCAACTCTTGATATTTTGATATTATGTGCATAACTCAATGCATTTTGTTTAATAAAATCCATTGTAAACTTGGCCTTTTCCATTATAATTTAATGAAATGGACTGTGTTTATATTAGGGCCATTAACGCTTAGTACAAATATTGAAAATTAGTGCATTTTATAGCCTGTATATTTACCTATTGGTAATAATTCTATAAAATTTTTAGTTGGATTTTGAGAGGTAATAATAATGTAATGTGTTATTAAATTACTGTTTATTCTCATTAATTGGCTGATTTTCTTTGCTGTGGCAATTGTGCATTTTCTGATATTTACGCACTAGTATCCAATTAGTTGGCTTCACATCCAATCACACAGGCAATAGGAAAACAAGCCACCACCCCAAGACTGGATGTGAAGCCAACTAATTGGATACTAGTGCGTAAATATCAGAAAATGCACAATTGCCACAGCAAAGAAAATCAGCCAATTAATGAGAATAAACAGTAATTTAATAACACATTACATTATTATTACCTCTCAAAATCCAACTAAAAATTTTATAGAATTATTACCAATAGGTAAATATACAGGCTATAAAATGCACTAATTTTCAATATTTGTACTAAGCGTTAATGGCCCTAATATAAACACAGTCCATTTCATTAAATTATAATGGAAAAGGCCAAGTTTACAATGGATTTTATTAAACAAAATGCATTGAGTTATGCACATAATATCAAAATATCAAGAGTTGATGTCTAATTGCAATATTCTAATGCAATATTTACGTTTATTGTCTTTAATTTATTAATGATGATGAAAAATATGTCTGCATTGAAGATAGTACTATAAAAACCAGTTTTTTGTTGGGATTCAAACAAAATGTCAACAATCTATAACTTGATCAACAAATTAGAAGCACACCTTCAAAAGGTTGTTGAAATAGAAAAGAATATCAGGGAAATAGTGACAGGAAAGCTGGATAACAAGGACCAGCCACTAATCCAGTCAAAAGAAGATGCTCTGGATAAATTGAGAAATATTATAGATGAAAAGAACAAAGAATCATTACTTAATCTACAGGGAACAATTTTATCAAGTCTGAAGTTCAACAACACAGCCTACAATTTGTAGGAGTTCTGGCAGGGGGCCAAAGAAAACAATAAGATCAAACTAATTGAAGCAACTGAAATTCAAAAGGAAATTAACACCAATGAAGAGGAAAACAATCAAATGGAAACAGATGAAAATGAAACACAATCAAGAAGCAGAAGCGCTGCAAGAAATACAGAAATTTTATCAAATGAAAACCAAGAAGAAACACAAGTTGCAAGAAAGATAAGAAAAATTCAGCCTAGAAAAATTAATGAAGAGAATCCAACGCTCATGAAGTTTGCCAAAGTGGCGCCTGTGGCTGAGGGGGCCACAGGGGAAACAATTAGTAAGTCTTTTTATGTTTTACCTATATTTATTTTAGTCATCACCAGGAATGGGGATGAGGTCGCAGAAGTGGCGGCTTTTACGCTGAGTTGGTTTTACAGGGGTTACCAGTCACTGGTGGCCCCTGTAAAACAAATAATAAAAACAAAAATAAATAAAATAATTCAACAGGATATGAATAATTTTTTTAATATTGAAGCTCAAGATAGGGAATATTCACCACCTGCGGGGTCCTTACCATGAATAAGGGAAGCATATGAAATAGGATCAAATATCAAAATTGAAGAAATGAATGAAATTTGCGGGGATATCAAACTGAACTTCAATGAATATATGTATGGAAGCATTCAAAGATTCCCCTTCACAAACATCAACAAATATGAAAAGAATTTAATAAAAACTGATTTTCAAATAGGAACTGAATATCTAAAAACTGAAATTTTTAATGAAGTATTTAAGGCACTGTCAAATAAAAGGCAGGGATGCAGTCCTTGTGAATACTTTCAACCCTTTATTTATTTTGTTTGCTGAGGCCTGGGGGCTGATACAAGTTGGGCGCCCCCTGGAACCCTCTTCAAGTTCAATCAAACATCCTATATTAATACATTAGTTCAAAATTTCAAAAAATTATGCATGTTCTTGGAAAAGTATACCTTGCAGAGAATCCATGTTGTGGTATACCTGGGAATCCTCCTACACTGCATATTAAAAACCAACGTCAAAAAGTTGGAAGATGTACCTATACAAATTGATATATACCAATTAGCACTAGACCGCCAGAAGACACCACGGGGATATAGGACAGTTGAGCATGTCCTGTATGACTCCTTTGCATTGGCAATTGTTATACAGGTACTACGTGCCTCCTGAAAAAAACCTATTGATTGATTCCCTCACCTGCCTGCCTTTTATCAAACAATCAACAACCACTGGGGTACAGGGTGCCACCCCTCTAGCAATTGCATCCAGGGTTGTCCACCACGTACAGAAGAGTATGTGGATCCAATTAGATGCTTTAGCCAAAAACTTAATTTCAGGGTACAATTCCCAGGAAAAATTGCATTCCCTTTGCAATCAACATCCCCCAAAGAATATTTTCCCCTTGCAAATTAAACTTTATTTTTTTTACCTTTTTATATTTTAATATCAAATATTTCAATATTGAATAAATCACAATTTAATAGTAATAGTTAAATTTTGAATATTTAAACTTTAATATTTAAATTTTAAGATTTATAATTATAATTTTACTTTTAATATTTTAATTTTTATTTTAAATTTTAGTATGTAAATTATAATATTAATATATCTAAATATATTACAAGGCATTAGTTAAAATTGTGACCATGTCAAATATTAAAAATAAGTTAAAAATGTTTTTATTCATTAGCTCGTCAAGTACAGGCTTATTTATCACATAGATAAATATTGAGAATTAAATCTATCTGCATCATGTGGCCTGCTTCACTATTGTTCTAAACAAATGATTGTTTAGAACTTGAATTACCTTTCCCTTGTAATGTAATTTGATAAACATATTTGATATACTTGACCCGCATCCTAAGTACTAATTAGTAAGCAATACATGAAAATCATTGGTTGCTGTGTTGTGTGGTTATAGTGGCACTGAAATAACAAGGATCAGATGATGACATGCAAGGTCCAATTTGTGGCTTAAAAAAGCCAAAGTATTATCAACAATCCCCAAATTATTAAATAAACTAATTTATTTCTATCTTTTTTTAATTTATTCATTTGTTAGTGCAAAAGCCAATAATAATATTCAGTGCATTATAATAAAAAATAGTTGTCCTCATACCTAGTATAATTAATTTTACTTACTTTTCTATGTATTCTTACATGTCTATAATACAATTCAACATCAAGCCATATTATATAATTAATAATTTTTGGGTCCTAATAAAAACAAACTAAATAAAACCCGGAGAGCCCATTTATCTGATTGGCTTGGAGGCCAGGGCTTTAGGGAGGAAGAATTCTGAGTGCTCATAGAAAGCTGCCACCACATTGGGTGGCATTGCAAACTGGCTGATCTCAAGAATGTTGAAGAGATCCTCTGTGTCCTGAGGGAGGACTTGTTTCACCTTATTCTTGATCCAACCAAACACCTCCTCAATTGGATTCAGAAATGGAGAATAGGGCAGAAGGAAGAGGAGTCTCATTGGACAGTTGGTAAGCCAGTGGCTGGAGGTGTGGCTGTTTTTGTTGATGGGGGAACTCAGACACAACCAGATCCACTTTGTGAAGCCCAACATTATCAAGCACTACAACATTGGTTGTGCCGCTGTAATTTATCCAAAGGTAAACCTTGACGGCTTGAAGTAAAATTGAGAAAAGTCCTGCTGTTATGGGAGCCTTTAATTATCTGATACTGGTCCAACCTGCAAGGACCAAGAAGTGCAACCATGGAATAAGTCTGGGAACAAACAGCTGCATGATGGGCTACGCTGTCCTTGGACCCCTTCTCAACCCACCCATGCCTAGACCTTAGTGAGGAGGAAACAACAATCTGTTGATATAGAAGAACTGGACATTCCCAGTCTTCTTTAGTGCCATATATGTCTTGGCATAAATGCGTCAATCCTCAATGGTCTTTTCACTGTTCCTATTGTACAGAGAAACTCCAAGCACCTTCCACAAGAAGCCCAAATCAACCATTGCTTTGTAAACAAGGGTTTTAGAAACAGAAAGCCCAAACTCTGTGGCAAGCATTGATTGGACAGCAAGTATGTCTAGGTGGCAATCCTTGGCTACCCACTGCTTGATTGCATCAATATGAACGGGCTGAAAGAGTTTGGGCTGCCGCTTAGCCTTGGTAGATTTGGCAATTTCCTGGTGTTGCCATACTTGGTGTTGATGCCAGCAATGTATCTGGCTGTGACACCAAATCAGGACGCAATATCCCAAACCGCCATTCCCCTGTTCAAGCAGTTGAGGAGATCTTCACGCTCACTATCCGTCAACCAACGCCAGCCCTTGGCAGGTACCTCGGCATCCTGGCTACCAGGCTTGACACAGGGGATGGGGACCTTTGTGTAGAAGGTGGGATCATGCTTGGTTGCGCTGGCGCCGTCAATGGTGGCATAAGACACAGGCACAGATGGCTCCTCAGTTGTGGCCAATGGCTGATAGGAGGTATCAAAGACACGGGGGAAGGAAGTAACAACTCTTGGGTCAAGAGTGCGGGGCCAGGTGACAACTGGGTATACTGTGGAGGTGTAAGTAACCTCAGTGCTCCTGGTGATCCTGGTGTAGGAGACTTTTGTGGCAGAACTTGAGAGTGGCTTCTGTCTGGGATTCAGGCTGATTGATTGGGCTTGGGATGCAGGAGGTGGTTGACTGGCTATGATGCCTTGGGAGGCCTGTGTATTGGCATGACTCCCCTTGAGTTGGGTTCTGGGTCTGTTCTTGAACCCTCTGGAACACTCTTGTGGACAGGCCGCCCTGCGGGCTGGTGCAGGAGCGGGTTGAGAATGTGATTGACGGTCCATAAAAATAAAATAAAAAAAATATTTTAGATTAAATATGTATTTATTTGGATTTATTGGTTTAGTTGTGAGTAGTTATTTTCTCTTGAGTTAGCCTTTAATAGTAACAGAATTTCTATATCTGTGATTTGAAGTGTATAATATTGTATACTTTCTGGGTTTGGATGATTTTAAAGTTTAATAACTTTTTATGTCTAATTATGGTTATTGAGATTGAATTTTTAGTTTGATTTTAGTTGTTGTGGAGCTTCTTTATTTGGGTTGGTGTTTCCTAGCGTGCTTAGTGTACATTAAATTTGGATTCCAGTTCCTGCAATAAATATCTGAGTTTACTAGTGGCATTCAAAAGTGATTTGAAATATGGTTCTTGGATTTTACAATCCTGCATTTTCAAAAAACATAGTAAACTTAATGAAAATGGCTGATGGATTTGAACACTTCAAATCTGATTCCAGTTACTTCATTTCATCCACTGGATTTATGCAGCTCAACTTGAACTTTGCAAAGTGTCTATGAGTTCCTGCATTTTCAAATATTCAAATAAATACTCAAAAAAATCAATTTAATTAAAAAAAGGCCATCCTGCAAAAGTGATTCAAAATTTGGACCAAGGATTTGACAATCCTGCATTTTTACGTTCAGGTTCTGAATTTACAGTAGTTTATTATAATTGATGTAAAGATTATACGCCATATAAATGTTAGCCAATATAGCAATTATCATTGATTACACACTTTGTAATTATGTAATCATCAATTGTATATTGCTCATTCCATCCTACTGGACGTTGTATCAACTCAGTACCACCCAGCCTGAAGGGTGTATATGATCATATCAAACAATTGATGTGTGAATGGCAAGAAAATACCAAGTTTGGATCAGCACTACATGGCATATAATTGGTTTCTTATTGGTTCAGGTCAGCATTACACAGCAGATAATCCACAAGTCAATATTGGATTGAGTCTGCTATTATATGGTGTATAATCCCCAATTCAACCTGTTGCATTAATAAGCAGAAGACTCACCAGCCAGAAAAGGATCACTGATTAAGCCCTGGAAAGGAATACTGGAATTCTACCTTCCAATGTAGGAGGACAAATTAGGGACCATTTCTAAGTGTCAAATAAATATGGTGTAGTTTCCAAGCACCATAAGAAGCATGTAAAATACAGTCAATTGATAATTGATAGTAGACTAGCTCAAGAAGAGCGTAGGCTGTAGCTGAAGTGCCATGTACATCTTGCTAAGGCCAGTAGCAGCACACATGCCAAGGATAGCCAATCAGGATAGGCACAGCCAGCAAAGATGGACCTATTGCAAAGGTAGCCACTGAGAACTGTCTGAAAGGACAAGAGCAAGGGTTGTTGCAGTATATATTGTTACAGACACCTGAAAGGATGAAAGACAGTTCTTAGTTACACCTGGATAGATTTCAGCCGCTGGCCAGATTGTACTCCAGTTTCAATAAATGTAATTATATTCAAAGTTCTATTCTATTGTAGTCTGTAGTGCTCTTGCATGGGATTAGGTAGAGTACATTGGCAAGGCTAATATCTATCTGTAGCTTTGAACATACCAGTAGTAACCCAAGTTGCTCAACACCCATCCAAAAGAGATGAGTATATTATTATTGTTTAGATGTAAAAGTTCTAATAAACTACTTGGTATAATTACTTTTAAATTTATCCCTCTTAATAATAATATAAAATACTATATAAGAAAGAGTAAAATATAGTATATTGTTTTAAATGTGCTGTTTTAGCAGAGTTTCATAAAATTAAGAAGAATTGTGTTATATTCCATAATAGTTTATTTTGAAACAAATAATTATATAGTTTATGCTGTGACTTTCAGGGGGATATTATCCTACTATGAAAGTCACTATCCCTATTTAAATTATTTTTACTCTATATTTGAGGGGTTTTGGCTGATATTTTTTGGATAGAAGGCTTGTTTTGACATTCCTTAGAATTTAACTTGTTCTTTTCATCATAAAGTACACTTGGAGTTTCAGACTATTAGTGAACAAGAAAATTGGGAAGCAGGTCTACTAGTCTGAGTTTTGTGGAAGGCTTTTTGCCCAAATTCCTGTATAAATTGATTTCTTGGTGTAATGTTATTGTGAACCTCATCACATGTAGGATGTACTAGCCTGAGAAAACTGAAGACCAAATAAGAATTTTAGTCAAAATGGTACAGTCTGAGACACAAAAAATTAACATTAAGGTAAAAGAAAGGCTTGAAGATTTTTTCAATTTTTTATCTTGAAGGAATTAAGTTTATTAGAGTTATTAAATCTTGCCATGGCGTGAAATATAATGATATGTTTTTTATGATAACAGATGAATTATTAAATGGTACTATAAATTCAAAACCTAAAGGTAAAAATGTGGGATTGTCAAATTGTTTTTGCACGAACTCACCAACTTAATGGAGTAATTTTCACCCCAGAAAAACTTACTTTTTTATATAAAAGGATGAAAACTACTCCAGTAAGTTGGTGAGTTCACGCAAAAACAATTTGATAATCCCACGCTTTTACCTTTAGGTTCTGAATCTAAAGTATTTTTTATATCTCTTAATCTGGAAGTCTCATATTTACATATCAAAAGAGAAATTTTAAATGAGGTCTTCAAGCCAGAGAAGCAAGATTCCAGCAAGCATTTTGGCTTGGAGGCAACCATGAGGACCCAAATAAAAATCAAAGTTGGTATGGCTTGTTATGTACTACTATAAAGATGCTCTAAAATAGACCAGTTGGAGTTTTATGTCTTTTATATTAATTTGGAAGGGCTTTTTATATAGCATCTTGCTTTCTTTCCAGACAAATTTATGGTGTTTCTAGCTCTTTTTAAATATAAAATCATCTTCAAGATGATACCTACAACCTCCAGAGATATTTTTTCAGGAAGAATATTAGCCTGAAGTTATTATATAAAAATAAAATATAGTATTATTATTACAAGATACCTAATTCTCTTTTGATTATTTTGTTGGATGGCCATTTGTCTTTAGGAAAGCATTAATTGGGTGTTTCTCTGTCCATAGATAATTTTGGTTTCCTCAATGTGATTTATCCATTTTTGAATGATTAAGGATTATCTTTGTTATTTTTCCAAATTTAATTGTTTGAGTTGCTGTCTAATGTGTCATCTAACAAACTTGCATGAGAATGACCATATAATTAAGATATTTTCTTCAATATAGTGATCATATTTTATATAATCAAGTCTAGTTGTTCTAGTTTTACACAATAAGCAATTCATAAGAACTTTTTTATCACTTTGAGGTTAAGGTTCAGATATATTGTTTTCATTTTTTAGCTTAAAGCTATTGAAATAAGAATTAACCAATTAATCCTAATCATTAGGGATTTTCTTAAAGATACCAATGTTGTAACTGAACCAATTAGAGTTCAGTGTTTGATTTGGGGAAAACAACAGTCTAATAGAAAGGACAGTAATGAATGGAATAAGGTATTGTTTATTGTAGAATATCATGATTAATATACTATATGGGGAAAGAAACAAGGCCACAAGGGGCAACATAGTGGTGTGTTCCATGTAAAGTTTGAAGCCAAGGAATAACTTTTGCAGGGATCAGCAAGTCAAATTGGCAACCCTCCTAATTAGGAGAAAGTACCTGTAGTTTTATATTGCCATCAGATTAGTTCATGCTGTTAGATATGTTGGCAGGCAAGGAGGGAAACTCAGTTGCAACACCAACCCCAGAAAAGATAAATTTATATTTTACAATAACATATAACAGTCATTCAAGCACTATATTTCCAAATAAACTTCAGATACATTTATTGGTTTATATAAAACATAAAGTTATAATAGTTTTTTATGTATGTGTATATATTTTTATTAGACCCTCAACCAGGCAGGCTACATTTGTTGTAACTTTGGTTTAAGAAAATTTGAAAATTTGCTTTTTATTAGTTTGAATGATAACATAAAAAATATTAAATTTGGGTTGTATTAAAAATAAAGCTTAATTTTATAGGTAACTCATGCTTTATTGTTCACTCTATATATAATGTTTACATATTATAAAGGCTTAATACTTAAAGTATAAAATAAGACATTTGTTGCAAAATTGTTAAATGGGGAATTAGCTCAAGTGGTAGAGCGCTCGCTTAGCATGCCAGAGGCACGGGGATCAATGCCCTGATTCTCCAGTATTTTTTTATTATTTTTAATCTTTACTACAACCAACTATATATTTTATAATAAATGATAAAAATAAACTTACCAATTTTCAAACCCTTTTGTACCTGAAGGAAGTAATCTAGAGAGTTTATCTAAAAATATTCTGGTTTAAATTAACACTTTTCTATGAAATCCAAAGGTACCAACTAAATCTAAATTGAAGTACATAATAGCCATCTAATATATCTATGCTGTATGACATCTTAATTAATCAGTTTCTATGTATAAATTACTAAGAACTTATATATCCTTATTATATTGGTCCATGGAGATAGTTCAAGTACATAAAAAATTGTGTTAATGATGCAGAGGGGAATGAAGCCATTACAATGATTTTCTATGCCTGGGAATAATGATGAAAATGAAAGCAATATTTGGGTTCAATATATATAAAAACTATATAGATCTATTAAAAATATCTAGATCCAAATACAATAGTATTATTATAAAAAGATACATTCAAAAATCATTGGTGTTTATTTACTAATAAAAGATCTATTTGACCATTTTTATGATATACAAGAGATAATTTTATTGTGTAATTTTTTTATTTACTGTAAATTCAGAACCTAAACATAAAATAGTGGGATTGCCAAATCCTTGGTCCAAATTTTGAATTGATTTTGTGGGATGGCCTTTTTTTAATTAAATTGTTTTTTATGTATTTATTTGAATTTTTAAAAAATGTGGGAACTCATAGACACTTTGCAAAGTTCAAGTCAAACTGCATATTTCCAATGGACAAAATGAATTAACTGGAATCAGATTTGAAGTGTTCAAATCCATCAACCATTTTCATTAAGTTTACTATGCTTTTTGGAACTGTGGGATTGTCAATTCCACGAACCAAATTTTAAATCACTTTTGAATGCCACTAGTAAACTCAAATAATAATTAAGGGAACTGGAATCCAAATTTAATCTACAGTAAGCACACTAGGAAACACCAACCCAAATAAAGAAGCTCCACCACAACTAAAATCAAACTAAAAATTCAATATCAATAACCATGTTTAGACATAAAAAGTGATTAATCTTTAAAATGATCCAAACCAGGAAAGTATACAATATTATACACTTCAAATCACAGATATAGAGATTCTTTTACTATTCAAGGCTAAATCAAGAGAAAATAACTACTAACACCTAAACCAAAAACCTAAATAAATACATATTTAATCTAATATATTTTTTATTTTATTGTTATGGACCAACAATCACATTCCCAACCTACTCCTGCACCAGCCTGCGGGGCAGCCTGTCCACAAGGGCGTCCCAGAGGGTCCAAGAACAGACCCAGAACACAAATTGGAGGGAGTAATGCCAACACACAGGCCTCCCAAGGGGTCAGAACCAGTCAATCACCTCCTGAATCCCAAGCCAGAGCACACAGCCTGAATCTCAGACAGAAGCCGCTCTCAAGGCCAGCCACCAAAGTCTCCATACCAGGGTCACCAGTAACAATGAGGTTACTTACACCTCCACTGTGTACCCAGTTGTCATCTGGCCCCGTACTCTGGATCCAAGAGTTGTCACTTCCTGCCCCCGCATTTTTGACACCTCCTATGAGCCATTGGCCACAATTGAGGAGCCATCTGCACCTGTGACGTATTCCACCATTGACAGCACCACCACAAGTAAGAGTGATCCCACTGTTAAAACCGCAGGTTCAACCCGCCAGCAAGGTTCCAACCAAGCGGGTTTGTGACCTGCAATCAAATTATCTGGTCACTTGAAGCCAGACTAGGAAGTCAACTCAAATTACCAAATCCAACAACATGAACAGATGATGATTTTTTATGGTGGATATCTTGTTTTGGCGCTTGAATCATTATCAGGATCAATGCCACCCCCTTCTCCCATCCAGCTGTGTGATCACTAATTCTGTTCCTGTTATCCTTGATTTGCATGAACTATATAATCACTATCTCACAATAAAGATTATTATCTATCTTCTAAATATTTTCCCCTTGTAACTCTGCTAAAACAGCACAGTTACAACATTGGTAGCCCAGGTAGGTTCTCTATCCTACCTTATCTTGAAAAATTCTGCCTGTTGCCTGCACGCACCACAGCCAACAAATCCTTGACAGAATTATGTCTGGCCTCCCACCTGACTGGACTCTGTACACCCCTGGTGCCGCCATACCCAATGGCTTTGTCCTGTATCAGAACATGGTGATCCTGCTTCCTGCCTTCAACGCCATATCTGCCCAAGCTTTCTTTCAGGCTCCCTCCTTGATGCTGCAACCAGCCAACAAAACCACCATGCCTGCCTACGTAGCTCAAAGACTACAGAGCGCATCCTTGGAACCTTTTGCCAGGGCCAACAACAACAACACTGTCACATGGATCCAGTCCTCCCAGAGCAAGCTGGCCCAGATGGAATGCCCACAGCAGTTTTGGATTGCAGAAATTTCCATTTTCCTGACCCATGACGCTGGCATCTAGTGCAATAAGTGGCACAAAGAGCACACCAGCAAGAGCTGAAATACCTTAAATCAGGACTTCCTGGCAAGATTTGTGCTTAAGGATACAGCACTTATGATCATACACCAAGTAAAGAACCTGACCCAGACAGGCACTGTGAAGGAACTCACCCGCGCCTGCAAGAAACTCCAACTTTGTGCACCATCTGACATAGCCTTTGACACCCCAGCCACACACCTCATGTACTACAATGCCCTCAAGTTGCATGTGATAAGACATGTGAGCCTGGAACAGGTGACCAACCTGCAGAGTCTGTACTGTGAAGCAGAGAAAGCAGAGAAAACCTCCAACTCACTTCATAAGGAACAAACTGGGAAACAAGAAAGACCCAAGGATTCCCATCCAGGCGGGCGCTCCTCTCAACCACCCCCTGGAGGCAATGGGAATAGCGCCAACCACAAGCCCACAGGCTCAAATGGACATAGAAATGGAAACAATGGCCAGTCAAACCAGACCCATTTCTGTGTCACTGCCACACAAGGCAACCAAGATAAGAGAAAAGCCCAGGGATAGAACTAAGCAAGCCAAGCTCTCCCCACGCAACTCCTGACTTGCTCAATGATGAGTACTAACCCAAGGACATGGACCAATGCCCAATGATCCAGGTGCCCTCGGAGGACCCAGTACTATACACCATTGCCAGACATCCCAATAAATTGATGTCCTATATTTTATAAGTTTGCAGTTACACAGGCTCAGCACTCCTGGATTTGGGCGCAGATTGAACCCTGGTCAACAGTAGCTTTGTGGATAAGTTCAAGCTGGCCACCAATTCTTTGCGGATTAAAAATGTGGTCCTGGCTGACAAACACCACATTGCCGTGACAAAAAAATTGCCCCCTTCTCTGTCATGCTTGAGAACCTCCACTTCACCATTCAAGGTCCTGTCATTGACTTCCCAAAGTTTGACATTGTGCTGGGACTAGACTGGCTTCAAAAAGACAATTCTCACATAGACTGGGCAACCTTGGTGTTGACCATCAAGTGTGAAGGTGTCAACCACCAGATCTACCCTGACTCTGTGGACCAGCTCCTACGCAACCACATCTTTGTGCGCACCACTGAGACCCAGGAAAAGAAGAAAAACCTGAAGAAAAAGATTGAGACTCCTGCCAGTACAAGATCATACATTTCAAAGATCACCAGGATACCTCCACACCTCAGGACAGTGAAATTGCTGCCTGCCATCCAGAAATCTTCAAGGAAGCGCTGCCCAGGCTGCCCCCTGAGAAGCATATTCAGCACTCCATCCAAATCAAAGGGGCTGTACCCAAGGTGCACCCTATCTACAGGCTAACCCCAAATGAAGACAACACCTTACGCGCCTACCTCAAGGAGGCATTAGAAAAAGGACTTATCTGTCCCTCACAGTCTCCCTTTGGGGCTGCCATATTCTTTGCGGCTAAGAAGGACAGTAACTTACGTCTGGTCACAGACTATCAAGCCCTAAACAGTGTTATCATTAATAATTGTTACCCAATATCACTGATTGACAACCTCTTTGATGCCTTGGGAGGAGCCACAGTCTTCTCCAAGATTGATCTGACGGTAGGCTACAACCAGATTTGCATTAAGGAGGAAGACATCCCCAAGACAGCCTTCCACACTAAATACAGCTCCTAAAAAAGTGTGGTGCTCAACTTTGGCATGATCAATGCCCTGTCCACCTTTGTAACCTTAATGAACAAAGTGTTTGTGCCTCACATAGGCAAGCGCGCCCTAGTGTACCTGGACAACATTATAGTCTACAGCCCTTTGTTGGAACAACATCACAAAGACCTCAAGGTAGTTTTTGCTACCTTGGCACAACACAAACTGTTGGCCAAATCCTCCAAGTTCCAGTTCTTCTGTGAGCAACTACCCTTCCTGGGACACATAGTTTCAAAGGACAGCATCAAACCCAACAGTCAAAAGATATAGGCCATCTGCAAGACGCCACCATCCAAGGATAAGTTGGAACTCCATACCTTCTTGGGAATAGTGGCCTATGTATGTTGCTTCATACCTGACTGTGGCGTTTTGACTGCCCCCTTATCCGCCATAACAGGCGCCAAGTACAAGTATGTGTGGACCTCCCAACGTGACCTCAGCTTTAGAAGCCTCAAGGAAAATCTCACAACAGCTCCCATCCTGCAATACCCCAAATTTGACGGGGAATACCAAATGGAAACTGACACCTCAGATGCATCCATTGAGGGAGTTCTACGAATCAAAAATAATGACAGTGACTTCCTGTCTGTAGCCTATGAATTGCAAAATTTGACAGATGGCAAGCCTCAATACCCTTACCACAACAAAGAACTGTTGGCTATTGCACACTGTCTAGTCAAATGGCGCTGTTACCTAGAGCGGCAGGGAGAATTCACAGCATTAACCGACCACAAGTTGCTCATCTATTTCAAGACACAAGCAAATCTGTTGCATTGCCAAGCTTGGTGGATGGAGCTATTGGAGAGGTTTAAAATGCTCATCCAGTACAAACCTGGGGCTGAGCTCACCATGGCAGACGCCCTGTCCTGCCTGTGTGTCTGTGCTTCAAGGGGGGAAAGGGCTCAACCCAGACTGTCCTCTCTTAGTACTATGGACAAAAGACAAAGGTTTCCCCCGGCACCACCAACATAATAAAGGAGACAGTTATCAAAAATGAACACCTATTTGCTGATGTATATGGGACCCTACACAGAAAAATGTCTGATGGCACAACCATTCCCTACATCCCCACACATCAGCAAGTAGACACCATCCTACGCTATCACAGAGACCTTGAACATACCAAGAGCCAAAACCTATATGAGTTCCTTAAGCATAGGCCTGGTAGCCAACCTTATATTGTGACGTTCAGGAAGTCCTAGACTAATGTGAGGTATGCAAGAAATTTGCCAAGAGCAATACCCTCCAAAGTCAGTACTTCCCATCCACACACAACTACCTTTCAAGGTATGGGCTCTTGACATTGTGGGCCCCATGCCAGGAAAACACAATGACAAGAAATACATCATCACTGCCATTGACTTTTCTTCAAGATGGCCAGTAGCCCAAGCAGTAAAGGCACACACTGGCAATGACATACAACAATTTATTGGCAAAGAAATAATCAGCAAGTTCAGAAAGCCAGAACTCCTGATAACTGATGGTGGGAAAGAATTAACCTCCAAAACAACTAATGTATACCTCGCCAAGAATGGGGTCAAAAACACTGTAACAACACCTTATCACCCACAGGCTAATGGACGTGTAGAGTGACTTAATGCTAGCCTTGTGCAAGCCTTAGCCAAACTCACTGCCGGGAGACCTGAAGACTGGTATAAGCAGCTACCAACTGCACTACTTGTGTGTCAAACCCCAGTGAACAGATCCACCAGGAAAAGCCTGTTTGAACTGGTATACAGCACACAGCCCAATATCATTCAAGTATTGACAGGACCTAAAATGGATATTCCAAGTAAAGTCCCCCCTTGCTCTGACCCCTAAGTAATAGAGGCCAACAGCAAGCAAACAGAAAGGGAAAATGAACGTCTACAAAAGACCTTTGTCCCCATCTGCAATAGACATGAAGTCGGGGACAAAGTTTGGGCCATTAACGTTGACAAAATCAAACTACAACCTGAGAAAGCGGGGCCAGCAATCATTCTAAAGGTAAACAACAATAACACTTACCTTGTGCAAGGGCTTGGAAAATGTAAGCAAGACAAGACCCTACACTGTGATTGCCTACAACCCTGCAAGTGAGACAGAAACAACAAGAAACTGCCCTGCCTGCCACAGAACAGCAACTAGTTCAATACAGCGCCTGGGCTCCTGACAACCTCCCTGACAACCTGCCCCCAGAGGAGGCCAACCTTCAGTTGGGGGGGGGTGTTGAAACTGCAGGCTTGACCCTCCAGCAAGGTTCCAACCAAGTGGGTTTGTGATATGCAATCTGATTATCTGGTCACTCAAAGCCAGACTAGGAAGTCAACTCAAATTACCAAATCCAACAACATGAACAGATGATGATCCTTTATGGTGGATACCTTGTTTTGGCGCTTGACTCATTATCAGGATCAAGCCACCCCCTTCTCCCATACAGCCTTGTGATCAACAATCATGTTCCTGTTATCCTTGATTCACATGAACTATATAATCACTATCTCAAAATAAAGATTATTATCTATCTTCTAAATATTTTCCCCCTTGTAACTCTGCTAAAATAGCACAGTTACAACACCACCTTATACATGAAGGTCATCATCTCCTGTGTTGAGCCAGCCAGGATGCTGCAGCACCTGCTAAGGGCTGGCGTCAGTTGACTGATAGTGAGTGTGAAGCTATCCTCAACTGCTTGAACAGGGAATGGCAGTTTGGGATATTGTGTCCCAATTTGGAGTCACAGACAGATATATTGGCAACCTTAACGCCAATTATGGCAACACTGGTCAAATTGCAAAATCCATCAAGGCTAAGCAGCAGCCCAGTCTACTTCAGCCCACCCATCTTGAGGCAATCAGGAAGTGGATGACCAAGGATTGCCACCTGGACACGCTTGCTGTCCAATCAATGCTTGCAACAGAGTTTGGACTTTCTGTCTCTAAAACTCTTATTTATCAAGCAACATGTCATGGCCTTCCATGACATAGTAGCTTTAAAAAGCCGCATTTTAAAAGCTTGGATCAATAAAGCTACTTCTTGCTGTCAGAAAGCTACCTTGATGAGCTTCCTAGGTACCCTAGATCAAAATTTATGGCAATTTAAAGAGCCGAGTTTAAAACCCTGTCAGCATGTCCCAAAATGGTTGCAAGATTGGATTTCAAATCAAGACAAGCAACAATTAATAAGCAGGCAAATCCAGACATATCTCAGATTCCAGTGATTAGTTTTGGATGCATTTACGCTCAAATGGAAGCCCCAGATGAGGAGAATCCATCCAAAGTATTTTTTAGATGACCAACTGAGGCAAACTGCAAAGTTTGAATCTGACCAAAAGAATATGACTAGAATTAGTCAGCTGATGTTTCAAACTTTTAGTATGACCCTCCAGATAGAGAGACAAGGACCTTCAGGAAGAATATGATAGAATCTCAAAGACCAATGTAAGCTGTATAAAAAGAACCTAGTTCCCCTTTTCCCCATTGTGATCATTCTTGGTCTGAATAATAAATAAAGGACTTCTCTTAGACTATAGTTTAAATGGATCAGAGTTGGGAGCCCTTGGGCCCTGACACAATGGTTGATTTGGGCTTCTTGTGAAAGGTACTCAGAGTTTCTCTGTACAATAAAAACAGTGAGAAGACCATCAAGGATTGACACATTTATTCCAAGACTTATCTGGACCTAAAGGATACTGGGGATGTCCAGTTCTTCCACATTGATGAATCATTATTTTCCTCCTCACTCAGGTCTAGGCATGGGTGGGTTGAGAAGGGGTCCAAGGATGGTGTAGCACATTGTGCAGCTGTCTGTTCCCAGATATCAGAAATCACGAAATTAATGCTATTTTGTATGGCCTTTGAATAGTGATAAATGCAAAGATTTGGTTGGTTTTGCTTTTGACTTTGGAAATTCCTTGCCTTTCATTAATAGGTCTGTTCTAATATCCACCCATTACGGATTACCATACCAGCCCTCAATTGATCCTGGTATGACTTCACCCCACCATGACCCCATCTGCCACTCTGTCTACCTAATGAGTGATCATTGAGCCTTGTTTACTATTTAAGTAGAATCATTTCTCCTGATAAAGACAAGTTTATCCACATTTGCGTTGGCTTTAATATTCTTCAAGCCTTTTCCTGTCCTTTTTGCCAAAAGGAATTCCTCATCTTGTATTCCAGGAAATTAAGGTACATGCCCTTAATTTTGCCCTGAAGGCTAACCCATGGCTAGCATCAAACCTCAAATCTTTTGTTAAAAAGATTTTCTGCTGTGTCCTTCTGGATGTCATCCCCAGGAGTCAAACACAACAAAATGGTGCTCACTACAGGGGCTGCAAGCCCCTTGGTTACCCTGTTCCCACATGCATTCTCTGGTCCTTCCCCCTTTGTTTCTGAAGTACCCAAGCAACCTAAAATTTCTAGTCCTCCTCTAGAAGAAGATATCACCAATGCCTCCTCAACTTGCATGGCAATGGTGGTGTCTCCTGAGCCCACTTGGGCCCCCCTTCCAGCTTTCTCACTCAACTATGAGCAAGCTTGTGGTGCTGCCTGCTCCCTCCTCCACACAGACACTGTGGCCATGCACACTATCCCTGGTCTCCATCCTGGGGTTTGCTTCCAAAGATCTGTATTCCTTCCTTTTGGACTTTGGTCTTCCCCCCGCGCTGATGGAATTAATGGAGACTATTGGCGTGTTGGTTAACCAATTCATTCAACCTGTGCTGGTCCATCATCAGTTGGTGTTGGGGTTGCAAAATCAGCTCTTGACTGCCGTTGCCACTGCTGTTTCCAACAATCATGCACAAAACATGGCCTATCAAGAATGGTCTCATAGTCTATTTTCTTGCATTTCAGATAACCAGCACAACTTGCTAGCTTCACAAAAATATTTGACCTTGTCCCTAAACTCTCTTTGCGCCTTGCTCCCTGGTTATATCAAGGATCAACTGTGAAAACTGGATGATCACCAAGCTCTCTGGCGTGGACAGATAGAGTTGACTCTTCTAAAGTATTGTCAAGACTTTGAGACCTTAGTCACCAAACTCAATCAGTTTCAAGAGCATGTTAATTCATAGCTCAAGTTGGTTGGGACCCACATTAATAATTGGGGCCAGCATCTGCACTTACAGTATGGTTTAGATAAGGCCAAGTTAGGAAAAACTCTGTGTCAGGTTCAAAGCTATGTTGACAATAGGGTGACTTCCCTTGAAGTGACTCTGCCTGCTCCTTTGGTTGATGGCCCGTCCACCTTTGAAGATAAGGTGTGGGATGCCATAGCCAAGCTCAAAGAAACTACTTGACGTCAAGCCTCTGTCCCAAAGACTCTGCCTTCCAAGCCTATCCCTGTTTCTCACATTGCCATGCTAACAGACCAAGTAGCTACTTTGCAAGGCAAGATTGAGTATTTGAGACAATGCCTCTCTGATCCTGATGGTTCTTCCTCTGAATCTGATGGCAAAGGGGAGGCTGAGGTCACTGGTACTCCTACCCACCCTGATCATGGGTGTTGCCCTGGACTGGAAGGCCAACCCTGTGTCTACTGTGCTCTTGCCTTGGAACATTTAGCAGCAGTGCAAATGATGTTGCAGATTGAAAAGATGCTCTAGAGCGCAAGGTGAAGAACCTCTCTTGCCTAACAGAAACAATAAATGGACAAGTTACCCCCTGGCTGCTCAAACAACTTCTCTGGTTACTTATATCAATGGAATTGCGGACACATTGGTAGTCCAATAGGTCAAGATTGATGAATTTGGAGCTGCTGCCACTACTGCCCGGGATATCAGTGGACAGAACAGCTCTAAACTAGACACCCTAGAAGAGAGCCTTTTACTTCTCTGGGCTAGACAACCTGCTGCTGAATATGAGATTGAGGGCAATCCACACATTGACGTTCTCAACCCAGGTGACAACAGTCAATCCACATCATTGTCCATTGACCCAAACTACAAGCTGACCTTCAAGCAGATATTCAACCCTAAAACCTCTACTATTGCAGCCTTTCTGATAATCTACAAGACTTCAATGAGTAGGGCTACTGAAGAGCTTAAAAAGGAGCACACTTTACCTGCCTCCACCCTACATGCCAAGAGGTAGTGGTCCCTGAGATTTCATCCATTGTCACTTGGGAAGACATCAAACACCTCCTTATTGAGGAATTTGGAGGGGATCTCAGCTTGGAGGTCAAGCAAGATGCATTTATGCACATTGTCTTTAAGCCCAAGGAAACCCTGGCTGAGTTCTCTGACTGCTTCTATATTTAAGGACAACAATTAATCACCAGTTGACAGTTAATCCCCGCAAAACCTACACAGCATGCTTAAACGCTTTGAAGGTGAATCAGCTTCTGTGCCTGCACTTTAAGGCTCACAAAGATTCTCTTACGTCCATGAAGAGTATTAAGACCCTCTTGAAAGACATGCATTTTACCCACAGGGGTACCATGGTTTGCAAGAATAAGGCCGGTAACGCTGGGACCAGCTCCCATACTCCGCGCATTATGACTCTGGGCTCAAGTGGACAACCTAAGAGGCAAGGATGTCAAAACTGCAATCAAATAGGGCACCACTTGCACACTTGCACTAATCCCCAAGTGGAATTTTGTGACCCCAAGGAACAGGCGGGAAAAGAGAGGTCAGCTTAGAGGCAGAGGAGCTCTCTGCTGACCAATCTCCTCTGTCTCCTCCTGATCCTCCCTCTGACAAGGAATCTCGCCCTTACTCTGGCCCAACTATCCTTCACCTGTTTCATGACCTTTCCAGTGATTCTGAGCCTGAAGATTCTGACTGCAATGAATCAGATAGTTATGGCTACTCTGTTCTGGATGTCCTGGAAACTGTGTCTGTTCCTTACAAGATTTGCTCAAGAAAACCACCACTACCTCTTACACACCTTCAGTCAAAGCCAAGGCTGTGGATGCTTGCCCCTACTTGGCCCAGGCTCATTAACCACCCGTCTTGGTAGACTCTTCTGAAGAAGCCGCCAAGCTAGCTGAAGCCCTCTTTCAGAATGTGACTGTATCTCTCCCACTGCAGACTGTGTATAAGGAAATTTCTGCCTTAAAATGCATGTTAGCTAAATGGGCAAAAAGAGCTAGAAGCTGCGCAGGATGTGTTGGCTGTCTTGCCCCCCTTTGGGAAAGATACTACTTGTGTGGAAGTATTGATCAAAAAGTTTAAAATCAAAGCCATTCTAGATAGAGGTTCTCCACTCAACATGGTATCATCCAAGCTAATGAAGAAGCTTAAGCTGGCTCCTGACCTCAACTACACTCAATCATATGATACAGCTGGAAGTGCCCAAACTTGAGCCATTGGTGCTTACTCTGCCCTTCCAATGAGGTTTGTGAAGATTTTTATTGCATCCCCTGTGGTTGTCCTCAAAAAAAAAAGTTACAATCTACTGGTTGGTACACAGTTACTTTGAGAGTACAATGGAATTGTGAACCTTTGGGATGAGTACCTATTGCTCTTAGGGTATGAGATCTCTCTAATCTTTGAAAAAACCCCGTGTCTCCCAGGAAAACGTCTGAAGACTTGTGTGCTAGAGTACCTCACTGGTATCTTCTCACTCAAGTACAGGACTCATTATTTCAATATGTGTTCCCCTCCTCCTTCCTTTCAAGCAGAGGAAGGTGTGCCTCTTTTTGACCCCACAGCTATTATCATCCCTCCAGGCTCCCAAGTGATTATAGACTCCCAGATATCCTACAAACTACTTGAAAAATCCTTTCTGGAATTGTACTCCCCTGGGTCTCTCATCTGCAAAGAGCCTCAATTATGCCCAGGGATCTTAGACCAAATCCATAAGGAGCCTGTGCAGTTGCTGCTAGATAACCTGACTGCTTTGTCTATGCAAGTATTGTGGGGCCAATTTGTAGGGCACAGCCGCATATTAGGGGCAGAACAGGTGGCATCCCTCTAACCTTTTGGAACTTTTGGAAACTTCAATATCCCTGAAGTAAGCCCTCAGGGTCTTTCCCTGTTCACAGCTGCCAACTTCCCTCAATTGTCGCCCATTCAACAAAAAGATGTTCTGGACTTACTTGACCAGTTTAGCAATATCTTTGCCACTGGACCTACAGACTATGGCCTATCCAAAGGAGTCATCCATCAGATCAATACTAGTGATGCACCGCCTTTTTGTACCAAGCCATACCGCTGTAGTAGGGTAGAGAATGCCCAGGTTTCCAAGGAGCTTAAACAACTCTTAGATGCTGGACTCTTGGCTCCCTCTCAAAGCCCGTGGGCCTCCCACTTATTGATTCTTAAGAAAAAAGATGGGGGGCAACCACATTGTGATGGATTACTTCCGTCTAAACTTGCTCACAAAGAAAGACTCATATCCCTTGCCTAGAATTGATGATGCTCTCAGACAACTGGGTGGTACAAAATTCTTCTCTGCTATGGATTTAGCTTCTGGATACAGGCAGGTTGACTTGTCATCAGAAGACCAAGAAAAGGCGGCTCTCATCACCTCTGAAGGGCTCTATGAACCTACTCAAATGCTCCAAGGACTCTGCAATGCCTGGCTACGTTTCAAAGGGCTATGGATTCCATCCTACAAGACCTAAAGCTCTCTTGTGTCCTTGTATATCTTGATTATATCACCATGTTCAGCGCCACCTTTACCAACCACTTAGAACACCTCAAGGCTGTCTTCATTAAGATTTGAGAAGCTGGCTTGAAACTCAAACCTTCCAAGTGCTTCTTCTTTAAAGAGCAACTCAAATTTCTGGGTCATGAGGTCACCCAAACTGGAATATGCCTCATGAATAATAAGGTAGAAGCCATTGAAAAGATGTTGCCTCCCACAAATCAACGGGAGGTCCAAGTATTTCTTGGTATGATGGGGTACTATTGACGGTTCATCCTTGACTTTGCTGAATTGAGTGAAACCCTTGTCCAGCTGCTTTGCAACGTCCCCTTTGAGTGGACTGACAGTCAGCAGCAATTGTTTGAACTGCTAAAGGCCAAGCTCAAAGAGGCCCCTATCCTAGTCTACCCCAATCATGAAAAAGTTTTATCTTGTACACTGATGCAAGCAGAGTTGTTGTGGGTGCCATCTTAGCCCAGCTCAACAACAAAGGCATGGATAGACCCGTAGCCTATGCTTCCTGAGTCCTCAACAAACACGAGAACTATAGCATCCCTGAAAAGGAATTCCTGGCAGTGCTGCATGCTGTAAAGCAATTCAGGCACTACATTTACAGAACCCACCTCACTTTAGTCACAGACCACTCCTTCTTTAAATGGCTGCAGCAAATAAAGGAACCCAAAGTTCAATTAGCACATTGGGCTCTGCAACTACAATGATACAATTTCACTGTGGTACATCACCCTGGTGCACAACATCAGAACACTGATGGTTTGTCCAGGATGTCCATATTAGCCATCCATCCTGCGGACGCTGATTGCCTATACAAGTTAATAGGGTATCCTGACTCCTGGACCACTGAGCAAGAAGACATCCAATTGGCACTGCAGGCCCTATCTAGGGATACTGTGATTCAAGATATACAACTCTTCAAGAAACTCAACAACACATATTTGCCCTATGTCCGCCCCAGTATGAGAATAGCCATCATTCTCCAAGCTCACATTGATAATGGACATGGAGGAATAGCAAAAACTCATGACTGGTTGTGCAAAAACTTCTATTGGGATAAAATGCGCCTCCTAATCCCTGATGTCCTTGCATCATGTCATTTGTGCCAGCTCTAACAACTTTGCCCTTCCAAAAATCAGTTCAAACTCATCCCTCATGAACATGCTTTTCACACTGTGAGTATTAATGCTGTTGGGCCTCTCCCTTGTTCTAGGTCTAGGTGTTGGTTTATCTTGGTAGCTGTAGACCATTTTACAAAGTGGGTTGAAGCCAGAGCCACAAAAGATATAACTGCCAAGATCACTACTAACTTATTATTGCAAGATATCTTCTACTGTCATGGCTGTCTTCAAGAACTGCTTTCTGACAACGGCACCAACTTTAATGATCACCTCATCACGTCTATTATAGAAGCTATGGGTACCCACCAATCTTTCTCTGCACTGTATAACCCATCAATCAATGGAACTATTGAACAAGCGAATTCCTCCCTGATGTCCATCATGAGGAAGCTTACCCTCTTGGATGCCGCCAATTGGGACATGTTCCTCCCTGCTGCCCTCTTTGCCTATTGCCTTAGTAGACACCAGATGACTGGGAAGTCCCCCTTTGCCATGTTGTATGAAAGAGAAGCTACCACCCCTCAATCTTGGGACCCTTGCTGATGGAAGTTGATGCTTCTGCCAATCCAGAAACTCACATCAAGAACTTGACCAGTTGTATCATTGACATTCAGGCAACAGCATATTTAACTGCCTATAAGGTCAAGACTTTAGAACTCTCACCGTCCAATGCTTCTTGAGCCCCCCTACCTGAGTATCAAGTAGGCAACCTGGTTCTCTACTACCAGAATTGTACTGGAGGCAGAGCTCATAATCTTGACTCCCTCTGGGTTGGGCCCTGTGAAGTCACTTTTAAGAAGGACATTGAGTATACCATGAAACTGCTGTCCTCTGGACGTCCTTTTGCCCAAGTTCATTCCAAGTTTCTCCACAAATATCAACTCCCTGTGTCCAATCTTGGGGGGAGATGTTGGAAATTGTACCATTAATGATATTTTGATATGGCCTTTGAATATTGATATGTGCAAAAATTTAGTTGGTTTTGCTTTCAATTTTGGGAATTCCTTGCCTTCTGCAAATGGGTCTGTTCCAATGTCCACCCGTTCTGGATTACCATACCAGCCCTCAATTGATCCTGGTATGACTTCACCCCACCATGACCCCCTCTGACACTCTGTCTACCTAATGAGTGATCATTGACCCTTGTCTATTATTTAAGTAGAATAATTTCTCCTGATAAAGACAAGTTTATCCACATTTGCGTTGGCTTTAATATTCTTCAGGCTTTTTCCTTTCCTTTTTGCCAAAAGGAATTCCTCATCTTGTATTCCAGGAAATTAAGGTACATGCCCTTAATTATGCTCTGAAGGCTAACCCAAGACTAGCTTTGAACCTCAAATCTTTTGTTATAAATATTTCTTGCTGTGTCCTTCTGGATGTTGTCCCCAGGAGCCAAACAAAACACCAGAAATATTTGATGGTAGTGCTCCTGGGTCCTTGCAGGTTGGATCAATATCAAATGATCAAGGGTTCCCACAATAGCAGGAATTTTTCAATTTTCTCTGAGCCGTAAAGAAGTGCTTCTGGATCAATTAAAATATCATAACTAATGTTGGTGAATTGGATAATGTTGGGCTTCACAAGGTGGATTTAGTTGTGTCAGAGTTCTCACCAATAAATAAAAATAGCCATTTGGCCAGCCACTGACTGGATGACTGCCCAATGAGACTCCTCTTCCTTCCTCCCTATTCTCCATTTCTGAATCCAATCAAGGAGGTGTTTTATTGGATCAATAATAAGGTGAAGAAAGGCCTCCCTCAGGTCACTGAGGATCTCTTCAAAATTCTTGAGATCAGCCAATTTGCAATGCCACCCAATGTGGTGGCAGCTTTTTACAAGCACTCAGAATCCTTTCTTCCAAAAGCCCTCAACTCCAAGCCAATCAGATAAATGAGCGCTCCAGATTTATTTGTTTTTTATTTATTTTGTTTTTATTAGGACTCAAAAATAAAAAATTATATAGTATGGCTTGATGTTGAATTGTATTATGGACATATAAGAATATGTAGAAAAGGTAAGTAAAATTAATTATACTAGGTATGGGAATATATTTTTATTATAATGCACTGAATATTATATTGACTGTTGCGCTAACAAATAAATAAATTAAAAAAGATAGAAATAGATTAATTTTATTTAAATAATTGTGAGCCCTTTTTAGTACCATTGACTTTTATTAAGCCATAAATCAGACCTTGCAAGTCATCATCTGACTTTATTGATTTAGTGCCACTATAGCCACACAACACAAAAACAAATGATTTTCATGTATGTCTTACTAATTAGTATTTATGATGCAGGTTAAGCATACCAAATATATTTATCAAATCATATTAAAAGGGAAAGGTAATTCAAGTTCTAAACAATCACTTGTTTAGAATATAAGTGCAGTGGGCCGCTTGATGCGGATAAATTCAGTTCTTGTTGTTTAACTACTGTAAATTCAGAAATCTAAACGTAAAAATGCGTGATTGTCAAATCCTTGGTCCAAATTTCAAATCAGGTTTGCAGGTAACTCAGCTGGATGAAAATTAAATTTTTTAATAAAATCAACCATTTAATTTGACTTTTTTTGATCATTTAAATTGGCAAATTTTGAATCCCTTGAGCAGATAACTAAAATAACAAAAGACAAAACACAGCAAACAAATGCAGGATACATGAATCAGAAATGCAGGATTCTAATGGACAATTTAAGATTTCCTGTATTTCAAAAGAATCATAGACATCATGTAAAAATTAACAGATCTGAAGTTATGGGATTGTCAAATCCAAAAACCAAGCTTCAAATCAAAAATGAGGTGAATTTGAAATAAATATAATTTATGGGCATCTCAAAAAGGATTCCAAAGAATCTAGAGTGGGATTGTGTTAATTCTTTTAGGAATCATAGGTATTCTCAAAAATCACCCTATTCCAATTTAGGTTGGCTAAAATTTAGATGCTTGATTACAGTAGATTTTAAAAAACGCTAATAATAAAATATAATTATATATTACAATCTATCTTATCATGTTGTCTTTTCCTTTATGTGTTGATAGTCTATTTGCTGTTGATATGTGCTTGTGTTTAATTGGATAGTTTCAACTCCAGTTGCCTTGGTAAAAGGAAATCAAGTTGCCCCCTCAACCACAGCTGGTCTCGGGGAAGAGACTTGATTTCCTATTGCCAAGGCAACTGGAGGTGAAACTATCCAATTAAACACAAGCACATATCAACAGCAAATAAACTATCAACACATTAAGGAAAAGACAATGTGATAAGATAGACTTAATATATAATTCTATTTTATTATTAGCGTTTTCTAAAATCTACTGTAATCAAGTATTTTTAATAGCAATCCATTAACACAGTGCAGTAATCTAGGGATGTTTTACTTTTGAGTTTTTCTTTCCCACCATCCTTCCTTCCTCAAAAAGAAGTTTGTTTGGCCCCTGGCTACACCAGGGGCCAAATTTTTTAAAAACTTCTGCATCATCAGGAGGGTAGCTCATATTTTATTATATGGATTTGTGGTTGCTATATTAGTGATTTAGGGTGCAGAATATTGTATCATTTCCAGTTTAGACAATTTTACATTTCACTTAATTTCATGTCTAAACATGGTTGTTGAGATTGGATTTTTATTTGATTTTGTCCATAGTGGAGCTTCTTGATTTTGGTTGATTTTTCCTAGTTTCTTACTGTACATTCAATTTGGATTCCAGTTCCTGCAATTAATATATGAGTTTACTAGTGGCATTCAAAAGTGATTTGAAATTTGGTTCTTGGATTTGACAATCCCGCAATTCCAAAAAACATAGTAAACTTAATGAAAATGGTTGATAAATTTGAACACTTCAAATCTGATTCCAGTTAATTAATTTTGTCCATTGAAAATATGAAGTTTGACTTGAGCTTTGCAAAGTGTCTATGAGTTCCCGCATTTTTAAAAATCCAAATAAAAATACAAAGAATTCAATTTAATTAAAAAAGGCTATACCACAAAAGTGATTCAAAATTTAGACCAAGGATTTGACAATTCTGCATTTTTACGTTCATGTTCTGAATTTACATACAGCCAATATAACTAAATCTAAAAAGCTAATTTCATATATTTATCCTTTAATATTTATTTATAATTCAAACCATACATAGATCATGCCACAATTTCACTCTCTTGTCAATTGGTGGCTACCTGTCAGGATACCAAGTGCAAAGCAGGGCAGCAGAAGACACAGGAAGAAGGAATAACAGACTAGTGAGTAATGTCTATCACAGTATTGATGCCAACTTAATGGTATATGAGAGAGATATTTCTATCAAGGACCAGGTACCAGTAGATGGAACTATGTAGTTCACCAAATTTTTTAGCGTAATATATATTACACTAAACAGTTAGGTGAATGTGTTCTCATTTGCAATTCAAATATCCTGAAGGAAGTTGGGCCAAGGGGAGAGACAGAAGAAGTCATGGGGACTAAGTATATAGGTAGGGTGTTTTACTTGTCCTTAAAGAAACAGGAGTGTACAGTATACCAGGATTCTTCACAGCCAAAAGTCTCAGGTTACCAGGTTCTTGACAAAGGGTCAGAAAGTAATATGTTTTATAAAGCAAACTTGGGGTAAGAAAAGTATATATGATATTTGATAAAGTGAATTGTGCTGAAAAGAGCACCATAGAGACAGAATAATTTGGATATGAACCCTGCAGGGTCTGCAGACATGGTGGCAGGAGTGACAGGGCCTGTGGATTTGGTTTGGAGGTGATAGAAAACAAGTATAATGTATGGTAAGATCTGGTTGAACCAAAGGTTCATAACTACTTTACCATTCAAGATGAAAATGGGGTTTGGATTCAATTGGGTAAGATTAAAATACTTTATATCAGGCTTCATCTGTAGAATGAGATTATGAAAACTAAGGTGAAAGAGTGGCAGGAATTTGGGAGAGGCTGGATGACATAGAAATGGGTGACCATCATTGACTGGTGTTAGGGAATAGAAAGCTAGACCCTTCTATTCACTAGCCTGGTTAAAGGGGGCAGACAGGGACACAAAGCATGCTTCATTTCTAGGACTTTGGAAGATATTTTGGGGACTCTTATTGGCAAAGTATTGAGTTCTTTTTTTTAGCCCATTGATATAACTTGCTACCACTTCATAATAAATTTTGGTGCCATATATTAGTTTTTGCTTGTAATTTCTTGTGATATTGACAAGGATTTTGCATTGGTGGATTTTATTTGAAACACTTTCAGATTTGAGTCCAAAAAATGTGGGTGGTTGAACTCTTGGTCCTCTGGGCTGACTGACTGCAGAGGGTAGGGTTTAGGGGTTGATTCTTGTTCTGAACCTAACTTTGTCATTAATAGTAAAATTTCACATGTGACACTGCTATTTTTAGCATAATAATATTAATTCTGAAATAAAGCTATCATTTTATTATTAATATCTGTTTTTTCTTTTTGTACTGTTTTCTTCCCTAATTTCAAATACTGAACTATAAATAGTTCAGTTGAAACAATGGCAGCAGAATTAGGCACAATTTATGGCCTATCTTTAAGGAAATTTCTTTCAAAAAAGGACAGAGTGCTGGCCACATGGCTACCTTTCATCAAGAAACCTTTCCACCCATCCCCAAGGGGTAAATCTCAGAGGATTATATTATCTATCACAATCAATTTTTACTGAACAGGAGTTACAATTGACTCTGCATAGGACAATGTGACATCAGTTTCATCCCATCTCACTTGGATCTTTTTCTCAAAAAAAATTTGAACTTGCATCTAGAACCTTTCACAGGTGGTGTAGAGGGGGCCAGAATTATGGGATGACTGGTAACCTCCAGAATTAACTCATACAGAATGGAACATCCTCCATGTCAACAATTCTCAAAAATATTTTTCTTATTTTCAATATTAAAGATTATTTTTTTCTTGATTAAATAATTGACATTGATAATAGAAGCAATATTTGATTTTTATTTTGAGCTTTTAATTGAAATTATAAAAGATAAAGCAGAAACAATTTTTGAACTTGTCAACATGGAGGATGTTCCATTCTGTATGAGTTAATTCTGGAGGTTGCTGGCTGACTACAATACAAAGAAACTTGCCTAAGTGTTTTTCAGGTGCCATAATTTATGTGTGTTGCCACAGGATCAGGTTGCCTGTTGAGCCTGCCACTTCCTGATTTATCACTTGGGCCAGTTAATAACCCACAGTCACTTGGGCAACCTTTTTAAAAGCAGCCAAGTCCCACTTCAGTGAAACCTTTTTGCCTATTGTTGTGAGAACCCCTATGCTAAGCATTAATAAAACTGGAAGCATATCATAATAAATTTATTCCTGGAAGCAAGTGCTTGCTACTGCACTGGAATCTATAACCAACATAAATTTCATCCTTTTCAACCTAATCATCAATAGTTTAAAACCCAATATATGAAAGCAGGTGCATATGGGGCCCTGAAAATCCATCAATGTCTATGAAAAAACTATTATTGAGGCAAAAAATAAAGTCAATATGGGGTTTTAAAAGACTAATGTCACATCTGTCCACCTTGTCCCCACCTGAAAGAGTCCATAAACAAGCAAATCAATGTCAGCCCAGCCAACATTTCAACATCAATCAGCGTCCTTGAAAGGGGAACTTCAGCTGGCACATATTGAGAGTTAAGAAAAGTCTGTGGGTTGTAGACAGAGACTCTTCAACTCAAATTGCTAAAAAAACACAATATCTCCTTATCAAGCCCCTGTAATTAAAATTTGAAAAAGTTTAAAATCCTAGACAGTTTTCAAGAATACAGCAATAGTTCTGTGCTAAAAAACAATCATATCACAATTAAAATTCAAGCTTGACTTATTCATTTTGCTTTTGTGGAAATACCTAAAAACTCCTGGTGGGTACCACAGAAGACTATAATATGGTCAATTAAGAGTTTACAGACTCACAGCAACTAGAAAACATACCCAACTGATTCAAGGAAGCACACATAGATGATTCAAGGAGGGCAATCATTGCTCATGAGATTGTGACCTTTTTAAGAATGAGATATGTTTAATCCAGGCTTACTGGTTCCATAATGAGTGTCTTTGGCCAAAACATTATAGTTGGTTTAGACTGGCTATGCCACAACTTCCTCTAAACTTACTGGGACACTTGTGACATCAAACCAAAAAAAGCATTTTAGGGTTTCAAGTCTATCCAATATA
The DNA here is from genome assembly GCA_014839935.2 of Entomophthora muscae. Lineage (NCBI taxonomy): Eukaryota > Fungi > Entomophthoromycota > Entomophthoromycetes > Entomophthorales > Entomophthoraceae > Entomophthora > Entomophthora muscae. Next base: position 90,823 of record QTSX02004323.1, on the reverse strand, counting down.
GATAAACAAGATTCTTCACAACACTGTCTTTTCTGTATCATCAACCAGGGCCCCTATAAGTTCAAAGGGGGAAGTTGTATTTTAATTAATTTTCAGTCAAAATAATTAGAACTGAACCTCTTCCAGCTTCCTTTTATAGCCATCTATTACCAGCTCTACAATATTTACTCACTGAGTTTGATAATATATTAAAAAAATGCATAAACTGTCTCTACCACAAGATATTAAACATGTTTTCCAATTTTAAGGGTCTTTAACAAAGTCACACCCTCTATACTATCTGGGATGAACCACATTGAGAGCTTTTTTCATGTGAAGGCTAAGATTGGCTAAAAACAATTACCTAAGAGAGGTAAATGGTTGTTGTTTTGTTGCTTTTCCAAGCCTAGGTGGTTAGTGTTTTCTCTTTATGCCTTAGGGTGCTGGTAGGGTGACCCCTTATTAGTACTTTGAAAGGATAAAAATTTACCCTAGAAGAGTTATACCAAGAAGTATATGTATCCTAAGATCAGCTGGAGTGATAATACAGATAGGTATTTCCCTAGGATTATGGAATATCATAATGGTATTGAAATACTGATACCACTGGGACTAAATACAGTTGGGTGACTTTAAATTAAAAGGATGTAAATCTTCTATGTATATGACTTATGGGTAGATTTAGGGAGGTCTTGCTGCTACTGAAAAAGAATAGATTGCTTAGAGCTGTCATTGGGGTGGCTGTTCAGAGAAGCAGCTTCTAAACTTAATGATTTGATGGTTTATATAAAATTAAAGTTGGTGACTTTGTAAAATCTCAAACTAATCACTTGGGTGAACATATTGGAAGAAAATGGCACAGAGATGCTTGCCACTAAGAGCTGGCCAGAGAAGAATAGCATTAAGGTGATTGCCTCTAGAAGCTATGTCAATGAAAGAAAGTAGTAATGAGATGCTTTCCACTGAAGAGCTATACCAGTGGAAGAAGTAACAGTATTATGCTTGCCCCTGGAAAAGCTAGCCAGAGGAGGGTAGAAGAAAAATATTTTTGCAAATACAAGAGTAGTGATTGGAAGTTGTGTTTAATATGTAGGTATAGTTTTATGTTTTTAGCGTGTTTTTGAAGCAGTCTGGGGAATTGTTGAAAAGAGCTGAAACATTTCTTCAAATGTTTTGCTACAAGAGAAGAATGAAGAACATTTTGATGGGACATTTTCCCTTGATTTTACTATGAAAGTAAAGATCTGGGTAAAACATTGAATAGAATTCAGGGACAGAAATGTAAATATTTATCTATTATTTTAATTGGTTGGACTGAATTTAATTAAATTTTGTGCTAAAACAAGAAAGCAGTGAACACTTTGAAGTGCAAAGTTCTAACACTTCAAGCATTTTGGGAAGTGGACAATTGATTTCCTATTTGGATTGCGATGGAACCTCAGAAATGGTGAGTTTTTAAAAGGTTCTAATCATTGATTGAATTAGATACTTTTTAACTGATGAATATCATTTGTTAGAATCCAAAAGCTTAAAGTATGCTTGAGAAAACATTGAATTAGGACTTTAAGCTTTGGAGAAAGTAAGTTTGTAAGATTATTTTATTATAGGAGAAAGTGAGAACCAATAGTTTAAGCTTTTAAAGAAAGCCATTATGACAACAGAAAAGCTGGGAACAAGGAACTATAAATAGGAGGTTGGCTGGAAAGTTGAAGGATCTTTTGTTTTCAAGTGGGATCTTTATTGATCACTTAATCTGCATCTTGATGGGTACATGTCTGGTTGGTTTGGAATAACCAGATGTCTTATAAAGGAATAAGAAGTCCTTTCTGAAGGAGTATCTGGTCAACAGGACTCCAGAACAGTGGAAAATCAGAAGTTTTCTAAGAGGATCTTCCTTATCTAAATAAATAATATTGTAAAGTATTTACTTCCAATAAGTATATGAAATAAAGTAAAAGAGAAAATTAAGAAGAGAATGATACTTTATTCATATTAATATTGGGAATTATATAGTATCATGAGAAGCTACATACTGTTCATGTACGCCATGATAGTTATGGGATTATCCAAGTAATTTTTATTTAGGACTTGAAAGGTTCAATCCCCATATAAGATGTGAGGCTGATAAGAGTGTCACCAACTTAATGATTAATCAGGGAATCACTTTGGGATTTTTTCCCAAGAGAGAGTAATAATAAATGTTGTAACACTATATTAACCCCTATTCCCCATTTTTGTGAAAGAGAACTTCCATAATGATAATGATTTTGGAGCTGGTCAAGAGGATCAGAAGAGGAAGAAATTTACTATGTTCACTCATAGGAAGCTTCTAGTTGAAGAATGAGTAAATGTGGTACAAATAACCTTGAGATCCAGGATACTGCTGTACTAAAGATTATCATGAAAAGGCCCCCTAGATGATGGAAATGATTTGGTAGATTGAGAATTGCTGTGAAATATGTTTCCCCTTAGTTACAATTTCTAACAATGATTGGGGGATTGATGATATTATTTTGAAGTTATCAGATAATTCATTTTTGTCCTTTTAATAGAACTAGTATATCTGAGGATATTGATCTAACCCAGCCAGTCCCTGACATTGCTCCAGGACACACCTTGTTGACTTTTTAGGAGCAGAGGCACCACAATACTCTTATCTTCTTATGGAGCAGTGGTCTTCTTTGTGGCCAAGAGGAATGGTTCCTTCTGTCTGATCCTGGACTACTTCATCCTCAACAAGGTCACTTTTAAGAATAAGTACTCTCTCCCACTGATCAACAATATGTTCAATAGACTAACAGGTTCTAAGGGTTTAGAGAAATTGTCTTCACTGTGGGGTACACTGAGGTAAGGATTGCCCCAGGGGATGGAGAAAAGACTGCCTTTCAAACACACTATGGGTTATTTGAGTGCTAGGGCATGGATTTTGGTGTGACACTACCAGAGCAAGATGCCCTTCTCCCCAAAAACTTCCCACTCTACCTCTCCCAGGTTTTTATCTGGACTTTCCATTTTCCTGTCTCTCTCCCCAGATCTTGTTTTTGATCATCCTTTGGCTGAAAAGCTTTCTGTACCTGTTAGAAATGTCTGATCAGCTTAAATGAATGAATTGTGGTCTGAATAAAACACCTTACACTTTACACCTTTACAATACTCATTAATAAGACATTTGAGGAATTAGTCAGAAAGCATGTGGTTGTGTACCTAGATGTCATATTTTTGTTCAACCAGGAGCATGAAATACATCTCTAACACCTTTATGCCGTCTTTAATACTCTATGTAAACATCAGTTTAAGGCTAAATCATCCAAATGTGAGTTCCTCCAGTCAGATTTAATGTTCTTGAGACATACTATATCAACCAAGGGGATTAAACCCAACCCAGCTAAAATCAAGAGAACACCAAAAAACTCCACCACAACTGATTGCACCCCTGCTGCGCTGTACCCACCCAGAAATGTTTTGTACAAAATTTCCCGGATCTATTGTAAATTTCAATCCTGGTCAAGGACGGCAAACATGGGCAAGGGAGGCAGGAAGATATTTCATTAAGTATTTTTCTGTTGACTGATTTTCAGTTAAATTTGATCCTTCTATAATTTTCTTCATATATAAAATTTTAACTTTACAATAAATCAAAAATTTAAACATGATCTATTAATATATATAAAAGTGAGTCTGTCTGTCTGTAATGTCACCTTGAGTGGGCTCAAGCCATAAGGGATTCAACTGAATTGATTTTAACTTAAATTTTATTTTTAAAAGTTGATTGTTAAGCCAAAAGCTCAATTTGACTCATCCTTACATTCAATCCCTTACATGTATCTTTGAAAGTACACAGATTAAATTCAGTGGAGTGTGGTCTAAATCATGTTGAACTGAAATATAAACCGCTCAAACTTTTATATTTGTATTTGATTAGTTGAATTTTAAATTAGTTGCTAACCCCATTCAACCATATCAAAGTGGCTTATCTGTATAGATTGTCCGGCTCTAGAATGGGTGGATTAAAATTAGAAAGGAAACAGCAATTGTTTAAGATCCTTTTATACAATTAAATGTTTAAACTCTGCTAATAATTGAATTGACCAATGAAAAGAGAGTTTGATCAGTTTTAAATATATTAAATTGAAAAAGATACATAAGTTTTAGTTTAAGTACAGGATGATTGGCTTGGAAATTTTGAATCTATCTATTCCAAAGTGGAATAATAGAATATTTTACTTGGATACATCAGCTGATCCAAGTGGCTGCATATTGTTTCAGAGTAAACCTTGCTTGCCACAGCTTCATCCCAAAAGAACATCAATGGAGTAAACTGGCTATAATAATAATTATATTTCAATATAATGATTTTCATGAAATTTAGAGGATGTAGATCAATTTTTCAGATGATTCTGATCAAAATGGTACCAAACATGATAGCTCTAGCTGCTCTAGATGCTGAGATATATTTAAGTGCTGGAATCAGGTTTGCGTCATAATCAAAGGCTCAGACTTGATTTGATATTATCTAAATTTACTTTTAATGCACACTAAAAAACTAATATCAATGTATCTCAGTGATTACTAAGCCAATTTTGATATCCAATAGCTTATTTTAAAGTTGCAAAATCAGCTCTAAATTTTTACAGACATTAAAATCAAATACTAAAATTTAAAATAATTGGTTTAGCCTTACTAAACTTAATAGTGATACTATACTTATTTAGGTTTAGTCTTTATTATTACTTGGAATATACAATTTAAATTTAAATTTAAATTTAAATAAATATAATTGAAATTACCTTTTTAATAAAGCAATTAAATAAAAAATTTACTTAAACATGTGATAAGTAATCCAAGCCTAAAAATACAATAAAATATATTTAATTGATTTATTAAATTCAACTTTAATTCTGTCCTTGGACAGGCAACCACCTAGTTTACTAATAAAAAGCTATTCTTCACACATAGTTATTTTTAATTTTATTTTTTTGTATTTAAGAGCCTTAATTTTAAATATTTGCCTTTTTAAAAGTCAATAAAATTTAATCTCACTACTAGAAAGGTAGGACACGCCATCTCAAAAATGCCACTTTGATTTACGCCATCTTGAATTTAATTTAAGATGGCATTTTTTGTGTTAGTGATTATGAATCACAAAAAATTAAAATAAACAATAAAATAGTTAAAATTTGCATATACTCTTATAATGCGGCATCTCAAATTTACGCCATCTCAATTCTGTCACTTTGAGTCAGATTAATTAAATCTTATTTTGCTAACTTTATTTAAATATGAAATCACTTAGTGTGGGGCGTGTTTACGCCATCTCAACTTTACCTCATTTCAAATCACACTATTTATTTTTAACTAAAATAAGCTTATACCCAAACTAAAATAAAGCCTGTTGTATAGTGCCAGAAGATGTTCCTATAGTATTAATCCAAGACACTTATACTAAGAACAACCTAAAAAGATACCACTATGATAGTCCTTCTAGTGATTGTCATTGCTGGGTAAAAAACCAGTTTTGTTATATGTAATTTATAACTTTGTTATACATGGATACATTGATAAGGGTTCTCTTAATAAAATATTTTAATAGTGATTTTAATATGGAAGGGGGTGATTACGCCATTTTGATTTATGACACTTTGAATTCTACCAAGTTTCATATCACCCAATTGATTTGATGCGCACAATGGATAGGGGAAAATAAGGGGAAATTACATATGACGCCAGGCTACGCTATATTGATACCCTCACTGCAATTCTTGCTTTTCACTTTTCAAAAGTGCATTTTCATGTAAAAACCATATTAATAAAGAATGTAAGAAATTAACTGAAACTTTGCAAACATATATTTTTTGGCGTCCTCTAAACAACTGGGTACTTTTTTACCCCAGTTGTATAAGCTAGTTTTTGAGAAATTTAACTTTTACTCTTTGCCTGGTTGAGTTAGCCTCACCAGAAATTTGTTAATTTAATATACAAAATGGTCAAAAACACTATATTTTTGAGCTACAGCACCTCAATTATGTCACTTCAAAAACGCCAATTTGACTGCAAGTTTTCAGTCAAAACTCAAAGTTTTTCCTACTTGCGTTACTACAAAAAATTTATTTTTACAAGACAAAAACATTGAACTTTTGATATTATATATTTTTAGATCTTTTCTACAATTCCATGTAAAAAAATTACTATTTTTATATTAAAAACATTCTCATTTTTCTCTTTAAACACAACCCCCAAATTGCTCATATTTTGATACTAATTCACTTTTAGATGCCTCCCAAGCCTACCACTAAAGCTGTGACCAAGGCCATCAAGGCCTCAAAGTCCAAGATCACTCTTCCAAAGGCCAAAAAAGCCAAGACTACCCCAAAAAAGCAGCCTTATAAGGCCAAAGCTCCCCCAAGACCCCAACTCCATCACCTGAGCCAGAGGGAAACAGCCCTACCCCTCCCCACTCTCCATTTGTGTACTCCCCCTCTTATCCCCAAGATAAGTTATTCAACTTCAATTGCCACTCTGATCCCACCTCAGATCCTGAAGGGCAACTGTGGTAATTTCAACTCCCTGGTGATCAACTCCCTGGTGATTGACTCCCTTAAACTTGACTCCCTGGTAGTTGACACTATAGTAAAGTGAGAATTCAGCTTTTGCCCTGATTGACAACTAGAAGTTGACACTTTTTTAATTAACAGATCCTGATGTACTGAAAACTTTTAATATAAAAATTAAGCCTTACAGCTATGGTATACTAAAGTGACCCCAAGATAACTCAAAAATGCAATGAAAACAGTATTTTGATAGTAAAAATAAGGATAAATAAGCAATTATTTCTCATTTTACTATGAAATTTACACTCTTCAATATAAAAATATTTTTATTACCATAAAAATTAAAATTCCAATGAGACAAAAATAAACGAAAACACAAAAAATAAAGTTATGCAAAATATGAAGAAATACTAATGTTTATTTGATATAGTTCATATAAGCACAACTGTGAATATCATATGTTTTATTTGGAAATTAACAAAAATTAAGATATTTCACTTACTTTTAATTATAAATATTCATCTCAAACTTACCATTCATACATAGAAAAATCACTGCTATCTAATTAAATTAAAAAAACTTAAAAATCAAAACTAAAAACTAAATGATCAAAGCTAATAAGTAAAAATTAAAGTTAAAAAGTTAAAAGTTAAAAGTAAAAATCATATAACTGGGCAAGCAAGCAAGTTTATTCCTCATCATTCTTTCCCTGTTTCATTTTGGCCCCTTCCAGGAGGGCAGTGGCAATAAGCTCAAGCTGCTGCTTAAGCTCAGAGGCCTTGTATTTGTGCTTGGCCGCACCCTGGATGGCCTTGGTGAAGAGGGTACAGCAGGTGGTTGGCTTGGTGGGGGGACGCAGTTGGAGAGATCTCAGAGCTTGGAGATTGTTTTCTATTGCTTGTGCTGCAGGAGGGAGAAAAACTTATTGAATTTTGGGTGGAGCCCAAAGTTGGCCTTGAGGTGTTTGTGATAAGCCTCTAGCGCTGAGGTAATCTTGAGCTCACCATTCACTACCGCCTGGTACACATTCCAGCTGGCCTTGGCACAGGCTTTGCCTTGCCTCTGTGTAACAACCTTCCCAATCCACTGGGGCTCAAAGTACTCAAGGAAAGGCTTGAACTACGGGTGCTTCACTATGTAGGGATCCTTTGAGGGCACCTCAAACCCCTGCGCAGTGTGCTCTGGCTTTAAAAAAGCCAAGGCACTAAATTGTGCCAGCACAAATCTGCAGGTGTCCAAAGTATCCCTCCGGCTCAACCTACTAAGCTCAGCGTGAGCCTGCACGTTACAAGCAACTGCTTGGCAGAAGTGGAAGTAGCATCCCTGCACCTCCCTGCTGAACAGCTGCTCAAATGCATTGAATTGAGCAGGATTGAAGTCCATAATGCACACACAAGGCCCAAGAGCTCTTAGCCTTGCCTTTTCCTCCAAGTCCAGGGTGGCCTGGTCCTTGTCAGAGGCAGGTGGGTTGGCGCGGGTGTGGAGGGGAGTCTTCTTGGATTTGTCATTGTTGGCGGGAGGAAGAAGGGCAATTGCTTAGCAGAGGATGGAGAACGCGCGGGTATAGATGGCCTTGGTGGCCCCAGGAAGAAGAAAGGACACAAGTGGAATCACCCAGATGTCAATCTGGGCATGGACCATCCAGAGCTGCTTGAACATCCAGGGGCAAGTGGCAAAGGTACCATCAAATAGCCAGGTTGACGCCCTTTTCAACTCCATCAGGTTCTGCTGAGTTGAGTAGCAGATTATGCGGTCCTTAATGGCAGGCCCGTTGTCATGGAGCAGGAAGCGCTCCCCACTTGGAAGCTGCTTAAGCTCATGAGTGAGTGTGAGCTCAGAGAGGACGTCCAAAGCCTTGGGGGGGGATTGGCAGCAATACACTTATTGCTGATGAATTTGACCAACTGCTCCTGTGTTAATACCAACTTAAGATTGTTGGGTTTGAGATGTTGCAAAGTCTTTATGGCCAGATCAGAAGCCCGGAGATGAGAGGATGTGGGTATTACTTGAACAAGGTACCATTTTAACATCCAAGTGATTAGATGATTGGGGGGCTTGCAAGTGTGCTCCCTCTTCTCTGCTGTTACTTGCTCCCAGCCCTTGGTGTTTAGCTGGGCCCCACAAGTCTTATCCTTGCAGACAAAGTACTTGCTCTTGGTCTGCCGCTTTTGGTTGTTGTAATTAAAGATGTAATTGTCAGCAACGTAACCAGGGCCGCCCTTTACAGACATGATGGGGAAGAAGGGGGGAAGCACTTGGGAACTTTAAAATCTCTGTCCATATTACAGATATTGTGGATGGCCAGTGGATCCCAAGCCACATGACCAGAAGCTTTAAACTTCTTGGAGTAATCCTCTGGCTCATCTTGGGGGTCAGATGAGGAAGGAGGGGAAGAGCCATTGGGAGGGGGGAGGGGAAGGATTCTTTGAGGCCTGCTTGGATGCCTCCTTTTTCTTACCAGAAGAAGAGGTGGGCTCTTTGGCAGCCTTTGACTTCTTAGTATATTGCTCCTTGGTGGGCTTGGAGTCGGCCTCTGAGTGGTAAAAGGAGTGGTTGGTAAGATCACTATCAGATTTATTGGGGGGAAGGTGAAGGTGATGTGGAAGATGAGGGTGGAAGGGGGATTAGGAGTAGGAGGAGATGAAGTGGGAGGAGATAGGGTTGGAGACTTTGCCTTTGCAGGCTTCTTGGCAAGCTTGGGAGTGGAGAGAGTTTCTTTGGAGCCCTTAGAGGCTTGGCGCTTGGGCTGTTGGCTGTTCTTGTTTGATTTTGTCTAAAGAAGAGTTTAGCATTGTAAATAATAGAAGTATGAAAGATATGAAACACAGGTAAAACAAAGCAAAAGTTAAATGAAAAGTATGCAAATAAAGTTTTATTTATCAAAAAAAACATAAAAAAGTAAATAGAAGCAAAATATAAACTAGAAGTATAGATATAAAGGTTAAAACATAGAAACTAAGTGAATTTATTATGAAGCATCAAAGATGTTAGGTTCAGCATAACATCTTAGTGTTAAATCAATGTAAAAGTTTAATTGAAAATAAAAAAATGTATGAAAATTATATGGAGAGCGTCAGAAAAAGTAGTAGATTATAATAGCAAAAAAATAAAGAAATTATTATGTGGAATTTCTTTTATTGAGAGTTGAAAATTCAAAACATAGTAAAGTGTCAAGTTTGGCACTGTCAATCAGCCATAAAAAGCTGAATTCTCACTGTCAAGTATTCCAGAGTTGAGCAGAAACATCAAATTTACTATGTTTTTTACATATAAAACTTGCTTAAATTTAAACCAGGTTTGAAAGTTAACCCAAAAGCAAGGCAGTTTTGTATGCTCAAAAATTAAAAAAATACAACATAAGTTAAAAAAGTAAATGAGTGGAAATGTGTTTATTAGTGATTAAGTTATGCTGGGAGGAGCTGGGAGTGAATTATTTACCATAGTGTTGGTTAAAACGTTAAGAAGCTCTCTGTACTAATCCCCAAATTAAAGTGTCAAGTGGGTGAGTGTTGAGTGGCGCTCATAATGTGTCATATATTAATTTAGCTTAATTACGAGCCTTGGATTAGTTAAATCTGAAACCAATCAGGTTTCAAGTGGATAGAGTTGAACAAAGAAAGTGTTGAGTTTCAGTTTTTTATAAATTACATATTAAATCTCTTAATAAATTGGGCTTAATTTATGTGGCACCACTTAATCCAAAAACCCGGGAATGACATAAAGTAAAACAGGTGGGATATTTGATTAATGTCTATGCCCCTAAATCCAGTATAGTGGTGCTTGGGAGCCTAATCAACAACTATGAACACTAATAATAAAAATATAATAGTAAATAACAATTTTTATATAAGAGCATATGTTTTTTTATTAATAAAAATTAAAATTTGGCTTAAAAAGTGTCAAACTGGTCACTTTTTGGTTTAGAGTGTTGAACACAGGTTTTTTCATTTCTATTAGTAAATTTACTTATAAATTGCCCCTTAAATCAGTATTTTAGCTAACCAATTTATTAAACAGAGTCAGGTTTGTGTAAATTTAACCTTGTTTTTTGGTTTCAAACCCCTAAATCACTAGTAAAAATTAGCTTAAAATTGGTTAAGCCAAAAATACTAATAGATTCACATATGCGGCACTTGACTCCCTGGTACTTGACATTTTGTTGAGTACCAGGGAGTCAAGTTTAAGGGAGTCAAAGTTACCACAGTTGCCTCCACAATATATGCATTCAAAATGGCACCTTTGCTGTTCCTGCCACATATCCAGCTAGCTACCCCATAATGACAAAGAAAGAGGGTTCCGGCTTTATCTACAAGGGCTCTAACTTCAGCTGTAATGACAAGAAGAAGCCCATCTGTCAACATCACTACAAATGTGATAATGTTGGCTGCCCAGATAGACTCACCACTTATGGGTTCACTAGATTTAAAGCCCTAACTGTCAACTATGACTGCACCAAGCCTTTTGACCCCCTTTACCAACTTATCTGCTGGTTTCTTTGCCAGGTGATCCCAACCACCAAGGATCAAACTTCCACTGAGGTTGTCAATGATGCCCTCCTTAATTTAAATGATACCCAACTTGCTACTGTTGGTGGCGCCTCAAAATTACAGAGATATATCACTGATCAGAGATATGCTCTGAGCACTGAAGGTGTCAGTGCAAGCTCCATTGAACAATTGATCCTTACCAAGGAACAAAAACTATCATACCATGAGGAGAGATTCCTTCTTCACAATGGTGGTCAACATGCCCCCAAGCACATCATTGCTTTGCCAAAAGCCAGGATCTGCACAACCTGCTGAAATGCAAGATCTGGCTTGCAGATGGCACTTTCTCAACCTGCCCAAAGCTCTTCAGCCAGCTTTGGAATATCCATGGGCAGGTTGGTAATCTAGTTCTTCCCCTTGTCTTTTTTTCCCTTCCCAACAAGAAACAGGAAACATATGTCTGGGCACTCACAAATTTAAAGGCCAAACTGGATGAGATCCTCCCAACCATCAAAGAGGAGCCTAAGGAGACCATAGGGTACAAGAAGAAGGCCCAGTCAGAGGAAGCCACCCCAACCAGGAATAGCCAGAAAACCTTCCCTATCACAAATATCTGGTAGTGGATTTCAAACAGGCTCAGGCAAATGCCTTCATTTGAGTCTTCAAGAGCTCCCCTCAGGGATGCTACTTCCCTTTCTGGCAGGCACTCTACTGCTGCCTCCAAAAGTGCTCTGAACTTCATGAGCTGGTCAACTCTGAAGGTACTAAAGAAGCCAAGGACGTTTTTAATCTTTTTGCTGCCCTTGCCCTTTTTGAGAAAGGAGGAGAAAAATGCCTTTTATGATGCCCTCCTCCGCCATCCTTATATCCTTGCCAACCAGGAAGTCTTTGCTCCATTAATAGAGTATTTTGAAACTCAATGGGTTGGAGTGTTTCAAGGAGCATGCCACATCAGAAAGGGCAGTTAATCAATCACCTGTAACTGCTTTAAGCAGGTAAAAGATTGCCTTATCAAGACCACCACTTCCCTTGAAGGGGGGCATAGCCAGTTTGCTACAAGGGTCAGGGTTCATAAGCCTAAATTCAATAAGATAATAGTGCATCTCAAAACCCAGCAGGCCATCTCTGCCCGCCTCTTTAAGACTGGTATGAAGACTAAGGGTGATCCCACTAAGAAGACCAAAGTAGTGAAAAAGTATACTGAAATCAGCAAGGTGGTCCTTGCCTACTATCCTAAGGATAAAAAAATTGAGCATCTCCAAGCTATCTCAGTTGCTCTTTCTACCAATGTTTGAGCCCTTCTCCAATAAACACCACTTTTTCTTCTCTCTTATTTCTTTTAATTTTATCATCTTTGACTTTTTTTGGTATTTGGTACAATTATATGCTTATTTTAAAGTATAGCTTATAGTTAAAATAGATGAAAAAGTTGTTTGAGATTATTTTAACTTTTGGGCTTTACACAACTATTTTGCTACTAATTGTCCCCATTTTTTTGTTGCAGATTTAAAATCCTGAGGATTTTAAAAGCCTAGAAATGGTTTTGAATTTTATTTTTTGGGAATTTTTTGGGTTATTTTTGGAGTTCTAAAAATATAAAAATTTAAATCTTGTTTTTCTTAGTCGCAATGCCGTAAATTGAAATAGCGTTTTTACTAATAAATTGAGATAGCAAAAATTGAGATGGTGTAATTTGAGATAGTGTATTTTGAGATGCTGTTTTCAAAATGGTGTGTCCTACCACTAGAAAATAAAATAATAATATTTAAAGTTGCATAAAATTTTTTTATAGGAAAGAACATCTTTATTTTATTTTTTTGATTTTTGACTTATTGTAAAGTACAAAATTACATATGAAGAAAATTATAGTTGTATCAAATTTGATTGAAAATCAATTGACAGAAAAATAATTGACATAATATCTTCCTGCCCTGCAAGGGAAGGTTGTTGCAACCAAGATTGACACCTTGTATGCCAAAATATCTCACAATATGCAGGGGGTGTTCATAGAGCTGCCCCTTGGCATATCTAACAACATAATATCTTCTGCTTCAAATTTTGAGATACAGGCAATATCCCAAATTAGGAGCAAAACCAATTTCAGACGTCTTTCTTTGATAAGTTATTTGTAGTTCAAAATATACTTGGATAATGTTGCAATATTACCCCCTTGTGGGTTGGCAGCTACAGTTAAAAGTATAATAGCATCAAGTCCAAAATAAAGCCATAATCTTACACTTAATCTCTGACCTTTCCTTTTGGACTGTTTTTTTTCCCAATTCAAATACTAGACTATAATTTTTCAGCTGTAAAAATATGAAAGTTCCATTATCAATGTATAGATCTGACTTAATAAGTTAATAGGGAAAATTAGCTTAGTGCTGGAGAAATCAACCTTCAGCAGCTAAGTACCAAAATCATGCAGACCGTCCCCATGTCAACATGCATTGAATTGGAATTCTGGATGGGCTAAATATAAGGTTGCAAATCAAACCCAGACTCAAATACACTAAAGTCATGCATCAAAAAATCTTAAATGGGCTGACTTTTATTACAGTAGTCTTCAAAGCCATGGCGCTAAGTGAAATCACCTCAGATTTAAACAGAATAAAAACCAGTGAATTTACATTGATTCACAATATATTTGGGTCCACTTATATTTTGTTTAAATCTGAGTTGATTTTTCTTAGCACCACAGCTTTGAAAGCTACTGTATTAATTGATATAAGTTATTGATTTTTAGTTCTATTCAGTGTACAGCCTTAGTGCATTATGGGTTTAGTTGGATCCATATATCTCAACAGCTCTGAAAACTATAGCATCAAGTAGAGCTGTACTACAGTAAACTTAAGAATAAAACAATAATCAAGAATTTTTTTCAGCATGGAATGTAAGCATCACTGTTTTAACTCTAGTGTATTAGCCAAGATACCAGAAGGAGAGTGTGATTGGAATATATAATGACTTTGATTTAGAGGAAGAGATTATTTATGTTTTTTGTGGCATCCAGGTCTTTTTTGGACGCTCTTACTGTTTCAATACAATCTCTGGGAAATAGCCTGTGCTCCAGAGATGGAAGACCTCAGCCATGATGTCTGACATTCCAGGCTTGGCTTGGGGTGTCTTGAATTCGGGTCTTAGTCAAGTTGAGTCTAGTTTCAGGTCTTCTTTTCTGACTTGGAACCTTGAAATAATTCACCCTGAAGTTTTGAAAGGATAGAGAATCAGATGCCCTTTGGATCATGGTTACAGGGTTCACATCCCAGCCCCAGCATGTACTTTTGCCTTGTTTTATGGTAGAGGGCAACCAATTTAATAACCCCTGATCATTTCCTTCTTTCAGGTATGTCTGGGGCGCTGTCAGGGCCCAGAATGGACCTGACAAGGAACTCAATAGCATCAACAAAAATGAATGCAGATTTGCAATCATATGATCACGCAATCAGGTTTGAGAATAAGGTTTAATTAACTCAAGATTGAATTCCCAAAATGCCAAAATTGATGCCCTGGAGACGCTTGCACCTTGATGTACCCTCAGAAGCAGCATTTACCAAAAATAACACTTCCTATTAGTCAAAATCCTCAGAAGAGGGGGATTTTGATCCCCAAAAGCTTTCTAAAAGTACACAAGGTTTGACCCAAGTGCCAGGACCTAAAAAAAGTGTATTTCCATTTCTGGGAAATAAACCAGAAGATTCCAGTTCCAGGGAAACTGTATCATGTAACCCGCCAGCCAACCAAGATGCACTGCCAAGCCAAGAGCCAACTCCCCAGAAGTATATAGCTGGGAAAGTTGGAAATTCCTTCCCATTTTGACATCACTTAATAAAATTTTGTTGGTTAATACACACAGAGCATTTTTACTTTGCAGGAGTTTACTATAGTATCACAAATTTTATACTGTTGGTGTTATCTAATAGAGAGTATCTTCAGTACCAACGCCAGCACTGGGAAACAAAGCAACTTCTTGCTGACTCTGATCAACCAATGTTAGCCCTTGTTCCTTCCCCTAGAATGCTGGACCAGGAGATAGTTCCTGCTCCTGCAACTATTATCTTCTTCCCAGGTTCCCCTTTGCTTTGCTAACTTGCTCTGTTGAGCCAGTCCATGAGTGCCACTACTGGAGAACTCCCCCTTGTCAATTCCACCCATCCTACAAACACAGCAAGCTTGGGTTTGCCTACCTAACCATGCTGGGGCTTGATGAGTAAGTGATCCCCCACATGGGAGCGTGGTGTCCTTGGGTCACTGCTGCCAACTAAGTGATGAGGATGGATCTTGTCATCTACTAGGCCTTCCAGGATTGACCCTTCTCTTTGACCAAAGGCTCTCCTGGAAGCAGCCCAGGCCATGACAGGCACTGCATTTTTTTAACCAAGACAGTTTAGGGACTAACTATAGGGTTGGATCCTGTTGAATAAGGTGGCTAGTTTTTGGGACATACGTCATTTTTAGGTGTAAGTGATTAATTTCCCTTGGAGCTATTGAGGAGATTTGTGTCCCTTGGGCTACTGGTTTTCTCATTAAATGGTCACTTGGAGATTCTTAAAGTGGCTGATCTCAGGGTACATTTTATGGTAGGAGGGAGGATCATTGTTGAAGTTTATATGAGTAGATGTATGATCCCATTTCATGTACCTTGGGGATCTATCACATAACTTATGGACACATACTGGGTGCTTCATCAGATGAGATTTAATGGACTTGATGAGAGATCATACCTATAATATGCAGAGTGCTAAGCCCTGATTAGAATCTCAGGAGCAATAAGGTTGCCTTAAATCAAGGCCCAAGAATATTAAATTGAGTAAATAGCTTCTTTATACAGAAGTTAGAAAGTGTACAGAAGAAAAAATGAATAAAAATAGTGAATGTAAAACAAACTTACTGGTTAATTGGGATCAAATGGCAATCTATAATACCAAAAACACTAGCAGGAAATATAAGATCATTTATCACAAGAAAAAGTAGGAAGAGAAGAATTGTGTGTACCAGTTGGAAGGAAGATTGATATATCTTCCTTTGAAATAAATTCTAGCTCTTGAAGATAAAAAGGGAAAGAAAAAACAGCTGGATCAGTTTAAAGGTCCAGATCCTATCCAGGCAACATTAAAACCTTCTAAATATACCCATTAACAGCTCTGAAATTTAATTAGCCTTATACTGTTTTTATAACCAGCTTATTAAAGGTCAGGGCAGTTATTGTATTCAAATCATAATGAGAAATTTTTTCAACAGTAAAAAGTTTTAAGAGCACCCAGTTCTCATTATGTGTTGTATTCACTCCAAACAAGTCACCTTTAAGCTTGATAGCAATTCCAGCAACTCTTGTTGAGATTTCACCAGGCTAAATATGTTAGGGTAGCCAATTTTTATTGACCTAGATTGCATCTTTTTATCCAGAGGGTGTATTTTCTCTGTAGATCATACAAAACAGATTTTATCTGCTGGGCAGAGCTGCAGGAGCAATCAGGTAAAACTACATGTAGGTTTCTTATGCAATTAAATTTTTTGGGTGCCTCATCTTTCTAAGATACTGTTTTGGATCCAGGAAATTCCATCTTGACTTACTGTCACCATTATCATGCAGACTCTTATCACTAGATGACTCTTATTTAAGGCTTTGGAGAGGTTTGTCTCCAGATCAGCTACTTTTTAACTGACCTCTTTGTTTTTGCCCCTCTCCTTTGCTAATGTTTTGACACTTTTGGCTTCCCTCAACTTTGATCCTTTTACCTCCCTATTGGCAGTGTATTTCATTTGAATGAAAATTAATCAAAACCAAGAAGCAAATTGAGCAAGCCACAAGAAAAGGGGTTTTTCTCTAAGACTATAGTACCCTCCTTGACAAGATAATCAGATTAAAGTTTCTCAAAGGCAGCTTTCACCTCTGCTAGCAATTCACTTGTAAATGCCTTGAATACCTCAACATTTCCCCCAGCATCCCTCAGGGAGCCCTTGAGGATTTCCTTCCATAGGAAAACGCTCATGACTCTTGAGATTCCAAAATTAGCTTTCTTGAAGCTGAACTAAGCAGACATGATAAAGCTGAAAGATAAATGAGGGGAAGCAACCAGTTTCACCAAGATCTTTTATTAATTATATATTTTTCATCTATATACCATCCATGACATGCCTGGCTGAAACCCCCCTGCTTTGAGATCTTACCTGGATCTCCCTAAAATTGTCATCAATAACCTTGCTGACCAACCCTGGTTCTAATTCACTTGGAAGTTTTTGTTCTTTATCATGCAGCAGCATGGTTGATAGTTATCCTGGATCACCTTGATTTGTTACCTGGAATTTCTTAATATATCTTGAGGCATCCCCTACTTTCTCTGCTACAATAACTTATCTGTAACTCAATGATCTAAGATTTATGGTGTTCTTACTGGAAACAAGCTGATAAGACCTAGAGATAACATCATCTCTATTCTACTAAGTCTAATATGCTAAACTCTATGATGAACAACCTTTTCACCATGTTCAAGAGTTTAATAACCTTAACCTTGTGCCACATCTTGAAACCGTAAAGACATTCTGATCCCTGGAGTGGGCTTCCTGTCAACTCCATCCATGAGGTTAATCAACCTTATTGCTCAATTAATTGTCTTCTGAGACACCCAGTCTTAAGGGCTGTTCTGATCAAACCTGCCTTGGTCCAATGATCCTAACAGCTGTGTTGTGAATGAACAAGTTCAAACACTTTTGATTTTGCCTTTGGTGGGTTCTTTCAAGAACAAATATTTGCTTTTGCTTTTGTCCCGTGAAATGGGTTGGCTTCCAAAAATGGAAATTAAACTGATTGTTTTTCTCACTCTGTGCAACTCACTTGCCCTGCTCCAGTCTGTGGCAAGTGACCCCACTGTATGAATTTTGTTTTCTGGTTGTAATGGTGGGGGAAATGTGAAGTTCTGAAAAATTGAGAAAATGGGGGATGCAAATGCTGAAAACATTGAGTAGCATAAGAGTTCCCAGCATCAAAGTTTTTAAGCGGTAAACTCCAAGCAAAGGTATAGGCAAAATGCAAGCTTTAAAAATGAGAAAGAGAATTTAAAAGCTAATGATTGAGAAGCAGAAACCAGGGTTTGCAAATGGAGGATTTGGAAAATTGGCTTGGCATACTCCTCAATTTTGGGTGGGGAAACTACAAATAACAGCACGCTAGCCGCAGATAGTGCTAAATTGCTTCCACGTGTCATGATGGTGCGCACAGGGATGTACATAAACAGGAATTTAATTTCCATGAGTCTTTTCTTGCCAGAAATAAATGAAGTTGACAACTTTTAGAGGCAATATGGGTTTTTATTCAACTACTAAGGTAGCTGTGAGCTACAACCCAGCTCATATAGGTGGGAGAGGAATGCTGACATCAACAGGGTAAATTATGACAACTAACCCTTCAGAAGTGACTGAAAACTTTCTGATGTCATAAATTAATGTTTGGGTCAAAAAACACCAAATTACCTGGGTTTTGGGTTTTTGGGCCTTAAATGGCAGGTTTTTAGGTCTTGTTTAGAGGTGCACCTGCTTGGCCACCACTAACTTTCTGTTGATAGCTTGATTCAGTTCTGTGTAGGGTTTCATAGGTATCTTCTTGCTGGCAGCTCATTCCTGTTGAGTTTTCTTGGGGCAAACAATGCCTACCAAGACGTCTTTATCCATGACAGTGGTTGTTGCAATGTGTTGAAATATGATAGATTTGATGGAAATTAAGTTTAAAGTCAGATCCAGAATTTAATTACACGTAAGGCAATCACTCAATCAATCAATTGAGAACTAGCGGATTCCAGAGTATTCTGGATTCCAATCAGATCCTTTTGGAAATTTGGCAATTCAGTGATTACACAAAGGGGCAATAAACAAGGCCTTCGATTCCAGAATTAAGGCTCATACTTGGCGCTTGAGTCCGGAAACCTAAATGGAGGTGACTTCAATAATTCAATCACCTGATCAATCTCTACTTCTGGGTGCAAAATCAATAGCTAATATTGGTGTTGATATTGTGATTATGGTATTGATGCTAAACCTGGCCTAATTCCACGGTCTTCCATTCCACCAATTTCCCCTCTCCTAATTTCCCGCCTCACTATATATACTTGGTTTATATATGAAATAAAGATAAGTTTTTACCCTTACATATTGTTCACTCCTACTTTGGTTTTACTACCTTGCATTTAGGTATAGTAATTGAACAGTTACCAGGGCTAATTCTTGCTAGCTATGCCCAACAGTCCACACCTACAACATTTGGCACTCATGGCAATCTTTGAACAATCACCTGGCCCTTCTCACTCCTACAATTCCTTCTTGGTGGAGGGAGGGATGCCTTGTGGCAACAAAAATGCCTACCAAGACCTACCCAGTGGTCTTTCCTAACTCCAAAAATTCATGGATGATGTCCCCCAGCCCTTACCACTTGGTAACCAGAATCCACTACTATTGACTGCGCCTGCAACCATGGAAGTGCACACCAATGGCAGTCCCTTCAACAAAGCCATACAGCAATCCATGATCATAATGAACAATGGAGTGGATGACAAAGGCCAACAATCAAAACTGCTGGCTATCCAACACCCATCCACTGAAATATCCATGGAAAGATTCCTTAACATAATCCTGGTAAATCTTGACCAACTCTGTAAGGACCTCCAAACCACCAAGAATGTGAAGGACTACATCCAGCACTTTGCACATCCAGCTGTCTGTCACAATTAGGTACATTTGGAACACCTACAGAGCTTGGTACAAGACCAAGGAGCACTAGTATCAAACCAGCAATCATTCCTTCAGCTTCTATACCAGAATCTGACTACCAACTTTGAGTTAATGAACAACCAGCTTTTGGAAGTGGTGATGATCCAGAACAGCATTATCCCCTGGTCCAAAGTGGTTGAACAGGGACTGAGTTCCCTAGTCCCTCATCAAGTAATCCAGACTCTTTGCCACCAAGGGCTGGACTCCAAATGGATTGCTACAGTGGAAGCACACATCAAAGAAAATGGACCAGTCATCTGTGAGCTGGTCCAAGAGGTGACAATCTTGAGCCAACTCTTGGTAGCACTTCCTCTGGCAGGCCTCAACTAACCTTTGGTATCTACTCATTCTCCTTCAAAAGCAATGATGAATAGGGATATCTTGGAACTTTATGACCATTTATCAAAGCTGAAACACAAAGTGAAGGAATATGTCATTGACTTGGCCTTTATCTATAGAGAGTTTAGCAAAGTCAAGCACAAGGTTGATGGATTCCAGGATGAGAGTACCACCTTGTCTAGCTGGTGCCAAAGCCAGGACAAAACAAACGCTGAGAAGATCTCAAAACTCCAAGAGACACTGACCAGCCAGGATAAGAGAATAAGCCTACTGGAAGAGGACTTAGATGTCACACATATAGAGAATTGAGCTTATGTCAACAAAATGGACAAGCACAGGGCCCTGATGGTTTTAATCCAGGATCAGTTGGAGAGAGAAAACAGTAAAATGGTGTCCTTAGAACAGAAGATGGATAGCTTCCCTACCCAACATCATCCTATGAAGACTAGATGTCAATCCCAAGCCAGTTACCAGAACTTATCTGGGCAAGAAGAATACCACAGCCTGGAGATCAAGGAAGAGACCAACTGAAGGCTTCCCTGTTCCATCTGAGTACTGGAAGTGGTGAAAGAGAATGGTGGCCCATCCATGGCTACCATTGAAGAGACAGTACAGGACCTTAAAGAACAACAGGAAGAGCCATGCAAGGCTGTGTCCAAAGCACGCTTTTCTGCCTCCAAGGCCAATTGCAACTGTTGTGTTCTGAGGCGCAGCACAGACATACAACGGGGAATCCTAACCTTAGGATTGGATTAATACTAAGTCTCAGTTAGATGGCAGGGAAGGCTATACAATTACCTTGGGGCCCTGGATGAATAATCTCTACTAGTTGTGACTAGGAAGAGGTGCCAAATTACTTGGAGACACAAAGACAAAAATGTGAATAGAACTCAATTTTTATTGGTGAAAGTGAAATGGAATATATACTGTGTATCTTTACCACAAAACAGTACATAGACGGTAGGATCACTTGGCATCAGTATTAGTGGGGCAAGCCAGCTGCAAAGAATCAGGAAACCAAACAACTTTATTTCCCAGTTTGGATACAGACTCATTTTGAGGGACAAACACAAAAGAGAGAGATTTTTATTCAAAATAACCCATTGAAGGCAAAATCAAAACATAGTGAATGGCGGCATTCATGAAATTGTCTCCTTCTAGATTGGTCTTAGGGGGGTAGTACTTGCGGAGAAACTTGGCATATACTCGGGCAAACAGATAAACACTAGAGAGGAGTTTCACAGTGTACTCAGAACCTCACTTGAAGGTCACTTATAGAGGTCCAACCCACAACGTATCTAGCTTGTGGGCACGTTTTCCCACTCTATGCTGATAATAGAGAACATGATCCCCAATATTGAACTCAGGCAAAGGGGAACAGCCAGAATTGTCAGGAGAGAGCTCAAGCATCTTGGTCTTATATGCAGAAGTATATGCTGTGGTCTGTATGTCAATTATGCGGTTGACTAGATCTTTGATATGGTCATCAGGGTTCATAGCCTTATCAGAGGAGAGTAGGGGGCCCCTAGGAGCAACAGAGTGGTGGCCTCACACCCATACAGCATAGCAAAGGGGGAATACCCAGTGACACAATGTTTTCTAAGGCAATACACAAAGAGAGCAGCAGGTAAGTATAGATCCTAGTTTGTAGCATCAGAGTAAGTGAGTTTTCTTATGATAGAAAACAGAGTTAAATTTGCACGCTTGACTGCCCCATTGGTAGAAGAATTATAGGGGGCAGAGAAAGACTGGTGAGATCCCAAGGCATCAACAACAGAGATCACTAACTTGGTTTTGAGTTATTCCCATTGTAAGACAACAACACTTGAGGGCAGCCATGGTGGTAGAATACATCTTGCAACAGGAAGGCTGCAGTTTTCTTGGCAGTGATGTCCTTAGTAGGGCAAGCTTCTACCCACTTGCTGAAGTGATCAACAGCAATCAGAATGAAGCAACAACCAGAGCAGAAACGGGGGAGAGGCCCTACAGCGTCAATGCTGACAGTGTGAAATGCATGTTGAGGGGGAACTAGCTTGAACTTATGAGAGGCAGCTCAAGGTTGCTGGAGCTGGCAGTTGTGGCAACTAGCAATGACATATGGAATCAGCAGGAAAAGATTCCCCAGAAATAGTTTTTCTGGAGCCAGTCATAGGTCTTGACAATGCCTCCATTTCCTGTCTCTTTATGAGCTTGAAGCACCAACAAAAGGCAAAGACTAGGCCTTACATAAGGCAGGTATTAGTCTTGCACTTTCTAGAAAAGCTGGTTGTTGCAAATGAGTGTATCTTCAGATAGCTTGGACAGGGAAATTCAAACTTCTTCTGTCTTGCTTTCTTAAGAGGAAGGATACTCAATTAGTTCATACAGCCAATCAGCCTCAGCAGGGTTTAGAGCAAGGATGGGCATTCTGGACAACCTATCAGTGTTTTGGTGTTGAATCCTGTGACAGTTTAGTACATTGAAGCTGTAGCCTTTCAGGCAGAGAGCCCATCTAGCTAGTTGTCCTTATGGTTCCTTAAGCTATTATAAACACTTAAAAAAAGCATGGTAAGTGATCACAGTGAAATGGGTGCCATACACATAATGGCAGAACTTTTTGATGGCATGCAATACAGTGAGGCATTCTTTCTCTGTAACACTGTAATTCTGCTCATGCTTGTTGAGTACACAAGAAGTGTAAGCTACAGGGTGATCCACACCCTCATCATCTAGTTGAGCCAAGATGGCTCCAATAACCAGGTTTCTAGCATCAGTGTAAAGGATGAATTATTTATTGTAGTCAGGATACACTAGGATGGAAGCCTATTGAGTTTCTGATTAAGGGTCTCAAAGGCTTGTTGCTGACTAGCGGTCCATTTGAAAGGGACATTATGTAACAGTTGGACCAAAGGTTTGCTAGTGTTAGCAAAGTTGGCAATAAACTGTCTGTAGTAACCCATCATGCCCAGAAAAACTTGTACTTCTTGAAGGTTGGTGGGCGGAAGCATTTTGTCACTGGCCTCAACTTTCTTGGTCATTGGGCAAATCCCTGTCTGGGTCACCTCATGACCCAAGAATTCAAAGCATTCCTTAAAGAAATCATACTTGGGAGGTTTTAACTTAAGAGCAGCCTCTCAAATCTTTGAGAAAACTTCCTTGAAGTGAGCCAGGTTATCTGTAAATGTAGCACTGAAGACTTTTATATCATCTAGGTACACCAGAACACATGAAAGCTTTAAGTCACGGAGGATGGAATCCATGGCTTGTTGGAAGGTAGCCAGGGCGTTGCAGAGTCCTTGCAGCATGTGTGTAGGTTCAAAAAGTCCTTCCAAGGTGATAATTGCAGCCTTCTGTCTATATTTGGGAGAGAGGTCAACTTGTCAGTACCAAGATGCTAGATCCATGGCAGAAAATAAATTAGAGCCTCTGAGGCGGCAGAGAGCATTGTCAATACATGGCAAAGTGTAGGAATCCTTTTTGGTTAAGGAGTTCAACCGGCGGTAGTCCATCACAATGCAATGACTCCCATCCTTCTTTTTCAGGATGAGAAAGGGAGAGGCCCATGTAATTTGGGAAGGAGCCAGTAGCCCAGAGTCTAACAGTTGTTTGAGCTCTTTAGATACCTGAGCGTTCTCTACTTGACTATAGCAATAATGTTTGGCTCAAAAGGGGTGAGCATCACCAGTATCAATCTGGTGAATAACGCCTTTGGCTAGGCTAAATCAGTGCTTATCTTTATCAAAGATGTATGAAAAATGATCCAGCAGATCAAGAACTTATTTCTTGTTGGACTGGGGATAGTTGTGGGAAATCTTGCACAGTAGACAAGGATGGGACCTGGGGCTTGTCTTCTGGTAAGTTAAAGTCTTAGAGGGTACCAAAGAGATATAGTGATAGGATATCAGGAGCATTCAGCAACTTTTCATAGCCAACAACCTTTCCTCTGGACACATGTATGGGGAGAGCAGTTAAGTTAGCTACCAGCAACTGAACAGGGTCTTTATGAGAGACGTCTAAGATTCCTGGGCAAAGGTAGGGTTCATTGCGGCCTAGCAAAGGAGGAGAGTACAACTCCTAGAACGTGCTCTCAAAAATTCATATGATATCTGAGAGTCTAGGATAGCTTGGGATCCAGGGGAAATGTCACAGCAGAAGTGGCCAGAAGAGGAATCCCCTCAGACGCAGGGCAAGCCAGAGGAGAGAACTTCATGTTGGATGAGTGAATACAGTATTTTAGAGCAAAGAAACCAGTGGAGTATTCTAAGGCACATGTATTGAGGCGCTTTCTGGGAACTTTGACAGGCTCCTCAAAGATCAAAGGGACTTCATACCCTAAGATAGAGAGATATACATCCTTTAAGTTGATGATCCCATTGTATTTCCTAAGGAATTGAGTACCAACAAGGAGATTGTAACTCTCATTTTCCAAGACTACAGCCAGCGCAGCTAAGAGTAGCTTGCCAAAACGCACAGAAAGAGCAGAATAGGCCCCTATAGCACAAGTCATGGATAGTCCAGCTGTAACATACAACTGGTGATAGTTAAGGTTGTGGGCAAGTTTGAGCTTCTTGACAAGCTTTGAGGAGATAACATCAACAGGAGATCCAGTGTCCAAGATGGACTTGATTTTCACCTTTTGGATGGATATTTCCACACAAGTGGTAGTACAACCAAAGGGAGAGAGGACGGCTGGAATATCCTGGGATTCTGCTAGCTCTTTGTCCCATTTATTTAATCATGCATCTCAAGCCTGGAAACTTCTTATAAAAAGTCTGGAGAGGAAGCAAGATTGAAACATTTTTGAATAGAGCGTCAGCAACCTCAGCAACTTCCTCAGAAAGCTCTATAAGCACAGGGGACCTCTTAGCTTGAGTGAGGTATGGGTATGAGACAACCTCCTTGGCTTCAGGCAGCGGCTTGGTGGTTGTTGTAGTTTCCCCAGAACGTAACTTATAAGGGACTGCAATAG
The DNA here is from genome assembly GCA_014839935.2 of Entomophthora muscae. NCBI lineage: Eukaryota > Fungi > Entomophthoromycota > Entomophthoromycetes > Entomophthorales > Entomophthoraceae > Entomophthora > Entomophthora muscae. The sequence goes on along the minus strand of QTSX02004323.1, from coordinate 65,765 downwards.
TTTCAGGGACAGCAAGAACTGAATACCCATAGGCATTGGGATCCTTAACATCTGAATCATCCATATCAGAGTTTTTAGAGATATCATAGAATAGCAGTAGAATGGGAGGGGTCCCAGTGTCAGCAGGCTCAGAGTCAGCAATGAAGGAGGGGATTGAAAGAGACAGGGAAGAATTGTCAACTGAGAGCGTCTCCACCTCTAGGTTGACTGGTCTTTTCCTGCTTTTCCTTGGGATCAGCTCCTTCAATCTGAGGATTGGTACAGACTCAAGAATAGTGACCTATCTGGCCGCAGTTATGGCAACCTTGGCGCCTAGGAGGATTCTGGGAGTTCATAGTAAGGATATGAGGTCCACGGGAAGACAAACCAGAATTAGAGGCATCTCAATTCTCTTGCACAACCACTCCAGAATTATAAGGTGCAGATCCTTCAACAGCGTCTTTATGCTCTTCATAGAGAAAAGAATAATTTGTGAGCCTTAAAGTGAAGGCACAGAAGCTGACTAACATTAAGAGCTTGAGCGCAAGCCATGTAAGCCCCATGCACCATCAGCTGTCTGCTAGTTATCAATTGCTTTCCTTTTATGTAGAATCTATCCACAAATTCAGCTAGAGTCTCCTTAGGTTTGAAAGCAATGTGCATGAAGGCGTTCTTCTTCAATTCCAAACTAAGGTTGCCACCAAATTTGTTGATCAGAAGCTGCTTCATTTCTTCCCAAGTCTCAATGGTGGGCAACTCAGGCACTACTACCTCCTGGAAGGTTGGGTGCAGGCAAGTTAGAATGTGTTCTTTCTTAACCTCATCAGAAGCTCTCCTCATGACATTTTTTAGATAGTTAGAAAAGCTGCAATAGTAGAAGTTTTATGGTCAAAGACTTGCTTCAAGGTAGGTTTGAAGTGTGTTTTGGGAGTTGGACCACCATTGTTGCTATCAAGTACGTTTATACACGGGGAAAACTCTGCTTTGGATTCAGAGGGGGCTGTCTGGCTCACAGCTGACAAACACTCTCTTCAAGGGTAGTCAGGGTCTCAGAGTGTGAGCACCCATATTATTAGCTAAGGTGGTATGTTTCTCAGTAAGTTCTAAGTGTTGGCCCTGTGATGTTATTACTGTGGAAAGCTTGGCCAGTCAGGAGGTCAGGGAAGTACACACAGAGAGGCAAGGGGTGAACTTGTCATTTACTAAATTGATTAATTCACTCATTTCTTGCACATCTTTGTCAAGGTTGGAGTGGTCTTGTTTCAAGTGGTCCACCTCATTGGCTAGAGCAATTAGCTTTCTAGCACAGTGAATTTGGGGGGCTCCTGACAGGCCTGGGCAGCAGCCATCTTTGTCAATAACCCCAGTTGGACTAGCAGTAGTTGCCATCATCTCACGTAGAGCGGCAATATCCTACTGTAGCTCAGTAACTTGGGTTGTCAAAGCAAAAACCTGAGGATCTGATTGATGTGCTTCAGTAGAGCAATCTTGACTGCAGGTAGACACTCACAGCTCTCTAATGGCATCCCAGAGTTTCTGTTCTCTATCCATCAAATTTTCTGATGGGGGAGAAGGAGGAACATCTGGTTTGGGTGTGGACAACTCATCTACTTAAGTTTAAAGTTTAGCAATATCAGCAGTGGTGGCTACTCTTTCTTGGTCAAACTCTTCACAGAGCTTGCACAGGCCTCTAGCAGCAAGGTCTGCCACTTGTTGTAGTTGATTAAAGGAGTAATAAATGAATGTATTGAACTGCTGCACAAGTTGTTTGAAGTTGGTCAGATAGACATTCAAGGTAGAATCTACTTGGGTTTGCCATGGCTGTTTCAATTGGTGAAATTCATATAGACGCTCCCTGACATATTCAGGGATGGCCTGGTGCATTTTCTTGATGAAGTTAACCAATCAGGATTGAGAGGTGACATAGTTGCGCTGATTGTCTGATACCAAGGAAAACAGGGAGTGGATCCATTGTTAATATGCAGCAAACTGATTTCAGTGATGAGTAACTGCTGCTTGAAGAGACAAGATTTCTTGAATGTGGAGGCCCAATACCATCTGATGGTGGGCCAAGGCGGGCTGTACAAAGGATGACAGCAGGTGTTCAGCAGAGCCAGCCACTGAGAGGAGGTGTTGTGGAAACTGCGGGGCCACAATTAACTTGTAGTTTTCAGCCTTACTGAACTGCAGCTGAAGGAGAGGGATGGCTCCTTCACGGGCTATCCCAAGGGCTACTGACATGACTTGTTCTAAGTCAGGAGTACTCATGGGGTAGGCCACTAGGCAGGGACCATTACCAAGGTTCAATACAGTAGGGACAATAGGTGGGTCTGCAATGTCTTCCTCAATAGGAGGACTGGTGATTTCAGGTGAAGTTGGCTCTTGTATAGAAGGAGGCAAAAGACCTGAAAACGTGGTTGCAAAAGGGATAACCAAGGGGCTTACAGCCCCTGTAGTGAGCACCATTTTTGTTGTGTTCTGAGGCGCAGCACAGACACATAATGGGGAATAATAACCTTAGTATTAGATTTGTACTAAGTATTGGTTAGATTTCAGGGAAGGCTATGTGATTACCTTGTAGCCCTGGATGAATAATCTCTACTATTTGTGGCTAGGGAGAGGCGCCAAAGTACTTGGAGACACAAAGACAAAAATGTGAATATAACTTAATTTTTATTGGTAAAAGTGAAATGGAATATATACTGTGTAGCTTTACCACAAAACTGTACATACACAGTAGGATCACTTGCCATCAGTATTAGTGGGGCAAGCGTTCTGTAAAGAATCAGGAAACTGAAAAATTGTATTTCCCAGTTTGGATACAGACTTATTTCAAGGGGCAAACACAAAAGAGAGAGATTCATCCTTGAAATAACTTATTGGAGGCAAAATCAAAACATGGTGAATGGCGGCATTCATAACAGCAACAGACCTGCTTCTCCTAGTTGACAGGCCTCACCAGTGGCAACTGCTCCCCACAACTCTTTGTACTTCTTCAAACCAGCCAACCTCCCCAGATTTGAAAGAAAGAGTAATGTAGCTATGTTCCTCCAACTATACCAGAACTCAATGTATGAGGCAGATGAAGCTATGAAGGACGCTACCATAATCAACTGCCTGGACACTGACACACAGACACTGATACTACCCCGCCTTCCAGAAAATGGCTGGACTTACGCCAACATCTTGCAGGCCTTGATAGAAGAGTTTGGTATCCAGGAAGTCCTCCTAGGACAAAAGATGGACTTTGCAGATACTAAAATCAAGGCAGGAGAAACCTTGGAGGAGTTTATTTACAGATTATACTTAGAAGCACAGAATTTGGCTTCCATGAAGGCAGTGCTGTTCATTGATGTACAGTCAGAACTTCTCAATGCAGTACAGATCAATAAGGAACTCTTGATTGCCTTAAAGTCTGGAATCTACACCGTTCAGACAGTCCCTGATCTGATCCAATTGCTGCAAATTTATAAGGAATAGTTTGAGATCCCTCTTTCTAAGGAACACCCAAACCCCTCACTGAAACTAGAACCATTATTTTCAGTACTGAAGGTTCAAAGACAGTTGAGCCAAATCCTGGTACTTTGAACATCTCAGCACGTCTTTGCTTCAAGTGTAACAAACCTGGACATCTCTCCTGGGATTGTGAATCCCCACACAAGGTCTTGGTTGTAGGCGCGGAACTAGAGGAGAAGAACTACGCTGATGACGCAGATATTGAGAAAGACAATGAGGACCAGTAAAAAAACTACTAAACAGCTAGGACAAGGATAATTCTCTGGCTGCCCTTGTGGTTTCAACACCCTAATCTCCACCATACTTCTACCCCCAAAAAACCTGCTCTGAGGCCTGATGCCTCACCACCCTCTTAGTTGAGTTCTAAGGAAGAGCCCTCCCTGATTGACTTCAACTCTCTCCCTTACACAAGAATAATGACTTGAAAGGAGTCCAAGAGGACCTCCTACATTGAGTTCTCACAGTTAACACTTGAACTCATCAGATAACACTTTGCCCTGACGTGGTCATCCCACAGATAGCTTGGAAGATGATCTCTTTACTGTATGCCAAACAGCTGGCTCAACCAGGCACATAAGCTACCCACAAAGAGGACAGTGCTGAACAACTGGCCAAGCTGCTGCATACAGTAAATGTATCAGCTCCTCTAGAATCCCTCAAGGAAGTAAGCCCAGCAGTAGAAGCTGCCATGACTACCTTTCTAGAGAAGTTCAAAGGACTGAGTGTGCACCAGGTCTCCAAGATTGTGGAGATCAGAGAGGACTGTCAGTATTGTATCTATATCAATCTGGTAGTAAAAAAACCACGTTAAAGCCATACTGGATAATGGTGCCCCAGGGAATATTATATCCTTGTGGCTGGTCAAGAAGCTAAAGCTGGCACTGGAATTAGCCTATCATGAAGAGTTTGGTACATCTGGGCCACAGACTACTAGAGCAAAAGGAGCTTACTCTTCTCTCTCTCTGCTTTGGAAAACTAATGGTCACTGTCCCTGCCATAGTTATGGAGAATAACAGCTATGACATTTACATTGGAACCAGCTTTATGGTTCAGTATGGCACTGTGACCAACCATGAAGACCATATGTTTGGGATCTTGGGACACTCCATTCCCATGTTTTACCATGGTCATTGTCCTTCTGACCTGCCCTTAAGTCAGTTGCACTACATCAACCTAGAGTACACAGATGGAGAACTGCCAGTTGCCTACACGCTGCGCATTAAGAAGGCTAAGGTACTCCTGCTCTCAGTGGGAGAAGCCAAGGGCGTTCCTGTGTATGTGTCCTCCACAGTGTTCATCCCACCAGACTTGCAATTAATACATAACACTGGCCTATCACTTGCACTCCCTACTGGTACTCATGGAGAGATTTTTGGCATCCCCAATGCATCTCAGCTGGAGCCTTGGGTAGCACCAGGAATCATCATGCCTAGCAATCAGAAAATTCTGGTGTTGCTGACTAACATGAGTTGACAGCCAATGACTATATCCAAGTATCAATTATTGGGCCACATACACTTAAAAAACATGGCAACCTACAGGAAGCTTCCCCTTTTGCAGACTTCTCAGAGTTGGGCTTACCCTGTGAGCAGCCAAGAGTTCTGTCAGTCATCAGCCATGATTTGCTATCAGGCCTCTCTGAAGAGCAAAAGGTCCTAGCTATGGATCTCTTTACTTAATACAGGAATGTGTTTGCTGAAGATGACTATGACCTTGGAAAGGCAGTAGACGTAGCACATCACATTGATACCCAGGATAGATCTCTAATTTTCTCTAGACCAATACAACATAGCTAAGCTAATAATGCTGTGACCAACAAAGAGCTCCAGAAACTACTGGGTACCAGACTCCTGGTTCCCAGCAAGAGCCCTTTGGCTACCCCCTGCTGATTTTCAAAAGAAGGACAGTAGTAATCAAGTGGTGATTGACTACCCCGTCTGAATGCAGTCACCAAGAAGGACTCATACCCACTTCCTCGCATTCATGATACATTGTATTGCCTGGGAGGTACCAAGTTCTTTAGTGCAATGGACCTTATCAGTGGGTATTGGCAAATTGACCTGCCTCCTTCTTACCAAGAGAAATGCACCATCATTATCAACCAAGGGATTTTCCAACCCATAAGGATGCCCCAAGGCCTATCCAATGCACCAGCCACCTTCCAGAGAGCTATGGATGCAGTGATGAGAGATGTGAAGCTATCCTGCATCCTAGTATACCTTGGGACATCAATGTCTTTTCTCGCACCTTTACCAAACACTTGAATCATCTGGAGGAGGTTTTCAAGTGGCTCTTAGCTGCCAATCTAAAACTGAAGCCACACAATTGCAATTTTTCAAAGAGCACTTAGAGTTTTTGGGTTTTATCATCAGCTGTGATGAACTCCGTCCTGTCCCTTTCAAGGTTGAGGCCATTGAAAAGATGCAGGTACCCTCTAGTGAAAGAGATTTCCAAGTCTTCTTGGGGATGATAGGCTACTATTGCCACATTATCCCCAATTTTTCAATACTGGGAGATGCACTCTTCCAACTCCTTTGCGCTGATGTGGACTTCTTCTGGAGCCTGGTGTACCAGACTGAATTTGAGGCCCTAAAGAAGACTCTCACTGCTGCACCTGTGCTGGCCTACCCAGACTTTTCCAGAACCTTTGTAATTCACACTGACGCCAGCTTGACAGCCATTGGTGGTGTGCTTTCTCAGCTGGACACTGATGAATTAGAACATCTGGTGGGTTACTGCTCTTGTACCCTCAATGTTCATGAGAGAAACTACATGATCACAGAGCGCAAGTGCTTGGTATATTTACTCCTACCAACAATTCAGGGTGCACCTTCATGGGGTACACTTCACAGTTGTCATATAACATTCTTCCTTGCAATGGCTTTAGATACTGAAAGACCCCAAAGATTGGCTAGCATATTGGGCCATCAAGCGACAGGCATATAACTACAAAATCATTCACTGAGCTGGCACAATCCACCAAAATGCTGACTGCCTTGCTTGTCTGCCTACTGTTGCCTTAGTCTCTCCCATGGCTAAAATTCTCTATGATAAACTCATGGAGGATCCTTCTTTTTGGGGGGAGGAACCGGCAGAGATACAGAAGGTCCTCAAGAAGCTAGCTGTTGATACCAAGGTCTTCAAGGGACAGCCCCTAAAGCTTTGCAGAGATTCCCAGCTTCTTTATATATGTCCATCTCTGTACATGAACTCAGTGGTAGCTGCATAAAAGACTACTGGGCACAGTGGTATTCAGAAGACACTAGAAATTCTATAACAACACTGCTTCTATGAAGAAACGCACACAGACGTGATGGATACAGTAGTTTTAAAAGCTATGGCAACAACCAAAAATACCTCAGATTTAAACAAAATGATTTCAGATTTAAAAGAAATCCAAGTTGCGCAAGATTCAGGATTCAATTAATTTATAAAATTTCAGTTAATAAATGAACTGTCAAACAAAAAACAAAATTTCACTAGCCCATTATACAAAATTATATCAATCATCAAGCGGTGTAGTTCAAACCACAAACAAAATGAACTGACACAACAAGTGAAATGAATGGATGCTGTTCCGGAGTATATTATAATCCAATCAGGATTCATATGAGGCACCAACAGAAAAACTAAAGTGAAACAAAACTTGAGCAATCTAGAAGCAAGATTACACAAGCACAAAACAAAATGAACTCACACAAGATGTGTAGTATGAGCAGCCTAAAATAGAAAAATAACAGTTTAATAGCCAATCAACAGCTATCCAATTTAGGAACAGAGGCATTTTATCCATTTTCATGGCTCCAGATTTGTATGAAAAGGTTTTGAGAACCTTCCAAATATGGACTCAATATTACAATAAAAATAAATCTTTAAATTTTAAAATTTCTACTTTTAGTGATTTTATCCTAGGTTTTTTATAATGGTTTTTAACAGCAATATCTTTGACAGCGCCAGCAGCCAAGCCAGCAGCAGCCAGACCAGCTTCAATGGAGGCAAGGCTCAGAACGTGGAGGCACCTGTTTACACCCAAGCCTTTGAGGCAGGTAACAAGGAAGCTGACCTATAACTGACCACCAACCTCTATGGCTTTGACTTGTTCAGTAGTCACATAGTGTCTAGCTCTGCCCCTGCTCCTGTACCCATCCCCGCACAAGCTGCCCACCAACCAACCAATCAGGATGGCAACCTTGATTCAGAACAACTTCCTGCCACCAGCCAACCTGCCCCCCTACAGCCAATCAGGCTTCAGCTCCCCCAGCCCAGCGCCCCAAGCGACAAATCATCACTGCCCAAATTCTTCAGGAAATTGTGGCACTGAATCTACAGGATCTTCCTGGGAACAGATTGCCGCCCAGTTGCAATTTACCCAAGCTACTGTCATGCGGGAATTCAACAACCTGATGAACAGGGGGAATCTGATTGGGACAGCCAAGAAGCCCAAGAAGGCCCCTGAGTCACAAATATCTGAGGCATACCCTATCATGCTTGACCTCCTCCACCGGGATCCCAAGCTTCCCTTGACCCAGGTCCAGAAGCAGCTTGCGCACCATAACATATGGGTCTCTAAGCGCATGGTGCAGCTCTGGATGTATGGGAAGGTGGCTTTCATATGGGTTCTTATCAATTTTGCCGGTGACCAATGAGATGGCGCTGAGGATTCCCCATATGACACTGCAATTGAATCAACCCTGGTCTGATGCCTGACTAGTCTAACTGATGATGTCATGTTCATCTCATAATACAAGCTGTCAATAGCTTTTGATGACTTTGGCAAGCAAGGAAAAGCCGCTGCCAAGAATAGAAGGAAGAAGGTCAAGAAGGGGACGTTCATTGGTGCATTTCTGGCTGTTTCAGCCAAGGGTTTTGTCTACTATTGGACAAACCCAGATTTCATCAATTGCTACTCATACAGCCACATCCTTGGTGGATTACTCAACTCCTGGGATGGCTCAAATTCCAAGTACCGGGTTTTCTTGAGCCACCAGATGGAGGGTAGCTCCACCGCCCTTGAGGTCATCCAGGGACGCGGGCACCAGGCCTCAGTCTACCCCGCCGGCCATGCAGACGTCCATCTGGCTGATGTTGTCTTCTTCAACATGGGATCCACATTACAGGAGCACTGCCCTCAGGCTTTTAACAGCCTCTATCTTGGGGTCCTTGACCACAATTTTCTCTTTGGCTGCCAGATGGTGGCTGACTTGTTTGCACAAATGGTTTTCCATGTGAACATGGGCAACCAATCACGTAAGGATAAGCGCCTTCCACCTTGGGCCACTGCCACTTACCAGCCCATCCAGCCAATGGCTGATGAGGAATACAATGAGCGTTATATGGCAGCCATCACGCAAAATCCTCCTGCCTCCACCCCCACCACCAACACCCCTAACCTGCAAGCCCAACTCACCCAATCCCAGACCCCCAGGCCAGCACTGCCTCTACGTCTTCCTTCCCGCGTTGTTTTTCCTCCTAGGCATCACTCTCCCCCGCCCCAATAAACCCCTGTCACCAAACATTTTCTATTTATATTATCTTTTTTTTGAATTTCAATTGTTCATGTTCTCTTTGTTTATAGTTGGTTTTATTCTTTATGTTCAGCTTATTTCTATAAAATTATATATTTACTATGTTGTGTATCTAGATCCAGAACACAGTTATTTTTAGCACTTAAACACACCCCTTGTGAAAATATTAACAATGATTTGGTGATCAGCTAAATTTGAATTAGAAAATTATAGTGTTAACTGTTTTTAGATAAAGTTGTTACTGATCCAAATTCAAAACCTTAATGATAAACTTTAAGCCAACCAGGAGCCAAGTGATAAAGTGATTGTTGTGATATAAAGGGTCATTCAATAACTCTTTGATGACCCTTTATGTCACAACAATCACTTTATCACTCAGCTCCTGGTTGGCTTAAAGTTTATCATTAAGGTTTTGAATTTGGATCAGTAACAAATTTATCTAAAAACAGTTAACACTATAATTTTCTAATTCAAATTTAGCTGATCACCAAATTGTTGTTAATATTCTTACAAGAAACTATGTCAAGTGCCAAAAATAATATGGTAATCAAGGTAACAATGCCAACACAAAGTAAATGACACATATTGAGATGAGCGTAAAACATATATAAAATGAGTAGAAAGATGGGATAATGTAGTAGATGGGAAAACAAAAAGGAATAAACAAAGAGGCAACAGTATCAAAATAATACAGAATTTATTGGGGCAAAAGCTATAAAAAATATGGAAAGGTTAGCAAAAAATCAATGAGAGAATTGGAGAAGCTTCTGAAGGATCTCAACTTGGAAATTGCCAAAATAAAGGACATTAGCCACAAGGTCAAAGCCAAAGTGAAGCTTGTTGTTAACTGGGGACAAAATTGACAAGGTGTCTGCAAAGGTACTAATGTCAAAAATGCCAGACACCCCAGAGAAGACAATCAAGAGCTTACTAAATATTCAAAAAATTGTGGTCAAGGGCCTGCAATTTAAGGCATATAATCTTTCTGCGCTGTCTGTCTGGGTTGATGACCCGGAGATGTATGAACATCTCAAACCTGTCAAGCGTGCCAGGGCAGAGGATACCAAATTTCCTGCACAATTGATTGCGCTAAGAATGGCCAAGCCAGCCAAGGCTGCCGGCAAGGAAAAAATCCAAGAAGGTAGCCTAAAAAACAAAATTAATTAATTTTCAAAAAACTTACCTTTTTTCTTAGAAAATGTAGACGGCAAACTCTGCCAAGTCCTGGTCCCTTTTGTCCCAGCCACCTTTTACGCAAATTATGCCACTCATGTGGCAAAGCAATTGTATCTGTCTCCCCCCTATCATGCAGGAGCTGGAGGACCGTATCCACAGGTCCTTTCTGATATTGCGGGAGGCGTTGGCAGAACTTACGCATGCTGAGTGGGCATCTGAGGGGGCATCCAAGTGGGCAGTTACTGCCTACAAGGATGCCCAACTGGTCTGCCTGGACCCGGTATCCCTCAGTGGAGTTTGCTGTGTTAAACTCCATTGAGCTTGTTTGGGACGTCCTGGCAATGCTCCCATTCAAGAATGTACCAGAGATGGGCCGGGCTCATGTGGCTGCTTGCTTCTGCTTCCCGGTGGAGCACACCATATCTTACCTGTTGGAGAACTTTGGGCGTGTGGTGGGCAAATTGGCTGTTGCAGATGCAACAGCCATAAAGAAGACCAAGATCCTCCTTGCCAACTTTGGGTTGGCCTGGAGTGCTGACAAGACAGGGCTCCCTGCAGCCATGGAGCTGACCTTTGCAAAGACCTGGCATGACAAGAAGATCAGCGTGGTCTATAATAAACTGTATGAGTTCACAGAAGCCTTTGCAGGGCAAAGGCTTCATCTGGTTGTTTACCTGGGGCTCCTATTATACTTTGGGATGGGCGCGTCTGTAGAGGATCTGGACAGGGTCCTTCTGGGAATTGACAAGGCCCAGCTTGCTCTCGACGGGAAGAAGGTCCCCCTGGATACAACTTGGTTGATCATGTAATCCAAGACGCCCTGATCCTGGCTGGGATATACGGGTTTGTAGCCCCGCCTGAAAAGCTGCTGCTTCACTCCCACCTGACCCTACTGCCTTTCACCAGCAGGAGGGAGTATTTCAATAAGGGTGTATCACTGTTCACAGTGTGGCAGTGGACGTTGTGCGCCACTTCCATCGCAGGGTGGGTACATATTGAAGAACCCACTACAGGCGCACACAATAAAAACATGATTCCAATAAATTTTATTACAATTAATAGTATTATAATTATAATAAATTTTTATAATTTTTATTTCAGCAAACCAGTTTTGCAAAATATATTGCAGAAACAGTTTTCATAAAAGCATAAAATTATATGTTAATAAAATAAATTCTAACTTTTACATTTTATGTTTAATTTTTTAAACCTATTTTTATATTTATTTATCCAAAGTGATAGAAATATATTTGCGTAATATAGTATCAAGTGTTTGGGATTGCCTCAGATGGCATAATAAGATAATATACAATAAAATAAATAAATTACTTACATCTATTGATGGATCTTCTGAATGTGATTGCAGGCGTGGAAACATCTAAATATAAAATGATAATTAATAAATCTTGAATAGTAAATAAGAGAATATAAAAACATTGGACACACTAAGCCTTTAATTGATTGGCTGTTTGGCTAGGCACGTGTGGATGAACAAATCAGCGTGGCCATAGAATTTGGTCACAGTCTCAGCTGGGAGGGTGTGGATCCCGGCCTGCAGCAAATTAAAGAGGTCCTCGGTCCCAGTTGGGGTTCCTTGCTTGACAACTTGCTTGAGCCACCCAAAGACTTCCTCAATGGGATTTAGGAAGGGTGAATCAGCTGGGAGGAAGAGAAGGCATAAATTTGCTGTGACCAATTGCTGGGGGCCCACTGCAATGCTTGTGTCAATCATTGGGAATTCCTCAAGAATATCAGCCACCTTGTGGAGACCAATGTTGTCTAACACAATCACATTGGTGAAGCCCGGGCTTGTGCGCCTCAGGTGCTCCTGGACCAATTAGAGGAATGACAAGAAGATATGGCTATTGTGAGAACCCAATATCATTTGATAAAGCTCAACCCCCTTTGGACCAAGAAGAGCCACCATTGAGTAGGCTGTGGCGCAGACTGCAGCACGCCAAGCCATCCCTTCATTGGAGCCTTTGGGAACATAGCCATACTCATTGTGCATTGACCAGGAAAATGCCAATTTGTCAACATAATAAAATTTGACCATCCCCTTGGCTTTGAGGGCAGTGTACGCCTCTGCATAGTTTTTCCAGACGTCAATATTGGCTGGGCTGTTTCTTTTGTAGGGGGATACCCCAAGCTTTTTCCAGGAAAAGCACATCCCCTTGAGCAGATAGTAGTAAAAGGAAATTGAGGCCTCAATCCCTAAAGTAGTTTCACCATTGCCTGTATATTTTCCAGTTCAAGATGGCAGTCCCAGGTGATCCACTGGTGGATTGCCCATTTGTGCTCCTTGGTGAGCATGGTAGAAACACACAAGGATTTCTCTGTGGCAAGGACACAACCAGTATTGATGAATTTTTGGAAGGTCTTGCTGGCGTACTTGGGATCCACTCCAACAAGGGCCGCAGCCGCCTTGTAATCACCCAATTCCTGCATTAGCTTAAGCAGGATGATGTGTTCAATGTCAGGGATGTGCTTCTGGGCGGGCTTTTTAGCAGTGGGGATTGACTCATTGGCATTGGGCACAACACAGGGCATAGGTACCTTGGTATAGAAGGCTGCAACTTTCTTTAACACCAACTGCCCCTCTGTGGTTCTATAGAACTCAGGATTTTTGTTGTCTTCTTGGTTGCTATCACTGACGTAGGGCTTGTAGCTAGTATCAAGTACAGGCTTAACCTTCTCCAGCATGGCTTACAGGACCAACTCTTGGCAGTACACAATGTCAAACACATATGAAGTAAGTTCTACCTCCTTGTTTCTAACTGTTTTGTTGTGGTGACCTTGGTTGGCTTCCAGGTCAGCTTTGGGGCCCGAGGGTTTATGCTCCGCATCCTAGCAGCTTGTGCTCCTTGAACTGGCTGTGTCAGTGCAGCGTCACTATGGAACTCTCCTCTCCTGTCTCCTCCTTGAGTAGGCACTTGGGTTGCACTAACTCTATTCTTTGACCCGCGGGGGCAACCACAACCACGACACACAACAGGTGTATTGGTACTCTGGTATTATGTTCCTTTCATTTTAAAATTTAATAAATATTAAATAAATTTCAATTAATTTACTCCCTAATTTTAATTTTTGCTTTTATCTGAATTTGGATATTCAATTAATATTTTTCCCCACCTGATATCCCAATTATAGATTTTTTATTTCTTAATTAGTTGTTTTTGGTTTTACAACACTCATTTTAGAATACTCAAAAAAATCCACCCATTTTCCTAGATTTTACTGCCAAATTCAAACACCCAACACAATATTTTTAAATTTTATGTTTCAGATCTTGTGTCTTATTTTAGATACCTTGGTATCATTCATGATTACAATCCATTGCACACATTGCGTAAGTGATTTTGTTTACGTAGTGAGTTGCTATTGTGTTTTGTTTTTGGTTTGCGTTTTGACACACCTTCTTGGATGTATTTTGTCACCAATTCACATAGTAAACATATGTACACTGAAAGTCAACTCACACCATTTTGTTTGTGAATCAATGTATTTTGCATTATATTTTGAATGTTTTTTCTTTGTGTGTGAGCCCTTTGTTGCTGTGTTGACTCATTTTGCCGATTAATGTCAATAAACCCTGTTAACAGAGTGTATATTTTAATCTGAGAGATGGATTTTGTTTAAATTCTTAAATCATTTTGTTTAAATCTGAGGTATTTTTGGTTGTCGCCATAGCTTTTAAAACTACTGTACTTTAGCCTCTTGTCACAACTGTAACATCAAGCGCCCAAAGGTAGCCAGGTTCCAGCACAGACTAGTCCAACCTGGGTTTGCCTTTCATACTGTGGCTATTGACGTAGTTGGTCCCTTTCCAGTCACCAACAGCAAGTACAAGATCATCATTGTAGCTGTGGATCACCTGAACAAATGAGTAGAGGCTAAGGCTATCCCTAACCAGCCCACCCTGACTACTGCTATGTTCATACTGGAGAACATAATATAAAAGCATGGTTGTCCCCAAGTACTGTTGACAGACAATGGCACCAACTTTACCAGCTATATGATTTCCTGCCTAAATCAGATTATGGGGATACATGGTATGCTATCTACTCCCAAACATCCATAGACAAATGGTTTGATAGAACGCACAAATAGAAGCCTGGTATAGATACTTTGGAAGCTTAGCCATCAACAGGAGACAGAATGGGATACCTTTCTACCAGCTGCAACCTTTGCATACAATATTGGCTATCATTGGGCCACAGGAAAGAAACCCTTCCAGCTACTCTACAGGCAACAACCAGGATAACTACCCCTGCTATACTTGTTGGTAAAACCTAGCCTGGCAGTATCCCCAGACGCCTACCTCAATAAGCTGGTACAGACATTGATACGGCTACAATCTGAAGCCTACAAAGTTAACCTCAACCCCAAACTCCAAGACCTTGACCGAGCCATGGTCAAGAACTCTCCCCTAAAGTCCTATGTGGTTGGAGATAAAGTCTACTTCTTCAGCAACAGAGGTTATGGTCAAGAGTCTAAACTTGCCTCTATCTGGCAAGGTCCTGTTCAAGTCATCCAAAAGACTGGCCTTGACTCATACACATTGAAGGAGCCAGTTTCTGGGCAATTGATTACTAGAGTGCATGCACAATATATGAATGCTGCTCCTGGTAGTCAAGAGTAAGCCCCAATGAGGACAGCAAACCAAAAAAGAAAGCCTAATTAAAAAATCCATGAACTTTTGTCCAGGTCACCAGAACCAAGAAATATATAAGGACAATGAAATTGGAAGAGTCTTTATTGTTGGGATACCAGGCCCTGCATATACCAGACCAATTGCACTAAGGCCTGAATTGCAACAAAGTAACAAAGCTGGTTCCCAGGAAATCCACAAAGCTAATGGCCAAGAATGAGACATTGAAGACCTACCAAACGCCGCAGACAATTGATCCCCACAGCCACAGGGAAGGACACACCAAGGAAGAGACAATCCCACAGAAGGTATTACCAGAGCACATAATCATCTGGAGTCTTCTTACCTAGATGGTAGTACATCCCAAGAAGCCAGTCAAGGAAGGCAGCCATGTTTTATTCCTTAGTAAGGTCAAACTTGTTGGTGCCACGGAGCACCAAGTTCCCAGTAAGGGCCATGACAACCAATGGTCTTCACTGACATGATCTACCCCCTTCAGAGTAGCCTGGAACACATGACAAAGCCTTTGCTCAAAGTTGTCAGTAGCTACCCAGCCTTCCACATGAGAAACAGTCTGGCCAGGCATGGTCCAGGCCCTGACCACTGCCTTGAGAATAGCTGACACCGTAGCTTGCCAAGTGGTACCAAGTTGCTGACCACAAAAATCAAAATTCTGGAGATGGCCCTCCAAGTACTTATCTACCTGCCACATGGAAAATTTCCAGTGAACCATATTACCCTCCTCCAACTTTAGTTGAGTAAAGACTAGAGGCTAACAAAGAGCCAAGAACAAGGCTGCAAGTAAGGGATCAGTTCACTCTAAGAGCAAAGTAGGAATTGACTCCCATTGAAACTTGGTAGACAAGTCCAGGTACTGCCTGTCCACGTTCATCATGGGTAACAGCTGGCCCAGAGCCTGCCCTCTTACATCTGGGGTCCTTTTGGATCAATCTGCCTTGGTTGGAGCTAGTTTCCTCTTTGAGATGACTACTGTAACAGTCTACCTTTTAGGCTTTGGAGATATTAAAGTATAGTGATGAATCATACTGCTACCTGGGGTCCTGAAGGCGCTTTTAGCCCCTGTCATCTAATCCAGTGGCGGGAAATGTTGCAAATGGGCTAATAAATGATAGTTTTGATAGACATTAAGTTTGAAGTCAGATCCATAATACAATTACACATTAGGTAATAACTTGACCAATTGATCAAGAACTAGTGGATACCAGAGAATTCTGGATTTGACTCAAATCTCCTTGGCAGTTGGGTATTTTAAAGGAGCAAATAAGGGCAACAAACAGATCATTCAATTAAGGAATTGGAGTCTGTACTTGGCGCCTAAGTCTAGAAGAATAAATGGAGGTGACGTCAAAAATCCAATTGCTTGATTGATCTCTACTTCCAGGTGCAAAATCAATAGCCAATATTGGTGTTTGTGACTGTACAACAGTCACTGTTAAGTATTTAGCTGAATAAATACTCCAAGATATAAAGTTGCTCTGTTTTTGCTGTTTGTTTTATGTAGATAGGTTTGGCAGGAATTCTTCAGATAAAGGTTCCTGAAATTTAGTATCTATATTCAATAAAAGAACAGGAGGCAAGATTGGCTGAATCAATCTTGGAGACTAGGCGTCTCAAAAACAATTTAATTAACTGGGAAGATTAATTAAAAAAATACATGGGAATATAATTAATGAGGATTTAATTATATTGGTTAATTGCCTTGACTGTGTCAAGAGGTATGGTTAAGGTTAATCATAGGTAACCCCCCCCCAATTTGGGTTTAACAACACTGTAGTGGTGTCTTGTTTGAGGGTTGAAGCATTTTAACGGGTTTTTAAAAGTCAAGAAAACCATTAAATGTAACAATAACTGAATAAAGGTAATGATGCCTTGGAATTCAGGTTTGATCAGCTGGTTCCCAGTTGGAACATCAATAGCTGAGTTTTGGGATGTGTAATCCACAGGGTTTTGGTGCCAGGAGCTGGGGAAGCTCCATGCTGAATTGGTACTTTGGGATAAATGGAGTCAGGTGACTTCTTCCCATTGTAGGTTGGTTCTCATAGGTTGAGGATTATTGGTGATCTTTTAGGTAAAGATCTAGGTTTGGATGACTTGAATGTCATAGACCACATGATATGAATCATAGGTTGATTCAGGAACTGGAGGGGTTTTCAGCCAAATATGCCCCAAATGGTATATAAGCAAAAACAGCTAATTTTAAATAAAGATATATTGTCAATTTTGATGCTTTCCCCTCAAATCACTTTTATTTATCATGAATTCTTTATTATTATTTGAAAGAGCAAAATTTAGGGTGCTTTGTGTAGAAACCACTGCTGCTAGGAAGGAAGTTCCTAGCATCTCACTCGAGGAGGCTTGGGCAAGTCTGGAGGTCTCTAAGATAGCACCTGAGGAATCTTTGGTAGAAGTGAAAGCGGCTTTTGAAGAATTATATTCCTACTTTTTTGCCAAAGAGGGAACCCCGGCACAAGGAAATTGAGTTTATGCATGGGACTCCTGGAACTTGCTATTAGGGTTTGATGAAATTTTGCAACAGGTGAAGGACAGAGCCAATTGTGAAGTTGAGGTGTTAAGAAATAGAGAGGAAAAGAGTGTCAAAATTATGGCTCGTTGGAGAGATGACAATAAAGTGTTGTCTCACAAAATTGCCTCCCTGGAGGCAAAGCTCCTCGAAGCTTCATCACAGGAAGGTAACAGTAACAAGAGTCAAGGGCAAGATAACAGCAAGTTTGACTGGTTGGACCTGGATCTATCACAGTGTTGATACTAATATTTGTATCGATACTAAGCCTGGCCTATTTCCCTGTTTCTCCATTCCACTAATTCTCCCTCTCCCAATTTCTCACCCTACTATATATACTTGATAAATATATTAAATAAAGTTAAGTTTTTACCCCCATCTATTGTTCACCTCTACTTCGGGGTTACTACCCTGTTATCAAGTATAGTAATTGAACAATTGCCAGGGCTAATTCTTGCTAGTTATACCCAACAGTTCACACCTACGACAGTGGTAACACAAAATGATATCTGAGAAATTTATTTATCACCAATAAAGCTTAAGCTCCATTCACATCTTTGTCCTTGTGTCTTTCAGTACTCCAGTGCCTCTCTCTAGCCCCACTTAGAAGAGATCTTACTACTCAGGGCCACAAGATGAACCTTCCTCCTTCCCTACCAACTAACCCAAGGCTTAGTATGGACCCAATCCCAAGGTTAGGATCCCCTGTTGTGTGTCTGTGCCGCGCCTCAGAACATAACAGGTTGTAAGTGATCTTGTTAAACTGATCACCCCAGGTGGCTGCTGTACGGTTATGGGTACCTTGGGGGTGTTTAAGTCGTGATACTGAACGGTGATAAAGAAACTGCTCAATATTATATATACTGCAAGGATAGCCTCCCCTTCTATGTAAGCTCTCCAGCTGGTATCTGGTGCCATCTTCTGGGATCCCTTATTTGGGGGTGTAGAGTATAGGTGTTTAGATGATCTACCTGTGCTACTATGGTTGTATATATATTAAAGGTGGATTGGATAAATATGGGTGGTAATTGAAATTAAAATATGTCTTTATTGAGGTATGAAGGGAGCCCTATATGGCTGAAATCATGTCATGATGTGTAAATATAGAAGTGTGGTATACTTGGGAAGATCTGTTGAAAGCTGAAGGGGTTCCGTGTAGAAAATTCGGATCAGGCCCTGAGGTCACCCTCTACCGGGTTCCAGAATTATCCCCAGGGAAATGGTTTTCTGGGAGCGAGCCATCTATGTTGCAGCACAGTAAAGGTTTGAATTATAATTATATATATAAGTGTTTTTTAAAATTTTATATGTGTAAATATTTACTTTGACTTGGATGGATTGGACTTGTTGTGACTTTAGCTAATCGGTACCCATAACAATTCTGGCAACCGGATTTCTGACAGCAGGATTCCCAAGAAGTCGATGGCATTTTGAATCCGTTTGAATTTAATACACGTTTAAAATTTAAGATATGGTCTCATTTTGCTGGAAGTGGCATTGCCAGAATTTCTGTTGCCGGAATTAGGGCTGCAGCAGGGGGAAGTGCAAGGATTAAAGGTGGCTTTCTTTTTTCTGGGAGAGCCAGATTTCATGTATATTTTTAATAAATTTCTATTTTTGAAGATGATTTGAAATCGAATCCTTATACTTTTAAAACTTTAAAATTTGGCAGAAAAATATATAATTTTTATTTCAAAGAAAAATCTGAAAAAGTATCCACAGGAGGACGTGTACGGCTACAATTCTGGAAGAATTGTAGCGCGGACAAATTTTCTGGAATCGTTTCTGGATATGAGATGGATGGCTGGTTTATAAAAAGGCAGCCATCGTTTCAGATCCGCCGCAGCCCTAGTCGGAATCGGAGTGGGTACCAACCAATCGGATCAAGGCTAGCCCATAAGGCCATATTTCAAGTTAATCTGGGTTAAATTAAATTGCAAACTATCTAAAAAGGACTGCGACTATTTATGACATGTGGATCAGTGTCGCTCTGCAATTAAATATTTAATTGCGGCTGGTCTTTATCTTCTCTCCCGGGTTCACTTGTCACTTAAATCTGTTTAATGAGAATATATGTACGGGATATCATAACTATTGAATTTGATCAAATCAGTTTATTAAATGCTAACAGATGGTTGGGATGGGGAACAGCTTTCCAAAGGGAAGGAGATGGTTTATGGCGGCAAAGTTCTTGTCTCCCATACTGCACTTGGGATCCTCGAGAAGATTGTTGGCACAGTGCTTGAGGGGTTGGGTTGGGCTGACTTCGAAATATTCAGCACCAACTTGAGCAAAGCCCATGCTCTGCTCAGGCAGGTGGGGGACAACATCGCCCTTCCGAGTATATCGGACGATGGGTATGGGAGTGGACTCCAGGTATCGGGCATAGGCAGGGTCACCAGGGCGGGGGTTGGAGTAGAGGAAGACGCGCATCTTGTTTTTCAAGCTGTTCCTTTTTAGAAAACTCATCCACATTGGCGTAGAAACAGCGGCAACTGCTCCGCCAAGGCTGTACCCAGTTACGTGAAGCTGATATCCTCGGTATTTAGGGGTTTTGAATAGACGAAGTGCCGCTGCTTCACAGGCGGGCTGGAGTGATTGAAGATAGAGCAGATCGCCGTGGTGGACCTTACCTTTTGCTACGCCAGGATAGCTAACCAAGTCAACGTCCTCGTTTGTCTCCCAGTTCTTTTTCGTGACTGTCCCGCGGTATGAAGCAACGATGAGTTTGTTCTTGGGATCAACAGCGATCATAGCCTGAGACTCCATCGTTTTGTTAACAATGAGAGAAGCAGCTTCGAATTTCCCAGGGCAGAAGCATTGCTTGGTGCTCATATGCATTGGGTTACAGACCGGGAGAGAAGAATGGGGGAGAAACTCTTTAAATTCAGCGTCGGTGACAGGGTATTTCTGGCGCGGGGTGCTGAGAGGAAATGGTTCGCGCTTCAAGATGTTTAGCTTTTCTCCCAGCTTCAAGAGACCGATATAGTTTTGCAGCTCCACGAGACCCTCTTTGACTTCGTCAAATTTAACACCATGCACCAGCTGAGCGCCAAAAGCTCCAAGTATTGTCAGATTTGCAAGCTTCATTCAGATTTAAACTTGTCTTGTTTGGTTGTATATACCCATCTTACGGAGCCGCTTGTTTGCTTTCCCATCCAAGGCATAAACCAAAAGAGGCTCATTACCCCTTCGTCCGAGGCCTTAAAAATAAATAGCAAGGGTTAAAGACCCGCACTACCAACCCATGCCAAAGTCGAATGAACCGGCCTTACCGCTACCACATTCTCATGCCAGCTGCATCCCCTGCCATCATAATTAGGGCTGCTTCGGCCAGTTTCTGGTGCCGGGACACCCATTTCAAAGAATTATCTAACAATGTTTAAATATATAGCAGTTTCGCTTTAGCTATAGCGGCCGATAGCCGGAAGCTAGCCGGGGCTGAGGCGAAGCATTCCTAAGCATGATGTACAAGCTATGGCATTCGAACATTAAAGAAGAAGCCGCAGCATATAAACTGCAACATAAAATATTCAACAGGGATCCAAATAATAAAGGTAAAACTTTCCTAGCTTGGGTGAAATCTACTAGATCGATTAAAAATTGCGATTGCTTTACAAATTTATTGAGTTTGTTACTCTAGGACTTGAGCGCTTCGGGTGTTTGTTGGATCGCTTACTAATGCTAATTTACTTTAGAGTTTATGTTTGACTTGATAAAAATCGTGAGCTCTAGATCTTATTGATTGGATTCCCTAGACTTAATAGATCTAGATGCTGTTTAGAGAGTTAAGATTAGAGATGCTTTTCTACCCCTCCATAATGTATCTCTATCTGCTTGCTATCTAAATACCCACCTTGTTTCCGATATTATGACATCATTCTAGGCATTTTCTAAATAAAATGTATTTTTAAAAATCTTAGAACAATGGCCTAATGCCAGAAATAGATCCCAGAAAAAACGGTGTCGGAACAAGGTGGGTACCTTAAAAAATCAGTGGGTTGAACTTTCCTACCGAGTAATGCCAATATAAAGTAGATATCCGGTATATATAAGCAAAGTATAATTTTAGTTGATTATTGCATACTCTTACTTTAGTTTAAATCCAATACCAGCCATCTATAAAGATTGATTTCAGATGATATATTTTTAAAAAATATCGGTTATTTACTAAGAGTTGTTATCTTTTACCGCCAAGTATTTCCAATAAGTGAAAGCAATAAGATATATTTTAAAATCAACCCTTATTTTTTCGTTTGAGATCTAGCATACGTAGAGAAATGTGAGTGCAGGACATGCTTACGTAGCTCTCCTTCCACTTTAAAGGACTTGCTGCACCGCAAAGTTGGGCAGGTATATATGATATCCCTGGGGCAAGGCCGTGGAACGAGATCACCAGAGAAGTGCTTTTGCTGGAGATGGTGTTTGATCAGGTGGGTACGGAACCCAGGATTGCTGGTGAATTTCTTGGTGCATGGCTTGAAGGGGCAGATAAATCCATATCGTTTAAATTGCTTGCATGGCCTAAAATCTGTTTTTTGGGATTGATTTGAGCAATCAGCTGCTTCAGAAGGGTTTTTGCATAAAATATATCTATCGAGGGAGGGGTCTTTGGGAAGAAGATTGGGATAGATATAGTGTGCCCAGTAATGCCAAGTGTCATGATAGTCAGAAATAGAGGTATGCATGTTCAACATCAGAGTGAATTCAGAATATTCCTTGGGATTTTGTTGGAATGTTTCTATGAAGTCATAGGCAAGGGCAGTGGCTGAAGTGTATGGGTTCTTGAATTCAAAGGGAGATCGTGAATGAGGAGCAGGACGAAAGTTTCTTGGGTTTGATGGAAGTGTGCTGAACAGCTTGAGGAATGAAGCAGTTCTCTGGATAACAGAGATATTTTTGTTGCCTACTGCAGCTAGCTGTTTGGCCTTAGGTATCTGAGTTTTCTTATCTCTGATGGCATCTCTGATGGAAGGAAAGTGGTTTTCAAAGAAGTGAGACAAGGAACAATCAAGCTTTGAGAATGTAGTGTTGCAGCATGTGTAAGGTATCAGCTGCTGTTTAAATGGGTTTGTAGCAGGCGGAGTGGAGCACCGAAGAGATGGTTTTAGGGTTGGGGGTGGGTGTGAGGGGTAATAAAGGGAGCACAAGTCAAGGATATGTTGTAGATCAGAGCTCATAGCAGTCGAGAGTGAAGAAAGAGATATTTGTGGTTGGGTTATAAGTTGTGTATTGATAGAAGCTGCTGGGATCCAAGCCATGCATTAATAATGCAAGTATAGTCAATGATTGACTGGGGTGAAACATATTCGTTTTTTAGTGCAGGAATTGTCTGTAAATCAAGCTAAAAGTATTCGCTTCCGGTTATCTTTTAACATGCTAAATTATAAGATTTTTAACATCGCGTGTGTGTTTCAGCCAAATAAAATGATGATTAGTAATGTGAAGAGACAGTGGCGCCTGATGTTTCACCTTTGGCTTAAAGCGGGTGGATTTAAGTTTAAGATTTAACTGCAAGAAGAGTAGGCCTGTTGGGACGCTTCAACGATATCCGAACGACATCTTGTCACAAAAGACTTCCTGTAGAGAAATCTCATCAAGTATAATACTGAATCCCCAATTTAAAAATTTATAATGGGATTTGTGGATGGTGATCATTAATAATAGGGGCCACTCCATTCTAATACAGCAACACTTACCCCCTTGTAAAAATTAATTTCAACTTCAGCCCATAGAGCCCAAGGTTGAAATAAAAGAGATACAAATACCTTAAAGTACTGTAGGCTCAGAACCTGGTGGCAACACTAAGCGTCACTTTTAAGTTCAAATTTCGAATCCCGATCGTGATCTGGCTTTTTTCCTGATGAGATGGATCTCTTTGTATTTACATTTTAAATTTTCGAACCGCAAATCTCATCAACCCTTGGCAAATTCTAAGCCATCGCTGGATATTTCCAATAGCCAAAACAAACCAGCTTGAATCCGAAACGGATGATTCAAATCCACCTGCCGTTCCAATTAAGTTTGCTATAATTTTTTGAAGCTGTGGGGCTATCAAATCCAAGAACCGAATTCCGAGTCATAATCGAAAGCCACCAGCAAGCTCAAAACTTGAATGCAGGGCTTGGAATCCAATCTGAATCCATGTTAATTAAACTGGGGGCACCAAACCGAACTAAGAAGCTCCACTAGGCCTGAAATCGAATGAAGTCCAATATTGCTCACCATGTTAGACATGGAGATCTCACAACAAAGACCATCTAAACCGGACCTAGCAAATCATCATACACTTCAAACCACCTTTAATAACCCATTCTACTATTCAAGGCTAAGCCAAGAGGATTTATAACCCAAAACTGAACCAGAACAAGGATGCAACATGTACTTGATCTAAGATATAAAAGTTCACTTTATTTTTGGACAGACATACAACACCACACCCAACCAGCTCCTGCAACAGGACACAGCATAGCCCATAAAATAGGACACACCAGAGGGTCAAGGGCAGATCCATAATACAGAATGGTAGCCTCAAGCCCAGTTCACAGGCCTCCCGGGTTGTTAGTGCCAGCCAACCGCCTCCAGCATTGCAAGCCATATTCCACAGTCTAAATCCCAGACAGAAGCCTCTCCCACAGCCTACCACCAAAGTGACCCACATCAAGGTCATTAGAAACAATGAGGCTTTGTACAGCTCCATCTTTTACCCAGTCATCACTAGGCCCCATACACTGGATCCCAGAGTTATTAGTGTATGTCCCAGAGTATCTGATGCTTCATATAAGCTCCTGATCATAACTGGAGAGCCAGCTGCACTCACTGTGTATCTCACTGTCGTAACTGTGCTGTTTTAGCAGAGTTACAAGGGGGAAAATATTTAGAAACTAGATAATAATCTTTATTGAGAGATAGTGATTATATAGTCATTGTGAATCAAGGATAACAGGAACATGATTGTGTTGATCACACAGTTGGATGGTGAAGGGGGTGGCTTGATCCTGGTAATGAGTCAAGCGCCAAAACAAGGTATCCACTATAAGGGATCATCATTTGTTCATGTTGTTGGATTTGGCAATTCAAGTTGTCTTCCTAGTCTGGCTTCAAGTGGCTGGGTAATCAGATTGCTGGTCACAACCCCACTTGCTTGGAACCTTGCTGGCGGGTTGAGCCTGCTGTTTTGACACCACCATTGACGGTGATATTGCAGGTGAGAAGGATGCTTTGTTTTACACAAATGTTGCTATCCCATATGTTGACCTGGATAGTGTAAGTGCTGTGGTACCCTCCCAGGGCAGGTATAGGTTGTCAGATAGTGAGTGTGAGGCTACCACCAATCACTTAACTGGAGGGATGTCCATTTGGGACATAGTGTCCTGATCTGGTATCATGGTAAGGTATGTCACCAGGGCCAATACAAAGTATGGCAACCCTGGCCAAAGGGTGAAACCTCCACAGGCTAACCAGTGGCCTAAACCCCTACAGCCTGAGCACATTGCTGTGATAGAAGAGTTGGTTGCCAAATATCACCACCCAGATCCTCCCTCTGCCCAATTGATGCCAGCCAGGGAATTGGGTGCTTGTTTTTCTTAAGCACTCATATACAGAACCATGACTGATCTGGGTTTCTTGTGAAAAGGGTTGAGTGCCTCTCCGCATAAATGGAACCAGGAAAAGATTATCAAGGGTTGCCACATCTACACTGAAACCTATCCTGCCATAGATGAGGTTGATAATGGCTGGTCCTTATATAGAGATTAACCTTCATCTTCTTTGTTGTATAGATTGCAGCATCAGTGAGCTGAGAAGGGATCTCAAAGAGGTGTATCCCATCTCCTGCAACTGAACTAATTATAGCTAAGTATCTGAAGGGAATAGCAGTCCAAAGGGAACAGAAAGAGATTTTAGAGAAGGATAATAGCTTCATTGGGAAATATAAGTTATTGTATGGTAAGGGGCACCACTGATCCACAAGGGGGTAGTACCGATGGCATGATCCAGATAAGGTTTATGGTTTGAATAACTTAGCAGAGATGTTTGGCTGGGGATGACTTTTCTTGGTATTAAGGAGTTTTGCCCTGCATCTCAATGTCCAGGATGCAAGGTGGAATGTTATCAGATACAACATGGGGCAGCCCACTGAGCACCCTTGGTACATTGTGAGATAGGTTGTTGGATGAGGTTCTGATCTCTGTAAGAATACTGATTACTGTAAGCAGGGCTGTTAGGAGTAGAGCTGGGGTGGTCAGACAGGTTGGTGGGCATAACCCAGCACAGGATTGGCACTAAATTGATCATGTACAAGGACATCTTCCTAACATGGACCAAGGGCCTACAGATGGCACCATTGAGCCAACAATAACTGTTGGGGTGATATAGAAAATTCCAAATAGTTGATCAGAAGAAGCCTGGGTAATAGATACAAAAAAGGGCAGGCAGTTGGGCTTGGGGGTGGGAGATGGTTCTATGGGGACCAAGTACACCTACAGATAATTTCAAATGTTGTTGAATACTAGGGGTTGGATTGTTTACCAAATCCCTTCTCTATTTATTTTTTTGGGTTTCCTTGTTAGAGCTAGGGGACCAGACAGAAGGATGTTCTCTAGAGTGAAACACTTGTATTCTGGGTTGGGTGGATACTCTGTGAAGTGTACCAGCCTGGAAGGCAAATATGGGGTCTGAAATAGTTAGGCCAAGGGTCCTCTAGTGGGTTGCCTGGGCTATTAAGGGACATGGATGACCTAGACAGGATAGTATTCAGGTGATAGAAAGCTAGAACAATATGGGGCAATATTTGAGTAAACCAAAGGACCATTTACTTTTTATTTAAAAGTGAAAATGTCAAATGTATAACATCAGGAGGGGGTATGTCTTCTTTTTCAGGAACAATCTCTTGCCTCCCCAGCCCTCTGGATGTCAGGGACAGAGTAATGTTGCTGCAAGGTGACATGGGAACTAGAGGCTTTTTCATGGGCCAAACCATTTTTAGGGATACCAGATACTTTGAGATTTATTACATTATTTGGATGGGAGGTCTATATTTGTCTTTGCATGTTTGATTCCTTGTCAGTGTACATATCATTATTAGGGTGCATACCTATTAATTGGAAATGGTTTCCAATTGTCCTAGCGCAGGCTGTAGTTTTGAAATAAGTCATGGATCCCCAGGCTGTTATAGGGACAATTCCACTTTTTTATGGGTCCTCAGAGTTGCCTTAATTGGAACCAAAACGTTTTTGTTGGTGGTGATATAATCCAAATCCTCAATTGTTAATTCCAGCCACAAATCTGATGGGCTGTGGGGCGTCAGGTCAGCCAGGCCACAAGGATTAAAATTGATTGATCTGTGGGGCAGTTGATCAATCAGGCTATCAGTTTTTCAGTTGAGGGATAAGTGGTCCTATGTGGTAGGGTTTTTTATCATTACTCTAAATCTTGGTTGCAAAACGTTGTCCCTTTATCAGATTCCAGACCTGCTCTACAGTAGTGCTTCTTGGTCACTGTGGTCTGAACCAATATCAAATAATCAGGGGTCCACATAAAAGCATAATCTTCCTAAATTTTCTCTGAATTGTCAAGGAATATCTCTGGATCAACTATTATGGCATCATCAACATTGTGGTGCTTGATAATGTGGACATCCACAAAGGTGATTTGATTATGTCAGATTTCCCACCCACCAACAAAAATTCCACACATCAAGCCACTGCCTCTCTGACTTTTTAATGAGACTCCTCTTAATCCCATTTTATTCTTCTTTTCTCAATCCAATTGAAAAGTTGTTTGGTTGGATTAAGTGTAAAGTGAAGCAGGGCCTTCCACAGGATCCAGAAGGTCTGTTCAATCTTCTGGAAGTTGTCATTCACAATTCTATCTGATTTGATGACAGCTTTCTTTAATAGCTCCAAACCATTCATCCCTAAAGCCCTTGCTTCTGATCCAATCAAATAAACAGGGATTGTCTAGCTTCAGTTAAAAATTTAAAAATTAATTTTTTGGCTGATAATTATAATCTAAAAAATGGCTATTTTTGACCATACAGCAGTCACCTTGGGTTTTTGGATGAATAAAATTGCTAATACATGATAAAAATGATAATATTAATTCTGGTTCTTATTTAGATAGGCTTATTAAAATCTCCAAAGTTAGAAATTCTTGGATAAACTCAGCGTCAAAACAATGGGGTTGACCCCTGGTAAGGTTCTGCTCAAAAGATTCTGTGACCTGCAACCCAACTTCCCCATGACCCAAAACCAAATGCAGAAGTCAACTTGAATTACAAAATACAGCAATAAGACCCAGTGTCAATCCTAGTACAGTGGACATCTTGATTTAACACTTCACTCATTACAAGTGTTGTAACTGAGATTCCCTTCTTGCCTGCCAACATATCTCACAATACACATGGGGTGCTTGATAAGTTGCCCCATGACATATCTAACAAAATGGATTAACCTGAAGGCAAGGTCAAATTGTGGGAATTATCTCCTAATTAGGAGTGTTGCCAATTCAACTTTGCTGATCCCCGCACAAGTTATTCCTTGGCTCCAAACCTTACATGAGACTTGCCACTGTGCCACCCCCTGGTGGCACAGTGGCTTTCCCCATGTCAATTATATACTTCTGGGAAGTATAATAAACAATATAAAGGGGAAAATTAAGAAGATAATGATACTTTATTGGATAAGAATATAGGGTATTATATAGTATCATGAGAAGCCACATACTGTCCATATACGTCATTGTAGTGATGGGGATTATCTAAGTGATTGTTCCTCTTAAGTCATGAGGCTTGTCCAAGTTGTGTTCCGCTTAGGATTCAAAATGTTTGATCCCTGTAATAGATGGCCAAATGATAGCAGTACCACCAACTTAATGATTAGTTGTGGAATCATTTGGCAAGTCACACAGGGAAGTAATTCCCCAAGAGGGAGTAATTGTAGATGTTGCAACATCTCCCCCTGGGGTGCTGGAAGGTGGAACCTTAGGAATTTTCTTAAGAGTGTTGGGAATTTTGACTTGGTATTGATCCAGTTTGGTATTGCGTACAGGGAGCTGGGAGTTATGCTGAGCTGTTCTTGCTTTACATAAGCATAGGCAATCATGATGCATACACTTTAGTTCTGTTCAAGCAACAATGCCTTTGATGAGGTGAGTATTGTTGGGCTTGACCTCTATGACAATGCCTGGCCCTTGTAACCCTGGATCCAACTTATGCATGTTGTGGTTAACAACCCAGATCTTGTCCCCAACTTGAAAGTTTTCTTGTTGTAGTGGGATTGCTTCTCTTTCCACTCTTTTCTTTTCCATATCTTCTTAGTCCTTTCTAGCACGCTGTACATAAGGGTTGCTGTCATCTGGTACCTTTTTAGATAGAGGTAAATATGATCCTGAGGTAGTACTAACAAGAGCAGGCTTTTTTCATAGAGAAGTTCATGCGGGCTTTTGCTCATATTACGGTTGACTCATGTTCTGCACACCATGAGTGCTGTTGGCAGCATGTTGACCCAGGCTTTTGGATTGTTAGCAGATAACTTACTGAGGGCTTCCACTAGTGAGACGTTTAATTGTTCTACTATTACATTTGCTTGAAGGTGATAGGGACTGGTTGTGGTGTGTTTTATTCTGCTCTTGGCAAGATAGACATTGGTGTCAATGGATTTAAGTTCAGATCCTCTGTCCATGATCAGGAGGTCAGGTTTCCCAAACTTAGCTATGATCTCTTTGCCAATAAATTTTCTCACATCATTGCCTTTGTGCTTTTTTGTAGCTTGTGCTACAGGCCACCTTGTTGCATAGTTAATAGCTGTTATAATTTACTTTTTGCCTCTATTATTGCCGGGCATTGCTCCCACAATATCCAGTGACCACACTTTGAAAGGCTGTGTGATTGATACCAGTATTACTGACTTAGGCAGTGCCTTGGATTGAGCGTACTTTTCACAGACTTCACATTGCTCCAGTACTTCCTTGATATTGTCCAGCATGTTGGGTCACCAGTAGCATGTCTTGAGGTATTCATGCAAATTCCTGCTATGGGTGTGTCCCAGATATCTGTGGTATCAGAGGATTGTGTCAATTTTTTGCATTGACGGGATGTAGGGTACAGTATTGTACTTGGTAGTATTTGGTGTAGCGTGACATATATGTTTTTGAACAGATATTTGTTCTTGAGAACTTTCTCTTAGATTTCAATTGGTGTGCTATGTGAAAACTCTTCTTGGAGATTCCATATGATTAACATGGGCCAATTGGGGTCCCCATCAGTGCATAGAAAATATTTACTGTATAGCCTTGATAGGGTGTCTGCGGTAAGAATCTCTTTGCCTGGTTTGTATTTGATTGTCATGGGGTACCTTTCTATAAGGCTCATCCATTCAACTTGTCCTCTTGATAGGTGTTGTTGGGTTTTGGAGAATATCAGTGACTTGTGGTAAATTAGCACTTTAAATATTTTTGCACCTTTCAGGTAACATTGCCACTTCATGAGACAGTGAACAATAGCTACTGGCTCTTTGTCATGTATTGAATATCTTTGTTCATCATCAGAAAGTTTTCTTGATTCATATGCTACAGGGAGGAAGTCTTTTTCTGAAGTTTAAATTTTTAGTACTCCTCTTATTGTGTAATTGGAGGCGTCAGTTTCTAGTTTGTATACTCTTTCATGGTTTGGATATTGTAGGATGGGGGCAGTGACCATGCACTCTTTTAGTTGTCAGACATGTTGGTCTCTTAGTGGTGTCCATACAAATTTGGTTGTCTTGCCTGTGATTACGGATAGGGGAGCAGTCAAGGCACCCCATTCAGGGATAAATCTTCTGACATAGGCTACCATGCCCAGGAAATTACAAAGTTCACTCTTATTCTGCAGTGCTGGCATATCAGTTATAGTGTGTATCTTTTCTGGGTCTGGTTTTATTCTGTGCTTACTGATGATGTGTCCTAATAATGAGAGTTCAGACAAGAAGAAGTCAAATTTTGAGGGTTTGGATATAAGTTGGTTATTTTTTGAGAGTGCAGAGGACCAGGCAGACATCTTTCCAGTGTTGTTCTACAGTTGGGCTATATATGATTATGTTGTCTAGGTAGATGATTGCCCATTTCTGATGTGTTCCTTGAAGACTTCATTCATAAAGGTTACAAAGATACTTGGCGCGTTCATCATGCTGAAGTTAAGGACCACACATTCAAAGGAACCATACTTTGTTCTGAAGGCTGTTTTTGGTATATCCTCTGGTTTCACACAAATTTTGTGATAACCTGCTGTCAATTCAATTTTTTTAAAGACTTGGGACCCCCCAGGGCGTCAAAAAGGTCATCAATCAGGGGCAGGGGATACCTGTTCTTAATTATGACCTCATTGAGCGCCCTGTAGTCTGTGACTAGGCGGAGTCCTCCTTCTTTGCTACAAAGAAGAAAGCCACACCAAAAGGAGATTTAGAAGGCTGTATGAGCCCTTTTTCAAGTGCTTTGGCTAGGTAAGCCTTTAGGGTGTTGTCTTCTTGTGGCGTTAATTGGTAAATAAGGCGTGCTTTTGGCACACTTCCCTTGAGGTCAATTTTGTGTTATATGTCCCAATTAGGAGGTAGTCCTGGTAAGGTCTCTTAGAAAACCAATGGAATTCTATGACTAGCTGTGCTTGAATTGGGTCTCTTTCAAATGTGGTTTCTGTGCTTTTAAAGTGGATAAACTCATACATGAAAGTGTTCCAGTTGATTTTGCTAGGGTCCTTTTTGTCTTCTGTTTCCATAATTTTTACAAATACATGGTCCTTTGTGGGTGTATCAAGATGAGTTGGGTAAACATGGTGGTGCACCTTGCCTTGTTGTATGGTGAGGGTAGCACTATCCCAGTTGATATGAGGTTTGGTCTTTCTCATCCAGTCCAGGCCAAGTATCAAATCATACTTGGGGATTGGTATGATTGGGCCACTAAGAGTAGTTTGCACGTCTCCTATTTGGATGTAGAAAGGTTTTGCCTCCTTAGTGACTGGTGTGCTCCTATTATCTTCTATGACAACTCTCTTGATATTGCTCCGGACTGTAGGTAATTTCATGAGGTTGGCAAATTTCTTGTCAACAATGGATTAGTCTGCTCCGGTGTCAAATATTGCTGTGCCTTGATATCTGCAAAAGCAGAAATGATAAATGAGGAGTTTATTTGCAGTTTGGGCAGAAAACAGTAGAGGATTTCTGGAGGGTACTTGGATCATGGTGATTGAGTCCACATCTTGGTCCCTGTACAAGTCTTTTAAAGTGGGGGAGGGCAGCTTGCCTAAGCACTCCCCTGAGCTTTTTTCTCCTTGTTGGTGTCTTCAGTGCTTGCCTGGTTAGCTTGAGCAGTGTGATTCCTGTTTTGAGGATGTGTGTTATTGGCTTGCTTGTTCTGCTTGTTAGGTCAAGGGTCCTTCTTTGCTGTAGGACTTTCCTTTTTTTTGTTTGTTACATGTAGGCCAACAGATCTCTGTGCGTTGTGTTTTCCTTCTAATAAAACACTCTGGAGGTTCTTGAAGTGTGTCATGTCAAACTGATGTCTAATGTGTGTGGGGGTGGCCATAGTAGAAATTCAATTTTTTACGGCTTTGTCAAAGTTAATGGTGTTGGGAGCTTGGGCATATAGATCTTTTAGGTTGCAATGTACTCCTCAATTTTTCCTGTCATTTTGAAGGTTCTGAGGTCTGTTATGATCACCATATTGAAGTCCTTTATGGTAAACCTTTTGAGGAAGGTGGCTTTGAACATATCCCAGTCTTCACTGTGATCAGGATGTTGGTCAAACCATTTTCTTACAAAGCGTGAGGCGGCCCCAGTGACACAAAAGGAAATTTCACTGGCCCAGAGTCTGCAGGGGTAGCCTACTTTTGTAAACCTGCTTTGTGTGCTTTGGATCCAGAGATTGACGTTCTCTTGGGTTGTCCTTCAAACATCCCAATCTCTGCTGAGCATAGCCATTGGAATATGGTGTTGGGTATCTCAGGTGTCTTCAAAACTGGAGTTGGAGGAGGATTCAGGAGCCCACAAGTGTTGAGGAGATTATACTGTTTGGTAGGGACAAGGATGTTGTTGAAGACAAAAAACCCGCAGAGACATCCTGTCCTTCTTGATAATCTCTCCAACATGTAGGAAGTGCCATCTGCTAGATTCTTTTCCTGAGAGTAATTTTTCCTTTAAGTTGCGTAGGTGTGGATAATCTACCTGTGCTACCACTGTCAAGTATATACTTCTGGAAAGTATTATAAACAAGATAAAGGGGAAAATTAAGAAGAGAATGATACTTTATTTGATATGAGTTTAGAGTATTATATAGTATCATAGGAAGCCACATACTGTCCATGACGTCATTGTAGTCATGGGGCTTATCCAAGTGATTGTTCATCTTAAGTCATGAGGCTTGTCCAAGTTGTGTTCCACTTAGGATTCAAAATATTTGATCCCTGTAATAGATGGCCAAATGATAGCAGTACCACCAACTTAATGATTAGTTGGGGAATTATTTGGTAATTCACTTGGGGAATTAATTACCCAAGAGGGAGTAATTATAGATGTTGTGATACCCATATAGTATATTAGTCAAAATACCAATTAATAAACCTTATCTTATTCTATTCATTCTTGTCCTTTTTATTGGACTGTTGTCTTCCCCAATCAAATACTGAACTATCATTGGTTCAGTTACAACAGTGGTAGCAGCAGTAGGGTCACAACCTACCTAAAAGAAAATCCCCCAAAAAATGACAGAGTACGGGCCAAATGACTACTCTAAACCAGGAAACCTTCCTCCCTATCCATGATGGGAGCATCCCTGAGGGATATGTTATCTATTAGGACCAGTTGGTACTCACAAGTAATTACAATTGTCTCTGTCTAGGGCAGCAAGACGCCAGCGTCATGCTGCCACAGTCAGACCTTTTGCAAAAAATGCTGAACCTCTAACTCAAGTCCTTCAGGGGTGGTGTGGAGGATGCTGACATTGTCAGTTGGCTCCACTTTACAGAAAACTGCCTGTGTATCTTACAAGTGCCTGAGCCCATGTGAGTTGCCACCGCTTCTGGGCACCTTACAGGGCCTGCCGCAGTATGGTTCACCAACTGGGCTAGCCAAGAACACAAAGTTACTTGGATCACCTTCAGGGACGCCGCCAGATCCCACTACAACAAAAAATTATTGCCTATTGTAGTGGGGACCCCTCTACTTGCTATCAAGCAGACAGGCAGTGTCCCTGGGTACCTTGCAGCCTGGCAGCAAGCACTTGCTGCCGCCCCCAAAGCCATCACTGACAGAAATGCAATGTTACTCACCCTCATTGTCAACAGGTTGAAACCCCATATCTGTAAATGGGTTCCTGTAGGGCGCTGCACCTCTGTCAATGATCATACAATGCCATTTTAGAAGCTAATAAACAGGCCACAATGGGCTTCTGCAGATCCAATGATGCACCCCCTCAACCTTGCCCTGCGCCTGGTAGTGCCCACAATCAAGTAGGCTGCCGCCAATAATGTCATCAGTAAAATGGGGCTAAATACCCCCGTGAGGGGGTAGCTTCAGTTAGCCCAGATTGAGGACTTGGGAAAAGCCTGGGGGTTGTAGTTACAAGAGGTTCTACAACCCCGCTTACTTGCATTCCCAATCTCTCCTTGCCAATAATTCCTGCAACTACAGCATACACAAAGTGGAGACCCTAGACGTATTCCAGGTTCACAGTGACAACCCCACACTCCAAGCCAATCATTCATCCAATAAAATCACATGCTTGGCCTACCCCTTTTGTTTCTGTGAGAACACCCACAGAATTTTGGTAGACACTGGGGCCAATCACACCATGGTCACCCATGAATTTGCAGACTCCCAACAGCTATACCAAGTACCCAGTTGCTTCAAGGCAGTGTGTGTGGCTGACTCCTGTAGGGTGGCCATCACTCATGAGAAAGTATCCTTCTCTATGAGAATGGGGAACATCCAGGTTAAGCTCTATGGACCAATTATGACAGGGCTTAAGCATGATGTAATTGCTGGCCTTGAATGGCTCTGAAATAATTGATCATATATCAACTGGGACACCTCTGTGATCACACTCAACTTGAACGGGGTAGGCTTCCAGATTTACCCTGTTGAGATGAATAAGATTCTTCACGGAACTGTGTTTGTCTTTCTCACAGAAACTGGTTCCTACAACTTCAAGGAGGGTAAGCTGGACTTTAACTAGTGTTCAGTGGAAGTCATTTTCTCTGAACCCGTGACGTCCCCCCTCAGACACATCATCATCTCCAGCACTAGTATCACTTCTTGAGGAGTATAAGGACATATCCAGCAAGACACTAGATCAACTGCCCCTCCAAGAGAAATACAACATGCTGTCCAGTTACAAGAGTTGCTGCCCAAGGCACAACACCTCTATTGTTTGATGCCCAAGGAGGATAAAACTCTTTTTTCAACACCTTGTAGACACACTTAATAAGGGCTTCATACACTCCTCTCTCCCCCCATATGGGGCTGCAGTCTTCTTTGTAGCCAAGAAGGACGGGTCCCTCTGCCTTGTAACAGATTACTGTTCATTAAACGGGGTGACAGTCAAGAACAAGTATCCCTTGCCCCCAATTGACAATCTGTTTGATACACTCACAGGTGCAAAGGTCTTCAGTAAGATTGATCTCACAGCAGGGTACAACTATTTCTGCATTGCGCAAGAGGACAAGGCAAAAACTGCCTTTCATACATGCTATGGGTTGTTTGAGTGTCAAGCCATGAACTCTGGAATGACCAACGCTTCTTCCACCTTTGCCATGTTGATGAGCAAAGCCTTTGAAGACCTGATTAGAAAATTTGTTGCTGTGTATCTTGAAAGCATTATTGTTTTTAGTCAAGACCAAACCTCACATCTCCAACACCTTTGTGCTTTACTCAACACCCTTTGTAAACATCATTTAAAGGCCAAGCTTTCCAAATGTGAATTCCTCCAGTTAGAGCTTC
The DNA here is from genome assembly GCA_014839935.2 of Entomophthora muscae. Lineage (NCBI taxonomy): Eukaryota > Fungi > Entomophthoromycota > Entomophthoromycetes > Entomophthorales > Entomophthoraceae > Entomophthora > Entomophthora muscae. The sequence continues at coordinate 30,413 of QTSX02004323.1, read as the reverse complement.
TATTCCTGGGACACACTATTTCTGCCCAAGGGATAAAGCCTGAATCTGCCAAGATAAAAGCAATCACAAGCATGCCACCCCCATCAATGTGGGCCAAGTGTGCATATTCTTGGACATGGTTTCCTATGTACAAAAAGTTCATCCCAAACTGTGGAGAACTAATTGCAACTCTCACTGAGCTTCTAAACACCAAACAGCGCTTCCACTGGACACCTTCCAGAGACCAGGCCTTTGAGATGTTGAGGCAAAGGCTTACAACCACACCTGTAATATAATTCCCAAATTGAAATAGCCAGTACAAACTTGAGACTAAAGCCTCTGACAGGGCCATACGGGGTGTGTTAAGAGTAGAAACCAATGAGGGTGTCTTCCTCCCTGTAGCCTACAAATCCAGAAAACTCACTGACTCAGAGCAGGGCTACCCCATACATGATAAGGAGTTAGCAGCCATTGTGAACTGCGTTGAGAAACGGTGTTGTTACCTGGAAGGGGCCATATTTTCACCCTGGGTCCTAACAGACCACAAATCTCTTCAGTATTTTAATACCAAGTCACACTTGACACGCTGCCAATCAGGCTGGGTTGAGCAACTATCCCCCTATCAGTTGCGCATTGAGTACAAGCCTGGGAAGGAACTTTTCACAGCTGAAGCCCTCTCAAGGCTCTATTTAGTGTCCATCCCAGGTACAATGACTTGGATCCAGATTGATAAATGCTTTACCTCCGTCCTGAAGCAACCCATTACAAAGGCCTTAATTTGGTAATCATCTCCAAGTTAAAGGAAAACAAGAGCCAGTTCACCACAATGCTGGCAACGTCTGCTGCCGGGCAGGGACAGGTGAAAAGACGCCCTACATTCTCACCACACAACAAGGATACACCATCCTACACTACAAGTGCACCTTGGGCCATATAAGAGGGTGTAACCTTTTTGAAATCATGAAGTGCAATTTCTGGTGGCCCTGCATGCGCCAGGACATCCTGGACCTCCTCAAGATGTGTGTCCTGTGTGAAAAAACACATCCAAGCCTGCCCTACTCAAATCTGTCCTACCCATCAAAGCCACAAAAACCTTCAAACAGTGGGCTCTTGGCATTGTTGGTCCCCTACCAGAAGACAAGCTGGGCAAGAAATATATCATCACAGCAATTGACTATTTTACTTGCTGGCCTTTAGTGTGAGCAACTACCAACCATACGGCCACTACCATTAACTGTTTTTTGGTAAGGAAATTATGGTGCGCTTTGGACAACCCAAACGTCTCATTACCAACAGGGTACCAGAGCTCATAGAAAACGTCATGACAGCATACTGTGCCAAGAATGCCCTCCAACAGGTAGTCACCACCCCCTACTGTCCTCAATCCAACAGATGTCTAGAACACTTGAATGGTTCCCTGGTACAACTGATCACCAAGCTCTTCCAGGAGCACCCAAACTCTGCCTTGAATGAACACCTAACCGCTGCTTTACTCATATTACATGCCAGGATCAATTGGGGTACAGGTTTCAGCCCCAGTGCCTTGGCCTTTGGGACCCCTGATGGTCTGACGGGGGTAGAACAGGGGAAGCTATGGTCTAAAGTCCCCGCAAAACCTCCCCTTGTAACTACTTTCTCCCTGGGTCAATGGCAAGCCAAGGCCCACAACATTGAACAAGAAAGGATCAAGGGGGATGAAGCACCTCAAAGCAAGGTATGCTGTAGATGACCCCATCTATGCCCTCAATCCTAACTTGGCCAAATTATAACCCAATCATCTCAGACCCTTCAAGGTGGCTGCTATATACAACAATCATACCTACCAGCTTGAAGATGTCCAAGAAAATACCAAGACACTCTATCATGACCGCTTGCGCCCCTGTTGCGCCATTCCCACCCAAAGACTCTTTGTGCAGACCTTCCCATATCTCCCACAAGTTCTAATCCTGGTAGCTGACAACAAACAGGGGGCAAGGGGGGGTGTTGCAACCAAGATTCTCCTCTTGTCTGCCAACATATCTCACAATAAACAGGGGCGCTTGATGAGTCACCCCATGACATATCTAATGACATGGATCAGCCTGAAGGCAAGGTCAAATTTCATGAACTATCTCCTAATTAGGAGTGTTGCCAATTCAACTTTGCTGATCCCTGCTCAAGTTATTCCTCAGCTCCAAACTTTACATGTAACCTGCCACTGTGTCACCCCCTGGTGGCCTTGTGGCTTTCCCCATATAGTATATTAGTCACAATACCAATTAATAAACTGTATCTTATTATATTCATTTTTTCCCTTTCTATTGGACTGTTTTCTTTCCCAATCAAATACTAAACTATCATTGGTTCAGTTGTAGCACAAGGATCACATCACCCCCTTATCAATCCAACTGGTTGATCATCAAAATTTTATTCCTTCTATAACAATTCACTCCAACTATATAATTTTAATATTTCAATAAAAATAGTTATCTAATTCCTAATCATTTTCCTCTTGTAAATCTGCTAGAGCATCAAAGTTACAACACTTGCCACTTTTTTATTCACACAAGTGATTAGCTTGAGATTTCATATTAAAGTAACCTGCTTCACTTCCCAGAAACGTCAAAATGCCAAGTTCTGCAGCTGTTTTTCTAGGAATTACCTCAATGATGGTTCTGGCTATAACTATAGTTACCTAGTAACTCCAAGACCTCCTCAAAGCTAGCAGGAAGACATAGAAAGAGAAACCTTACCCCCAGCCTAGTTAAAGTTATACAACTGCATTCTCAGACAGTTGGAATTAGAATCTCAGTGCCATCTCAGCATATTAATCTAAAGCTAACCAAAACTTCTCTACTATTCCACAGCACCATCCAGGGGCTACCCCAGTCTCATTCCCATACTCAGACCACTTCTCCATATTAACAAGAGCTAGACATATCAGCATATCAATAAATATTTACCTGTCTTAGGCCATCATTCTATTCCTTGCCAATATCAGCCCCACCTGAAAAACTACCCAACATGTGGATCATTACACTCAAAGACTCCTGGTGGATACTGAGGCCAATTACACCATTGTCAATCAGGAATTTGCAGACTCCCAACAGTTAGACCAAGTCCCCAGCCACTTTAAAGCAGTGTGTGCAACAGATTCCTGCAGAGTAGCTATCACTCATGAGACGGTACCCTTCTCAGTAAGAATGGGCAACATCTGGGTCAGGCTGTCTGGGCCTACCATGACTGGCCTCAGTCACAAGGTGATATTAAATCTAAACTGGTTATGCCACAATTATCCCTATATTAACTAGGATACCTCTGTTATTATCCTCAATATAAACAGTGTTGTCTTTCAGATCTACCCCATTGAGATGAGCAAGCTCCTATATGACACTGTCTTTGTACATATCACATAAGAGGGTCTATACAAGTTTAAAGGAGGCAATTTAGACTTCAACTAATGCCCAGTTGAAGTTATCAGGTCTGAGTCTCCCTCAACTTCCCCTCCTAGGGACCCATCACCAGCCTTGCAGGGATTACTTGACAAGTTCAGGATGTATTCAGTGAAACACTAGACCATTTATCTTCACCTCAAGAAATCCAGTACACTGTTCAGTTACAAGGGTCTCTACCAAAGGCCCATCTATTATACCGTATAATGCCAAAAAAGACAAGACTCTCTATCAACACCTTGTGAACACATTGGAAAAGATCTTCATCCATCTCTCTCTTTCCTGTATGGAGCTGCAGACTTATTTTTAGCCAAAAAGGATGGATCACTCTGTTTGATTACATATTACTGCGCTCTAAAAAAAGTCACTGTAAAGAATAAGTGCCCCTATCTCTAACCAATGACCTGTTTGATACAATTGTGGGTGAAAAGATCTTTAGTACTATTGATCTTACTGTGGGGTACAACCAGGTCATGATTTCCCCCAGGGATGAGGCAACAACATCCTTTTAAAAATGCTATGGGTTGTTTGAGTGCTGTATCATGGATTTTGGCATAACCAATGCACCATCCACCTTTGTATACTCATGAATAAGGCTTTCAAGGAGTTGATTAGGAAGTGTGTCACAGTTTAACTAGACAACATCATTGGGTTCAGTCAGGATCAAACTAATCACCTCTAACATCTCCAAGCCAGACTTAATACCCTTCACAAGCACCAAATGAAGGCCAAGCCCTCAAAGTGTGAATTTTTCCAATCAGAGTTATTATTTCTTGGGCATACTATCTCTGCCCAAAGGAAAAATCCAACCCTTCCAAAATCAAGGGAATCACAAACAGACCATCTCCCTTCAATGTGGGCCAGTTGTGTACATTCTTAGGAATGGCTGTGTATATATGCAAGTTCATTCCCAACTGTGCAAAGATAATTGTCCCCCTCATCACGTTGTTGAACACTAAGCAAAATTTACAATTGACATCTTTAATAGATCAGTCATTCAATAAATTCAAACAGAAACTTACCACTGCACCCATCCTACAATTCCCCAACTAAAACTGCCAGTATTAGCTTGAAACTGACCCTTCTAAACAAGCCATATGGGACATGCTATAAGTAGGGACTAATGAAGGTACCTCCCAGCAGTATACAAGTCCAGAAAGCTCACTGACACAGAAAAAATCTACATCATCTGTGGGGTTCCTGTTCACCTGTCCCCATTGTGTGTCCTGGGTCATAGCCAGAGACCAGCTGAAAGGAGTTGTCATTCCCTAGTAGAGATAGGTGACCAGCTTGAAGTATATACTTGGCTTGCATTACAGCAAACTCTTTTAATACTTTCTATATGACTAAGCGGACATCCCCTCCATGTACTTGCACTTCAGCTGGTACAAGAACCTCTGTGGGCCTGTACCAATCTTTCAACAACCTAGTAAACTTATTCCCAATAAATTTCCTCCACCTATCTGTCATCTCAAGGTTTCTACTCAACCTTTCCCATTCCTCCTAGGAAGTTATACTAGTGGTAAACCTTTGACAGCTTTGGTGGCATGTATCCTCCTCCCCTTGGCTAGGGTAGAAGATATTGGACAACTCACTCATAGGGACTATCTGTTCTACTTAGAAAATTGTTCAGGGGTTGAAATGGGCTTTTATTTGCTTTCTAAAGGAATATCTCCTTAGAAACCTTCTGGTATATGGCCCAGGGGTATAGGAAACAATTGATATGTGACAATACTTGGAGTCCTCTAAAAATCTCTTGGACTCCTTGTGCTTGGTATTGGGCTCCTGAAACTTAGTCTTGGACTCCTGCTCCTTGTTTGGGATCCTTATCTTTATCCTTATCCTTATCCTAGGCTCCAGCTCCTTTATCTTGGGCTCCTGCACCTTTATCTTGGTCCCCAGCTCTCTGTTCTGTCTTAGTGGCCTTTGTTATCCACTGTTTTCAATCCCTGAAAAGCCTCAGACTGCTCTCCCTTTTATAGCTCCTTGTTTCAGTTCCTTCTCCTTCTCAGAACTTTGGTTTTACAGGCTTAAACTATCCAGTTTCCTCTGCTCTATAATATATTAAACCTTTATACTTACTCCAGCCAATTAAAAACCAGCTTTTCCTGGTTCATTCCCTCATTTTTTAGGCTTAACCTCTTCAGTTAAAGCCCTTAAAATCTTGATCAAACAAGCTTCAACCTTCAGCCAATCAAACTCCCAGATTGAGCTGTTTTGCTAAAACTTTTACCCAAATGACTTTCTCTTGACCCTGGTTTGAACCCGGCACTGTCTTGCTCCGAATAAACACTTGCTCCATGGTTCAAAAAATTTGCTGTAATTCCATCATGTTTCTCCAGGAAAACTCAAGCGCTTCCAACTATGTGTTACTTAGGAGATTTTTGAGCCCTGATTTCTTCAACATTTCTCCAGGTTTCTCTGCACTTTACTCAACATTTTAACCTTTTGAAATTTCCTGTTGCTTTCTCCTTGCTTCACTTAATCATTTGGAAAAACTCCAACCTTCACCCTCAGAGTTTCTCTGTCCTGTTTCTGGCTACTTTGGCTCCTTCTCACTCAATCAATTAATTATAAATTTACATTCTATTTTCTGTAGATTATCTCCTACTTTCTTCCTATTTCTTATATGGTATTTATCTAAATATTATTATCATATTTTAGGAAGTTTACTCAATTATTTTATCTGCTTCTTTTCTATCATTAATCCTATTTCCAGCAGTCCAAGTCTATCATTACTGCTCTTTCAGCTACTCCTGCTAATCCAACTTCCAGTCCTTCAGCTTGTCCTTCTCCATGATCTTCCTGTCCTTCAGCTAGTTCTCACTATGAACCACCTAGGTTCCATTCCTCACTATGAATCATCTCAGCTCTATCTGCACACTATGAACCACATCAGTTCCATCTGCAGTCCCCGTTACTAATACCTCATACTCAGGTAATAAGTCTACAAGGCTACTAGCATTTTACTGGGCCCCTGTAAGTGACCTCTACTTGGGCCATTCATGTCACAGTAAGCTCCATAATGCTGGGAATTATTTGCCCAAGTCAAAAACTCCAAAATTTAGAAAGCTGTTAACCAAATTAACTGATTTGATGTGTTTAAATCAAACAATTGATCAAAAATGGGTTCCTGCCACGCCAGTTTGCCATTTGGATTTGATTCCCCCTTGCAAGCTAACACTGATGAATTGACGTAATCTGAGAGTCACTTGATACAATATTATTTATCAGAAAAACTGTCAGAAGTTGGTCACACAAGGGTTCTTTGCAAACTAGACCAGGTACTCACTAGATAATGCAGAATGAATTGGAGCTAAGGATCCATGTGGTATTACTTAGTTGAATTTTGATATGTATGGGAACATTTTGGGCAAGTTCCTTAAGTCATAGTTCCTGAGGTTGAAAGTTCAAAAATTGAAAATGGGACCTGTTGTGTTTGGCTCCTGGGGACAACATCCAGAAGGACATGGCAGGAAATCTTTATAATAAAAGATTTGAGGTTTGAAGCTAACCTTGGGTTAGTCTTCAGGGCAAAATTAAGGGCATGTACCTTAATTTCCTGGAATAAAAGATGAAGAATTCCTTTTGGCAAAAAGGAAAGGAAAAGGCTTGAAGAGAATTAAAGCCAACACAAATGTGGATAAACTTGTTTTTATTAGGAGAAATAATTCTACTTAAATAGTAGACCAGGGACAATGATCACTCATTAGGTAGACAGAGTGGTCAAGGGGGTCATGTTGGGGTGAGGTCATACCAGGATCAGACAAGGGCAGGTACGGTATTTCAGAATGGGTGGATATTGGATCAGACCCATTTACAGAAGGCAAGGAATTCCCAAAGTCAAAAGCAAAACCAACCAAATCTTTGCACATATCAATATTAAAAGGCCATATTGAAATAGAATTAATGGCAAAATTTCCAACATCTCTCCTCTCAAAATTGGACACAGGGAGTTGGGGTTTTGGGGGGAGATTGGAATGAACTTGAGCAAAAGGACGTCCAGAGGACAGCAGCTTCACTGCTGTGAATACCGCTATTCACCATGTTTTGATTTAGCCTTTAGTGGGCCATTTCAAGGACAAATCTCTCGCTTTTGCTTTTGCCTCTCAATATGAGTTGATGACTGAATCAGGAAATACAATTGTTTGGTTTCTTGACTCTACACATCTCATTTTCCCCACTCATGCTTGTGGCAAGTGATTCTACCATCCTGGTAGTCTTTTGTGGTATTCCTAACCACTATATATTACATTTTGTATTTAACAATAAAAATTAAGTTCTATTCACATTTTTGTATTTGTGTCTTCAGGTAATTCCGCGCCTCTCTCTATCCACAACTAGTAGAGATTATTCTTCCAGGGCCGCAAGGTAATTGTATAACCTTCACTGTCATCTAACCAAGACTTAGTAAAAATCCAATACTAAGGTTAGGATTTCCTGTTGTATGTCTGTGCCGCGCCTCAGAACAGGACAAAAATGGTGCTCACTACAGGGGCTGTAAGCCCCTTGGTTATCCCTTTTGCATCCACGTTTTCAGGTCCTTTGCCTCCGCCTATACAAGAGCTTACTTCACCTGAAATTACTAGCCCTCCTATTGAAGAAGATATTGCCAACCTGCCTATTATCCCTACAGTACTAACCCTGGGAATGGTCCCTGCCTAGTTGCTTACCCCAAGGGTACCACTGACTTGGAACAAGTCATGGCAGTAGCCCTTGGGATAGCCCGTGAAGGATCCATCCCTCATCTTCAGATGCAGTTCAGTCAAGTGAAATACTATGAATTGATTGTGGCTTCTCAAATTCCACAACATCTCCTCTCAGCAGCTGGCTCCGCTGAACACTTACTATTGTCCTTTGTGCAGCCTGCCTTGGCCCACCATCAAATGGTGTTGGGGCTCCACATCCAAGAAATCTCGTCTCTACAAGAAGCTGTTACTCATCACTGGGACCAGTTTGCTGCTTACCAACAGTGGATTCATTCCTTGTTTTCCTTAGTATCTGACAATCAACATGACTCTGTTACCTCCCAGACCCGTTTGGCTAACTCTGTTGAACAAATGCACCAGTTCATCCCCAAGTACGTGAGAGAGTGTCTACACAAGTTTCACCAGCTAGAACAACCCTGGCAAACTCAAGTTAATTCCACCTTGAACGCTTACCTCTCCAACTTCAAACAACTTGTGCAGAAGCTCAATGCATTCAGCACGTATTCTTTTGAGCAACTACAGCAAGTAGCAGACTTTGCTGCTAATGGCCTTAGTGAACTCATTACAGCGTTTGATCAAGAGAGAGCTGCCACCTCTGCTGCTATAGCCAAACTCCAGAGTCAAGTGAATGAGTTATCTACGCCCAAGCCAGATGTTCCACCTCTCCCCCTTCTGATGACTTGGTGGATAGAGAGCAGAAAATATGGGACGCTATTTGAGAACTACATACAACTACTTGCAGCCAAGGACGTCCTACCAAAGCACCTCAACCTGACCCCCAGGTGCTTGAGTTGACTGCTCAATTTGCTGAACTACAGCAAGAGCTTGCTGCCCTACGCAAGATGATGGTAATTGCTGCTAGTCCAGTTGGGGCTGTCAACAAGGATGGTTGTTGCCCTGGATTACCAGGAGCTCCTTGAATCCAATGCGCTAGGGAACTAATTGCCCTATATAACAAGCTGGATCATTTGAAACAGGGCCATACTGAGCTGGATAAGATGTACAAGAGATGAGTGAATCAATTGACTCTGTGAATGACAGGTTTCCCCTTGCCTCTCAGTGGGGCCATCCCTTACTTCTCAACTGGCTGAGCTCTTTACAGTAGTGACCACCCAAGGTCAATGCCTAGATGCTACTTCACAACAGACCACTCAAACTATCATTACAGGTGCCTGCGCTGTTGAGACCCTGACTACCCTTGAAGAGAGTGTTTGTCAGCTATGGGCTAGACAGCCCCCTCTGATTCCAAAGCAGAGTTTCCTCTGTGTTTAAACATACTTGATAGCAACAATGGTGGTCCAACTCCCAAAACACATTTTAAACCTACATTTAAGCAAGTCTTTGACCCCAGAACCTTGACCATTTCAGCTTTCCTAACTATCTAAAAAACTGCCATGAGACGAGCATCAGACAAGGTTAAGAAAGAACATATTCTGACCTGTCTACATACGACTTGCCAGGAGATGGTGGTGCCTGAACTACCCACCAATTAGACATGGGAAGATATGAAGCAGCTTCTTGTTGACAAGTTTGATGGTGACCTTAGTTTGGAAGTGAAGAAGGACGCCTTCATGCACATTGATTTCAAACCTAAGGAGACTCTAGCTGAGTTCACAGACAGATTCTACATGAAAGGACAGCAACTGATAACAAGCAGACAATTGACAGCCCATGAAGCTTACATGGCTTGCTCTCAAGCTCTAAAAGTTAACCAGCTTCTGTGTCTTCACTTCAAAGCCCATAAAGCTATGATTTCCTCCATGAAGAGCATAAAGATGGTTTTGCAGGACATGCACCTTACCTATTATGGAGCAGTTGTTAGGGAAAATTGATCTGCTTCTAATTCTGGTTTGTCTTCCTGTGGTCCTTGCATTTTTACTATGAACTTGCAAAATTCTCCTCAACGCCAAGGTTGCCACAACTGTGGTCAGATAGGTCACCATTCTTGAGTCTGCACCAACCCACGCATTGAAGGAGCTGATCCAAAAAAGCAGGCGGGAAAAGAAAAGTCAACCTAGAGGCAGAGACGCTCTTGGTTGCAAATTCTTCCTAGTCTCTTTCAATCCCTTCCTCTATATCTGACTCCAAACCTGCTGATAATGAGGCTCCTTCTATCCTCCTCTTGTTCTACAATATCTCTGACAACTCTGACCTGGATGACTCTGATACTGACAACGCTGATGCATATGGGTACTCTGTTCTGGCCGTTTCCAAAACCATTACAGTCCCCTATAAATTGCAATCAGGAAAGACTACAACTACCATTAAGCCTTTGCCTGAAGCCATAGAAGTTGTCTCTTGCCCTTACCTCACTCAATCTGAGAGGTCCCCTGTACTAGTGGAGTTGTCAGAAGAAGCTGCTGAGGTTGCTGATGCTGTCTTCAAGAATGTATATGTTTTTCTCCCTCTCCAAAATGTTTATAAGGAGTTCCCAGGGTTAAGATGCATGATTGAGAAGTGGGATAAGGAACTAGCAGAGGCTCAAGGTATCTTGGCTGTTCTTCCACCCTTTGGTTGCACTACCACTTGAGTAGAAATATACATTCAAAAAGTGAAGATCAAGGCTGTCTTGAACACTGGATTGCCAGACAACGTTGTCTCCTCCAAGCTTGTGAAGAAACTCAATTTTTCCCCTGACATTAACTATCACCAGTTGTATGGCACAGCTGGACTGTCTATGACCCACGCCATAGGGGCGTACTCTGCTCTACCCATGCAGTTTGGCAAGCTTCTCCTAGCGGCACAAGCAGTTGTCTTGGAAAACAAGAGTTACAATCTCTTAGTTGGCACTCAGTTCCTTATGGAATATAATGGGATAATCAACTTGAAAGATGATTACCTCTCTATTCTGGGATACAAAGTCCCTCTGATCTTTGAAGAGCTGGTTAAAGTTCCCGGGAAATGCCTCAAGACATGTGCCTTGGAATATCCCACTGGGGTTTTCAACCTCAAATATCACACCCACTCTTCAAACATGAAATGTCCACCCATGGCTTGTCCTGCGTCTGAGGGGATCTCTCTCCTAGCCACGTCCTCTGTCATCATCTCCCCTGGTACCCAGGTCATCCTAGACTCCCAGATATCATATGAACTACCTGAACAAACCTTCTTGGAGTTGTACTCTCCCCCCTCATTAGGGCGCAACAAACCTTACTTCTGTCCTGGAATCCTAGAAGTCTCCCATAAGGACCCTGTTCATTGTTGGTAGCCAACCTGACTGCTCTCCCCATGACCGTGTCTAAGGGGCAGGTTGTTGAATATGGCAAGTTGTTGGGTGCTCCTGATGTCCTGTCTCTTCATCCCTTTGGCACATTTCAAGATTTTAACCTACCTGAGGATGCACCAAGCCCTATCCTTGTTTACGGCGTAAGGCTTTCCACAGCTGTCCCTGGTTCAACAGAAAGAGGTGCTAGACTTGCTAGACCAATTTTATGACTTATTTGCTAAGGACAGTACCAACTATGGGTTAGCCAAAGGTGTTATCCATCAAATTGACACTGACAATGCCCCTCTTTCATGCTAAACCATATTGCTGCAGCTGCGTGGAGGACGCTCAGGTATCTAAAGAGCTCAAACAACTGTTGGACGCTGAGCTGCTGGCACCTTCCCAAAGTCCTTGGGCATCCCCATTACTGATCCTCAAGAAGAAAGATGGAGGTCATTGTATTGTGATGTACTACCGCCAATTGAACTCCTTGACCAAGAAGGACTTGTACCCCTTGCCACGTATTGATGATGCTCTCCAACGTCTTGGAGGCTCTAAGTTTTTCTCTCAACGAATCTGGCATCTGGATACTGGCAAGGTGACCTATTGCCCAAGGATTGCCAGAAAGCCAGGCTCATTATATCTGAAGGGCTTTTTGAGCCTACTTGCATGCCACAGGGACTCTGCAATGCCTGGCCACCTTCCAAAGGGCCATGGAGTCCATCCCTCACAACTTGAAGCTATCATGTGTCCTAGTTTATTTGGACAATATAACAGTTTTCAGCGCTACCTTCACCAATCACCTGGCTCATCTCAAAGAGGTGTTCATAAAGATTTGAGAAGCTAGCCTCAAGATAAAACCTTCCAAGTGTGCTTTCTTCAAAGAGTGTCTTTAATTCTTGGGCCATGAAGTAACCCAGACAGGGATTCACCCAATGACTAAGAAGGTTGAAGCTATCAACAAAATGTTTCCGCCCACCAACCTGCAAGAGGTACAAGACTTTCTAGGTATGATGGGCTACTATAGACAGTTTATCCCTGACTTTGCCAATACTAGTGAACCTCTAGTCCAACTGTTACGTAATGTTCCTTTTAAATGGACCGCCAGTCAGCAGCAAGCCTTTGAGACTCTTAAGCAAAAACTCAAAGAGGCGCCAATCCTAGTGTATCCTGACTACAATAAGGAGTTTATCCTATACACCAACACTAGAAATCTTGCTATTGGGGCTATTCTGGACCAACTAGACAATGATGGTGTAGACCATTCTGTGGCTTACACTTCCTGCGTGCTAAACAAACATGAGAAGACTTATAGTGTCAAAGAGAAGGAGTGTTTGCCATGTTGCATGCAGTCAAGCAGTTCTGCCACTATGTATATGGTACCCATTTCACAGTTGTCACTGACCATGCTTTGCTTAAGTAGTTACAACAACTCAAGGAGCCTGAAGGGCGCCTATCTAGATGGGCTCTATGTCTGCAAGGATACAGCTTCACTGTGCTCCATTGCCCTGGGATTCAACATCAGAACGCTGATGAACTATCCAGAATGCCCATTATTGCTTTGCATCCTGCAGAGGCTGACTGGTTGTACAAACTAATTGGATACCCTTCTTCTTGGGAAAGTAAGACAGAAGAGGTCCAACTGGCCTTGTCCAAGCTATTCAAAGATATCCTCACACACAACAATAAGCTCTTCAAGAAGGTACAAGACCAGTATCTGCCTTATGTGCAACCCAGTCTTTGCCTCTTGTTGGTGTTGCAAGCTCATAAAGAGACTGGGCATGGAGGTATTGCCAAGACCTTTGACTGGCTTCAGAAGAATTACTTCTGGGAAAACCTCTGCCTGCTGATCCCAGACGTCATAGCTAGTTGCCACAACTGTCAGCTGCAGAGGCCTTGAGCTGCTGCCCACAAATTCAAATTAGTTCCCCCTCAACATACTTTTCATACTATCAGCATTGACGCAGTAGGTCCTCTCCCCTGCTCACGTTCTGGGTGTTGCTTTATTCTGATTGCTGTTGATCACTTCAGCAAATGATTAGAGGCTTGCCCTACAAAGGACATCACAGCTAAGACAACTGCTGCCTTCCTGTTACAAGATGTTTTCTACCGCCATGGCTGTCCTCAAGTGTTGCTCTCAGATAATGGGACTAACTTTAATGCCAAGCTGATAACCTCTGTTTTCAAAACTTTGGGGTCACACCAGTCCTTCTTGGCCCCCTACAATCCTTCTACCAATGGGATAGCCAAGCGTGCAAATTCAACACTGGTCTCTATCATGAGGAAGCTCACCTACTCTGACGCTGCCAACTGGGACCTATACTTACCTGCTGCTCTCTTCACGTACCACCTTAGCAAACATTGTGTCACTGGATACTACCCTTTTGCTATGTTATATGGGCAAGAGGCTACTACCCCATCACTCTTGAGGGGCCCCCTGCTTACCTCTGATAAGGCCATGAATCCTGACAACCACATCAAGGATATAGTCAACAGCATAATTGATATACAGGCCACTGCCTACACTTCTGCATAAGAAGACTAGGATGCTTGAGCTTTCTCCCAATAATGCTGGACGCTCCCCCTTGCCTGAATTCAATGTTGGTGACCATGTACTTTATTACCAACACAGAGTAGGTGGGTGCGCACATAAGTTGGACTCTCTATGGATTGGCCCTTTAGAGGTGACCTTTAAACAGGGGTCCAAATACACTGTAAAGCTCCTCTCCAGTGACCGTCCTTTTTCTCAAGTGCATGCCAAGTTCCTTTGCAAGTACCACCCCCCTAAGGCCAATCCAGGGGAGGGCAATGTCATGAATACTGCTATTCACCATGTTTTGATTTTGCCTTTGATGGGTCATTTTGAGGACAAATATCTTTCTTTTGCTTTTGCCTCTTGAAATGAGTTGATGACTGAATCAGGAAATACAATTGTTTGTTTTCTTGACTCTACACATCTCACTTGCCCCACTCATGCTTGTGGCAAGTGATCCTACTGTCCTGGTAGTGTTTTTTGGTATTCCTAACCACTATATATTCCATTTTGTATTCACCAATAAAAATTAAGTTCTATTCACATTTTTGTCTTTGTGTCTTCCAGTACTTCCGCGCCTCTCTCTAGCCACAACTAGTATAGATTATTCTTCCAGGGCCGCAAGGTAAACACATAGCCTTCCCTGTCATCTAACCAAGACTTAGTACAAATCCAATCCTAAGGTTAGGATTTCCCGTTGTATGTCTGTGCCGCGCCTCAGAACACACCATTCACAGTATACTTGACGCCCTTCTTGAAGGTGACTTCACAAGGCCCAACCCAGAGGGAGTCTAGCTTATGGGCTCTACCTCCTGTACAATTCTGGTAGTAGAGAACCAGGTTGCCTACTTGATACTCAGGGAGGGGGCTCTAGAAGAATTTAACAGTGAGAGCTCTAAAGTTCTGACCTTATAGGCAGTTGAATATGCTGTTGCCTGAATGTCAATGATACAATTGGTTAATTCTTTAACATGGGCCTCAGGATTTGCAGACGCTACAACGTTAATCAAGGGGGGTTCCAAGATTGAGGGGGTGGCAACTTCATGCCCATACAGCATGGCAAAAGAGGATTGACCAGTTACTTGGTGTCTACTGAGTCAGTAAGCAAAGATGGCAGCAGGGAGGAACATATCCCAATTGGCAGCGTCAGAGAGCGTGAGTTTCCTCATTATGGACACCAGGGAGGAATTGGCTTGTTTGACAGTTCCATTAGTTGAAGGGTTATACAGCGCAGAGAAAGATTGGTGGGTACTCATATCTTCTATAATAGACGTGATGAGGCAAGCATTAAAGTTGGTGTCATTGTCAGAAAAAAGGACTTGAGGGAAGCCATGTTGGTAGAAGATATCTTGCAGCAAGAAATTAGCAGTGGTCTTAGCAGTTATATCTTTTGTAGCTCTGGCTTCAAACCATTTGCTAAAATGGTCTATGGACACTAAGATCTATTGACACCCAGATCTAGACCAAGGTAAAGGCCCAACAGCATCAATACTTGCAGTGTGGAAAGCATGCTTAGGAGGAACAAGCTTGAATTGGTGTTTGGAAGTGCAAGGGCATTGGAGTTGACACAGATGACAGGAGGCAAGAATATCAGGTATCAGAAGGCGCATGTTCTCACAGTAGAAATTCTTGCATATCCAGTCATGGATTTTGGCTATACCCCCATGCCCAGTGTCAATGTGAGCTTGAAGGATAATGACTATCCTCATTCTAGGGCAAATGTAGGATAGATAGGCATTGTTGAATTTTTTGAAGAGCTGCCTATCTTGAATTACAGTGTCCTTGGATAGGGCTTGTAGCGCCAGTCAAATATCTTCTGGCCCAGTGGTCCAAGAGTCAGGGTACCCTATTAATTTGTATAGGCAATCAGCGTCAGCGGGGTGGATAGCTAGTATGGCATCCTTGACAAGCCATTGACATTCTGATGTTGGGCCCCAGGACGGTGTATCACAGTGAAATTGTACCCTTGCAGATGCAGAGCCCAACATGCTAGTTGACCTTCAGGCTCATTTAGTTGTTGCAGCCATTTGGGGGAGGAGTGATCTGTGACCACGGTGAAGTGGGTCCCATAGATGTAATGCCTGAACTGTTTTACAGCATGTAGCACTCCCAGACATTCCTTTTTAGTGACACTGTAGTTCTTCTTGTGTTTTTTGAGGACCTGTGAAGAATAGGTTACAGGTTAATACACGCCTTTGTTGTCAAGCTGGGCTAAGATGGTACCCACAGCTACTCTGATTGCTTCAGTATACAAGATAAGCTCTTTATCATAATTGGGATAGACTAGGATAAGAGCCTCTTTGAGCTTGGCCTTCAGTGCTTCAAACAATTGCTGCTGACTGTCAGTCCACTCAAAGGGGATGTTGCAAAGGAGCTGGACAAGGGGTTCACTAAATTCAGCAAAGTCAGGTATGAACTGTCAATAGTAATTCATCATACCAAGAAATAATTGGACCTACTGTAGATTTGTGGGAGGCAGCATCTTGTAAATGGATTTCACCTTACTATTCATGGGGCAGATCCCAGTTTGGGTGACCTCATGACCCAGGAATTTGAGTTGCTCTTTAAAGAAGGAGCACTTGGAGGATTTGAGTTTCAAGCCAGCTTCTCAAATCTTGATGAAGACAGCCTTGAGGTGTTCTAAGTAGTTGTTAAATGTAGAGCTAAATATGGTGATATCATCAAGATATACAAGGACACAAGAGAGCTTTAGGTCTTGTAGGATGGAATCCATAGCCCTTTGAAACGTAGCCGGGGATTGCAGAGTCCTTAGGGCATTTGAGTAGGTTCATAGAGCCCTTCAGAGGTGATGAGAGCAGCCTTTTCTTGATATTCTGGTGATAAGTCAACCTGCCAGTATCCAGAAGCTAAATCCATAGCAGAGAAAAGCTTAGAACTGCCCAGCTGTCTGAGAGCATTGTCAAGTATAGGCAAGGGGTATGAGTATTTCTTTGTGAGCAAGTTTAGGTGGTGATAGTCCATCACAATGTGATGTTCTCTGTCTTTTTTCTTGAGGATCAATAAGGGTATGACCCATGGGCTTTGAGAGGGAGCCAAGAGTCCAGCATCTAAGAGTTGTTTAATCTCCTTAGAAACCTAGGCATCCTCTACCCTACTACAGCAGTATGGCTTTTCACAAAAAGGTGGTGCATCACCAGTATTGATCTTATGGATGACCCCTTTAGCTAGGCCATAGTCTGTAGGTCCAGAGGCAAAGATATTGATAAACTAGTTGAGTTTTCCAACACATCCTTTTGTTGGATGGGTGACAGTTGTGAGAAGTTGGCAGCGGTGAACAAGGAAATAACTTGAGGATTGTCTTAAGGTAAATTGAAATCACTGAAAGTTCCAAAAGGGTAGAGGGACGCCACTTGTTCTGCTCTCAATATACAATCATGCCCTAAAACCTGGCCCCAAGATACCTGCATGGGTAGGGCAGTCAGGTTAGCAAGCAAAAAATTTACAGGCTTCTTGTGAGTCCAATCTAAGATTCCTGGACACAATTAGGGCTCTTTGCGGCTTAGAGATTCAGGTGAGTAGAGTTCCAGGAATGACTTTTCAGGTAGTTTGTAAGATATCTGGGAGTCTATAACCACTTGGGAGCCTAGAGGGATGGTGATAGCTGCAGGGGCAAGAAGAGGTACACCTTCCTCTGCGGGACAGAAAGAAGGAGGGGTACACATATTGGAGGATAAGTCCTGTACTTGAGAGAGAAGATACCTGTGGGGTACTTGAGCACACAAGTTTTAAGAGGTTTGCCTGGGAGCCGCAGAGGTTCTTCAAAAATCAAAGGGACCTCATATCCTAAGAGCAATAGGTATTCATCTTGAAGGTTTACAATCACATTATATTTGCAGAGGAATTGTGTACCAACCAAGAGGTCATAGCTTTTGTTCTCTAGGACAACAGCAGGGGATGCAATGAGGAGTTTTCCAAACCTAATGGGCAGGGCTGAGTAGGCACTAATGGCTTGAGTTTGTGCCATGTCAGCAGTACCATACAATTGAGTGTAATTGAGGTCAGGAGCCAGTTTAATATTCTTCATTAGCTTGGATGATACTATGTTGACTGGAGAACCTGTTAGAATGGCTTTGATCTTAACCTTCTGGATTGACACTTCCACACAGGTTGTATCTTTCCCAAAGGGGGTCAAGACAGCCAACACATCTTGCACAGCTTCTAGCTCTTTTTCCCATTTAGCTAACATGCATTTTAAGGCAGTAATTTCCTTATACACAGTCTGCAGTGGGCAAAATACAGTCACATTCTGAAAGAGAGCTTCAGCTAGCTTGGCGGCTTCTTCAGAAGAATCTACCAAGACAGGAGATCAATGGGCCTGGGCCAGATAAGGACAAGCTACCATGGCATTGGCTTCACTTGAAGGTGCACAAGAAGTAGTGATGGTTTTTCCTGAGCAAAGCTTGTAAGGGACAGACACAGTTTCCAGAACAGCCAAAACAGAGTAGCCATAACTATCAAATTCTTCACTATCAGAATCCTCTTGTTCAGAATAACTGGAGAGTTTGTGAAATAGGTGAAGAATAGTTAGACCAGAGGAAGAGGGAGATTCCTTGTCTGAAGGAGGATCAGGATGAGATGGGGGAGATTGGTCAGCAGAGAGCGTCTCCACCTCTAAGCTGACCTCTCTTTTAATGCCTGTTCCTTGGGGTCACAACCTTCTACCCAGAGATTAGTGCAGGTACGTGAGTGGTGCCCTATCTGACCGCAGTTATGACAGCCTTGTCTCTTAGTCTGTTCACCTGAACCCAGAGTCATAATGTGCAGTGTACAAGAGGTGATCCCAGCATTACTGGCTTTATTTTCACGCACCACAGTACCCCCATGGGTCAAATGGTTATCTTGTAAGAGTGTCTTAATACTCTTCATGGAAGTTAATGAAGCCTTGTGTGCCTTAAAGTGTAGGAATGGAAGCTGGTTCACCTTCAAAGCATTTGAACATTCCATGTAAGCTTCCCAGGGAGTTAACTGTTGACTGGTGATTAACTGTTGTCCCTCAATATAGAAGCAATCAGCAAACTTGGCCAGGGTTACTTTGAGCTTAAAGGCAATGTTCATAAATGCATCTTTCTTGACCTCCAAGCTGAGATCTCCTCCAAATTCCTCAATAAGGAGACCATTTTTTCCTCCCAAGTGACAATTAAGGGGAGTTCAGGGACCACAACTTCTTGGCACGTAGGGTGAAGACAGGTAAGAATATGATTCTTTTTAAGCCTGTTGGTAGCCCTACACATTACAGTCTTGTAGACTTTTAAAAAGGCAGCAATGGTAGAGGTTTTAGGGTCAAATATCTGCTTGAAGGTTGGCTTGTAGTTTGGGTCAATGAACAAGGAAGTGTATTGGCTATTTTCACCAGGGTTGAGAATGTTGATGTGAGGATTGCCCTCAAACTCAGATTCAGCAGCAGGTTGTCTAGCCCATAGAAGTTTAAGGCTCTCTTCTAGGGTGTCTAGTTTAGAGCTGTTCTGTCCACTGATATCCCAGGTGGTAGCAACAGCAGCTCCAAATTCATCAATCTTGATCTGTTGTACTGCCAATGTGCCAGCAACCCCATTGATACAAGTAGCCAGAGAAGTTGTTTGAGTAGCCAGAGGGGTGACTTGTCCATTTATTATCTCTGTTAATTGATAGAGGTTTTGCATCTCGCATTCTAGAGCATCTTGCCAATCTGCAACATCATTAGTTACTGCCGCTAAAAGATCCAAGGTGAGAGCACAGTTGACATGAGGTTGACCTTCCAATCCAGGGCAACACCCATGATCAAGGTAAATAGGAGTACCAGTGACCTCAGCCTCCCTTTTTCCATCAGAGTCAAAGGAGAAATCATCAGGGTCAGGGAGGTATTGTCTCAAATACTCAATCTTGCCTTGCAAAGTAGCTACTTGGTCTGTTAGCAAGGCAATGCAGGAATCAGGTGTAGGTTCAACAGGCGGAGGGTTTGGGACAGAGGCTTGACATTGGGTAGTAGCTTTGAGTTTATCTATAGCTTCCCATACCTTAGCTTCAAAGGCAGACAGGACATCAACCAAAGGAGCAGGCAGAGACACTTCAATGAAGGCCACTCTATTGTCAACGTAGATTTGAACCTGAATCAGAGTGTTTCCCAACATGGCCTTGTCCAAGCCATACTGTAAGTGCAGATGTTGGCCCCAAGTATTGACATGAGTCTCAACCAACTTGAGCTGGGAATTAACATGCTCTCAAAATTGATTGAGTTCAGTGACTAGGGTCTCAAAATCTTGACAATATTTTAGAAGGGTCAACTCTATCTGGCCACGCCAGGTAGCTTGGTGATCATCCAGTTTGCAAAGGTAATCCTTAATATATCCAGGGAGCAAGGAGCAAAGGGAGTTTAGGGATGAGGTCAAATACTTTTGTGAAGCTAGTAGGTTGTGCTGGTTATCTGAAATGCAAGCAAATAGACTATGGGATCATTCTTGATAGGCCATATTTTGTGCCTGATTGTTGGAAACAGCGGTGGCTACAGCAGTCAAGTACTGGTTTTGTAACCCCAGCACCAACTGATGATGGACTAACACAGGTTGGATGAATTGGTTAACCAACACACCAATAGTCTCCATAGACTCCATCAGTGCGGGGGGAAGACCAAAATCCAAGAGGAAGGAATATAGATCTTCAGAAGCATAACCAGGACAGAGACCAGGGATAGTGTGCATTGCCACAGCGCCTGTGTAGAGGAGAGAGCAAGCAGCGGCACAAGCTTGCTCATAGTTGAGTGAGAAAGCTGGAAGGAGGCCCAGGAGGGCCCAGGAGACAACATCATTACCATGCAAGTTGAGGGGGCATTAGTGATATCTTCTTTTAGAGGAGGAATAGAAACTTTAGGTTGCTCAGGCACTTCAGAAACAAAGGGGGAAGGACCAGAGAATGCATGTGGTAACAGGGTAACCAAGGGGCTTGTAGCCCCTGTAGTGAGCACCATTTTGTCATGTTTGGCTCCTGGGGACAACATCCAGAAGGACACGGCGGGAAATCTTTATAAAAAAAGATTTGAGGTTTGAAGCTAGCCTTTGGTTAGTTTTCAGGGCAAAATTAAGGGCATGTACCTTAATTTCCTGGAATACAAGATGAGGAATTGCTTTTGGCAAAAAGGAAAAGAAAAAGCTTGAAGAATATTAAAGCCAACGCAAATATGGATAAACTTGTCTTTATTAGGAGAAATGATTCTACTTAAATAGTAGACAAGGGACAATAATCACTCATTAGGTAGACAGAGTGGTCAAGGGGGTCATGTTGGGGTGAGGTCATACCAGGATCAGACAAGGGCAGGTACAGTATTCCAGAATGGGTGGATATTGGATCAGACCCATTTACGGAAGGCAAGGAATTCCCAAAGTCAAAATCAAAACCAACCAAATCTTTGCACATATCAATATTCAAAGGCCATATTGAAATAGAATTAATGGCACAATTTCCAACAGGACCCCAAAATTGCAAAAATTGAAACACTATGTAGGGTGCAGAAATTTAAAATATCAAAGATTGAAGTGCAAAAATTGATTTTACAGAAGTTAACTTTGAAGCCAAATAAAATACAGTTTTTAATATATAAATAATTATATTAAAATCTTCTTTTGACTAAAGAGATCTCAATAAATTTATTTCTGCAATAAAAACTATATGTAAATAATAAAAAGATTTTTGAATTCACTGTTCTTTAAAGAAACTCTTTTTTAATTTTAAAATCAAAATTAGACTAGAATTTATATATAAATGTATTCAATTAAATATAAAATATAAAAGTAAACAAGAAATTACTTTAAATGTATTTGTATAGTAAAATGGTTTATTGTCACAAAATAAAATTAAAAGAAAGCAAAAGCAATGCAAGATTTAATTTGGAATATTAGAGAACTTTTGCAATATTCTCAAGATGAGTAAGCCAGTTGGAGGAGTTGTAGGGAATAAGGGAGTTTTTTGTGACTATTGCAAAGCTTTTGAGATCCTTGCTTCTCTGGGAAACACTTTGACGTCCATCTAAAAACTCCTGGTAAAGAGTTTCATTGGTTGCCTGTTCAACTTTGAGTTTGTTGATCAAGACATTGAACTTGGGTTTCTTCACCCCAACACAGTTAGCAAACTTATTGTGCCAGATTTCCAGGGAGGAAGTAGTATTCATGGTCTTATTCTTAACAAACTTGAACTGGTTCCATTCAATCCTGTTTTCCTTTCTACCATGGTGTATGGTCTCAAGTTTTTTATATTGGCGTTCAAAGTAATCAACAAATGGAGCAAAGATAGCTGCATTGTCCTCCATATACTTTGTCTTCTTAGAGGCCTCATATATCTTGCTGGAGTCCTCTTTTCTCACCAAGACAATGACTAAAAAGGAGTTGAAGGCCATCTTGGGCTCCTGGGAGGTTGATCTAGTGACCAGTCTGTTGAGCTCAATAAAGCTCTGCAGCTTTCTTCTGAGGCATTGTTGAAAGGGAAAGAAGCAGCCATGAGGCTTGCTCTTAAATACAATTTTGAAGGTGTTGGCGTAAGCAGACTCAAAGTCAGCAAGGATGTGAGTGTGATAAGGCTCTGATATTTCCTCATCATTAGGTTGGCTTGGGGTTTTAGACTTCTTCCTCTTGGGGTAGAAGTGGGGACATCAGTAGGGGGAAGGAGATCCAACTTACCCTTTAGAATCTCCAAGGTATGAGTATAGTCATCCTCATTTTGTCCTGACATTAGAAAGTAAACTATTGTTAAAATCTTATCACCATAATTCCCATGGATGCACCAAATCTGGGGGGAAATCTTAGGGCATGATGAGAAGGTCTCATCAGCCAACCAGATATTGGCTGTCATCAGTCTTTTAAGGGTTTACTGGGTGGCATAGCAGATGGTTCTTTTATGTTCATCAGGACCATTGTCATGAAGGAGAAAATGTTCATCCTTGGAGGTGACTCTGAGCTCATTGGGTAATTTCAGCTCAAGGAGGTAGGTGGCACTTCTGCCCCCATTATCAGACTTCCAGCAATTTTCACTCACCTACTTTTGAAGGAATCCAAAAGTACCAACTTTATCTTTTGAAAACTAGTCAAGTTGTGAATAGCCCAAGTGAGTATCTCCTGGGAGATAAGTCCACTGTTGAAAGGCTGCCTCTGGCGCAGGTACCACTTTATTAGGTGCTGATATACCCCAGTTGGCTCCAGGCAGGTGTGCTGCTTATTCAGCTTCTTAAACTGGGTGAATCCAGTTATAGTCAGGCGGGCAGGGCAGGCAGGCCCCTCACACTTGTAATGATAAAGCACCAGGTGCTTCTGCTTATCATTACACTTAAACATAAAATCATCATGGTAGAACCCAACATTGCCCTTGGAGGACATTATTGGGGAGGAGATGGGCAGGACATCTGGCAGTCAGAACTCCTCTTCATAGTTGAAAATATTTTGGACTTTAAGGATATCCCAGGTCTCAAGGCCATCCTAAGTTAGTGTATCATCTCCAGAGTTTTACAGGTATTCATGTTCTTCATCTGAGATGTGAGGGGTGTCTCCTCTTCATCTTCTGAACTGTGGACAAACTTGTGCCCAGTTGGGCTCTTGGAGGGGCTGGGGGTAGGTTTCTCTTCAGAAATCTCCTTTTCTGGAGAAGAGGAGGGCTCAGGGGTCTTCTTGGTGGCCTTCTTGAAAATCTTCTTGCTTGTCTTGGGGCCAGGCTTCTTGGATCTTGAAGGGGTGGCCTTCTTTGGGTCAATGGGAGTTGACTTGGGGGCATCTAGACAATTTAAAGTTAGTATTTTTTGGTTAGTAAAAAAGAACATAAATTATTAATAAAGCCATCATTTATTTAGAATAATATGAAAGACAGAGTGCTGTTTACTATATTTTTAGTTTTAATAAATATTTTAATTGAGAAGTTAACTTTATGGTGCTTTTGAAAGGAGCAAAAAAGGGGGTTTTGATCAGACAATTAGGGAGTTTTGATTTTGGCACTTCAATTTTGACACTCCCTAAAAACATAGGAAACATAGTAACATATTAAATTGATTTAATATTTTTTTCAAACCTGCCAAAATCAGCAGTATTTACCAAACCTTTTAAAAAGTTACACTAAACTAACCCAAAAGGCCTGAAACTCTACTATGTTATAAATCAAGTCTTTAACCTTTAAAATGCTAATTTTAAGCTTTAAACTTACACTGGTTAAATCATTATGGGTTTTCAAAGTAGAGTGTTTGTTTGGTTTAAATGCACTTTTAATTTCTGCACTTTTGATTATAACACCTATTGGAGCTTAGTTAATAAAATATTAAATTCCAATAATAATTTAGCATATATCAGTGAGCACTAAATCAGTGTATTATGAATTTCAATTTGAAGCATTTTCAATTTGTGCACTCTATCACTACACCCAGTAAATTACTAAGTGATCATATAATATTTGTTTCATTCAGCACTCTATCTTTTACTTAATAAAATCACTAAAATTATGATAAAATGATTTACAGGTGATTGTGAACCTGTATGATAGGTTTTAGCTTATTTGGTTGAGTATGATATGTTTATGAAGCTTTTCTGATCATTTACATAGTGATATAATCAATATTAAGTGATTTTTTAATTTTTTAATTTTGATGT
Organism: Entomophthora muscae; assembly: GCA_014839935.2. Lineage (NCBI taxonomy): Eukaryota > Fungi > Entomophthoromycota > Entomophthoromycetes > Entomophthorales > Entomophthoraceae > Entomophthora > Entomophthora muscae. The sequence continues at coordinate 5,946 of QTSX02004323.1, read as the reverse complement.
ATCAAATATTAAATTGAAGAGACTTCCAGACTTTGATTTCTGCACTTTCAATTTGTCCCCTATATTCAAAAGGACAAATAATATCTATTTTAAAAGCCAAATTAATTTAAGGTGTGTTTTAAATTGCATTGATTTGGGCACTTTGAACTTAGTTTTTCAATTTTAGCTACTAGTAAAAACATTTAAGAAAAATATTAAATTTTTTGGGAAATTTTTTTATTGAAAAAAAGTGTGGAGATCAAAAAATTGATCAATTTAGAGATTTTGATCTCTGCACTTTGACTTTAGGCACTTGCCCAATTTCAACACTCCCTAAAAACATAAGTAAGCATTGCAACATATTAAATTAATTTAATTTTTTATTTAAAAACTGTCAAAATCAGCAGTATTTACTAAATCTTTTAAAAATTTATTATAAAATAATACAAAATGCCTGAAACTCTACTATGTTATAAATCAAGTCTTTAACCTTTAAAACACTGATTTTAAGCTTTAAACTTACACTGGGTAAATTATTATGGCTTTGTAAAGTAGAGAGTTTGTTTGGTTTAAATGCACTTTCAATTTCTGCACTTTTGATTATAAACACCTTTTGGAGCTTAGTTAATAAAATATTAAATTCCAATCATAATTTAACATATATCAGTAAGCACTAAATCAGTGTATTATGAATTTCAATTTGTGCACTCTATCACTACACCCAGTAAATTACTAAGTGATCATATAATATTTTTTCATTCAGCACTCTATTTTTTACTTAATAAAATCACTAAAATTATAATCAAATGATTTACAGGTGATTGTGAACCTGTATGATAGGTTTTAGCTTATTTGGTTGAGTATGATATGTTTTTGAAGCTTTTCTGACCATTTACATAGTGATAGAATCAACATTAAGTTATTTTTTATTTTTTTATTTTTTGGAGCCTCAAATGCTGTAAATTCAGAACCTAAAGGTAAAAATGTGGGATTGTCAATTTTTTTTGAGTGAACTCACCAACTTACTGGAATATTTTTTATCTTTTTATACAAAAAAGTAAGTTGTTCTGGGATGAAAATTACTCCATTAAGTCAGTGAGTTCACGCAAAAGAATTTGACAATCCCACATTTTTACCTTTAGGTTCTGAATTTACAGTATAAAATTAAAGAGACTTCCAGAATTCAATTTCTGCACTTTTGATTTTGTCCCCTATATTCAAAAGGATGAATAATATCTATTTTAAAAGCCAAATTAATTTAAGGTGTGTTTTAAATTGCATCAATTTGGGAACTTCAAACTTGTTTTTTCAATTTTAGCTACTAGCTAAAACATTTAAAAAAAAGTCAAATTTAAGAAAAATATTTATTTTTTGACAAATATTTTATTGAAAAAAGTACAGAGATCAAAACATCCACTGATTTGGAGATTTTGATCTCCACAATTTGACTTTAGGCACTTGCCCAACATTTTCACTGTTCAACTCTTAAGAGTTGAGTCCTTCCTAAAATTTTTACTCAAATGAAATCAATTATTCTCCTGGTCTAACTTTATTTTATCATGCATACTGTAGTTGGCCTGCTCCGCTACATCCCCTATAATTTGATTCTCAGTCAAATTATCACCAGAAGATGGGGTCACGCCGTTGGCACTTTGTTGTTGTCTCCTCCCAATGTTAATCCAATGGCTAAGAATCTTAAAGTTTTCCCTACTGTATCTGAAGCCAAGACACTTGCTCCCTCTCAATGTCCAGAATTTTATGCTGAAGACACCTTGATTCTCTCCCAGGCAATTTATCTGGGACTTTTGTTGGTTAGGATTAATCATTTTGCTAAACCCTAGTGTATATTTTGAAAATTTTACCAAACAGTATTTGAAGCTTTCTTGGTGGTTAATCATTAACTCCATGTGGATTTGGGTGGTAATTCCCCACCACATGGAGACTGCTTCTTACTACCCAACCATTTCTGTCACAATTCAACCACAGACAATACTCATGTCTGTGCAGTTATCTTTACTCACCCAAGTGGTTAATCCTGAGCTTTCAGTTGCAAAGTAACAATTTTAATTCCCAGAGACCTGTTCATTAGAAATTCCTGCAGCTTCTTTCCCAAGCAGCTATACTGATAACGTCTCTGGGCATATCCATGCCCCTTTGGTGGCTTCAGGACCCCCCCCCAAGTCTCCAGAAAAACACAGAAAAGGACACCTTATCAATCTGTTAGGCAAGGCCCCCACTTACAGACCTCCTGCAAGTAGCCAAGGGATTGTGGAGCTACTTCAGCTCCTCCTTTCCCTAGAAGTCCTTAGTTATCTGCTAGTTTACATCACCCATTCTCCCTAGTAGCCCATGTTACCTACTAGGTTGAAGAGCCATCCTTCCCCAGTAGTCCTTTGTTACCTACTGGGTTGAAGAACCATTCTTCCCCAGTAGTCCTTTGTTACTTACTGGTCAGGGACTTTATCCTCCCCTAGTAGAATATGTTACCTACTAGGTTCTTACCTGCCTTAAAGCCACTATACTTCTCTAACTTCAAGCATAGAGTCTTTATTGTGGCCAAATCAGCCCTTGCCTGCACAACAGCTTTCATGTAGACTGTCACACTACTTTTGATAAGAATCTAACTGTAATTGTCCACTGAGTTGAGAAATAGCGCTGCTACTTGGAAGGTACCACCTTCTTACCTCAATTCCTCACAAACCATATTCCCTCCAATACTTCAACACTCAGTCAAATTTGACCTGAAATCAAGCAGGATGGGTCTAAAACCTGTCCCTGTATCAGCTCTGCATAAAATACAAGCCTGGAAAAGAACTTGTCACAGCTGGCGCTCTCTCTAGTCTGTATGTAGTGTCTATCATGGGGGATGACAGGTTAGACCCAGGCTGACCCATGCTCTCTTTTTTCCCTGAGACTACTTTCTATGAGTGTCTCAACTATGCAATAATTTCAAAGCTAAAGGACAATGAAAGCCATTTTATCACTAACACTGGCAATGTGTGCTACCAAGAAGAGACAAGTGAAAAGATACCCTACATTTCCACCACACAACAAGGAGACACAATCCTATATTACTGTCAAAACTTTGGGGTGAACCTCCAGTAAGGTTCTGCACAAGAGGATCTGTGACTCTCAAACCAACTTCCCCATGTCCCATAGCCAAATGTGGAATTCAACTCAAATTACTAAATATAGCAACAAGAACCAATTACAATCTCAGCTTAGTGGATAGCTTGTTTTGGCCCTTCACTCATTACAAGGATAATGTCACTCCATGTCTGATTTAACTGATATATAATCACAATCATGCTCCTCACAATATGACTCACTTGAACTATATAAGCCATATCTCCTAATAAAGACAATTATCTAGCTTCCAATCATTTTCCTGTGTAACTCTGCTAATACAGCATAGTTACAACATTAACAATGTACCCTAGGCCATATCAGAGGACATGACCTCTTTGAAACCATGAAGCGTAAGGTTTGGTGGCCCTGTATGCATCAGAAAATCCTGGACCTCCTTGATACATGTGTGTTGTGCAAAAAGAACATGTCTAAACCTGCCCTGCCTAAGCCAGGCTTACCCATCAAGGCTATTGAACACTTCAAATAGTGGGCCCTTGACATTTTTAGACCCCAGCCTGAAGATAAGCTAGGCAAAAATTACATCATCACAGCCATTGATTACTTCATCTGCTGGCCAGTGACATGGGCAACCACCAATCACACTTCCAAAACAATCATTTGGTTTATTGGCAAGGAGATTGTAGTGCGCTTTGTCTTCCCCAAGTGGCTCATCACTGATGGGGGACCTGAGCTTGTGAGCAATGTCATGAAAGCATACTGTGTCAATTATGCCCTCAAATGAGTAGTCACCACGCCATATCATCCCCAGGCCAACAGGCGCATAGAGCTCCTGAATGGTTCCCTAGTACAAATAGTTGCCAAAATCTACCAGGAGCATCCAAACACCGCTTGGACAGAGAAACTATCTACTGCCTTGCTCATGTTAAGAGCTGGAATCAACTGTGGTACAGGATTCAGTCCCAGCACCCTGGAATTTGGCACTTCTGATGGGTTGACTGGGATAATTGAGGAAAACCCATGATCCACTTTTCCTGAGAAAACCCCTCTCACAACTACCCTCTTGTTGACCCAATGATGAGCCAAAGCTTGCAACATAGAGCAGGAACATATCAAGGGGGCAACTAAGCACCTCAAAGCAAGGTATGTGTGGGTGATCCTGCCTACGCTCTTAACTCTAATTTTGAAAAACTTGAACCCAACCACCTTGGACCATTAAAAGTGGAAGCTGTCTACAATAATCACACCTATCAACTTGAGAATACCCAAGGAAAAATCAAAAGACCCCATCATGATTTCTTACGCCCCTGCCGTACCATCCCCACACAGAAACTCTTTATATGTACCTTCTCAGATCTAGCACAAACTTTAATTCTAGTGTCCAACAACAGGAAGGGGCAAAGGGGTGTTGCAAATAAGATTATCCCCTCATCCAATAATGTATCTCACAATACATAGGGGCACTTGGAGAGTTTCCCAATGGTGTGACTAACAGTATGAATTAATCTGAGCCCAATGTTGGATTGCAGGCACTATCTCCTAATTAGGAGTGTTGCCAATTCAACCTGCTGATCCCAATGATTCTACTTAAGTTATTCTCTAAACCTAAACCCTATTTTAAACCTGCCACTGTGCCACCCTCTGTGGACTTGTGGCTTTCCCATCTGGTATATTAATGTCAATATTTCTCAATAAACAATATCTTGTTCCTATTTTTGTTATTTCTATTTTGACTTTTGTCTTCCCCAAATCTAATACTGAACTATTATTGGTTTGATTGCAACATATGCTTAATTATAAATATTAACCTGATGGACTTTTTTCAACCAAAATCACTAAGATATATATATTATATTCTATTAGTTAATTTTGGTATTGAGGCTAGGGGCATGATAGCTAGAATTTGCTTAAGGGTTGTGGTTTTATTTTTGCTTTAGAAAAAATACTAAAATTTTAAATGTATTTGGTTTGAATGTACCACAGTTACTGATCAATTATAAATCTATCTAGCTGATAAATCAACATTAAGGTTGCCACATATACAATTAATCTCTCTTGAGAAAATAATTCCCCCAAAAATCAACCCAAGTAATAAATAATTGGTGAAACACTTACTGTACACTCATGTTGTACAAGGATTAAACATTTTGAATCCTAAGTGGAACACTACTTGGCCAAGCCCCATGACTACCATGACATAAATGGACAGTACATGGCTTCCCAAGGTACTATATAATACTCTAAACTCATATTCAATAAATTATCCTCCTCTCTTTAAATTTTTATTTTTTCTTTTGTTTTATATAATTTTCCAGGAGTATATCTTTGACATAATTATATATTAAGATCTGAAATTAGTCAGTTATAATGAGACAGTTGTCTTTATGAAAAAAAATTTGTACTACATAATTTTTTTTGATGGTGTTGAAGATCAAGTAGTATTGCAACATCTTCAATTGCTCCCTTGTGGAGAATTAATTTCCTAAGTGACTTGCCAAATGATTCCCCAACTAATCACAAAGTTGGTGGCACTGTTATTATTTTACCATCTATTACAGGGATCAAACATTTTGAATCCTAAGTGGAACTGTGACCAAACAACAGTCACTGTTAAGTATTTAGCTGAATAAATACTCTAAGATATAAAGTTGCTCTGTTTTTGCTGTTTGTTTTATGTAGATAGGTTTGGCTGGAATTCTTCAGATAAAGATTCCTGAGAACTTAATATCTATATTCAATAAAAGAACAGAAGGCAAGATTGGCTGAATCAATATTAGAGACTAGGTGTCTCAAAAACAATTTAATTAACCAGGAAGATTAATTAATAGATATATGAGAATATAATTAATGAGGATTTAATTATATTGGTTAATTGCCTTG